>SKCR01021835.1:0-330199 GCA_019454045.1 Zanthoxylum bungeanum
AAATTTAGGATCCTTACAACGTTTCAGGGACATCGAAGGAAAAATAGTATTATTTGCCTTATGCCGTAGATACTGAACCGCTAACCTCTTAATGGCTTTATTATAAGGAACATGTTTTTCCTCACGTTTTACTAATATCCAAATACGAGTAAATTGTTTTTCCATATCTTGGGGAGAGTGTTTCTCAGTAATCTGAATCTATTCGGTTGTCATATCCAATTACCTGCCCAGATAGACTCATGTAACATGTTATTGAAAGTGATGATATGCAAAATCATATCATCGCTTTCACTCATTCGATATTTATCTATTTCCATCAACATATCTAACATCATCTCCTGGTATGTGGGTGTCGTAATCACTTTTGCAATTCTTCGAATAATCGCCATGATTTTTCTGCAACAAATACAAGAAAAAATCAATACAATGAAACACAAAGTTACATTGACTAAAATAAACATCACAAGATATTCATTTTCATAAACAAAAAGTTTATGTGATAAAACAAATTTATCGTGGTCGATTAAAATATTTTGCACAAAGGATTAGACTTTTTAAACCATGACGGATCGGAATTACCGAAGTAAACCGATACAGACATGACCAACACGGGCCAACACGGATGTCCACGCGCCATTCACGCGCCACATGAGTGGCTCAGGGGCCTTCACACGCCGCCACGCGCCGGCCACGGGCTCCCACTCGCCCTCACGCGCCCTCATGCACCGGCTAGGCTCGGTTTACTTTCACGCGAGGACGACATGTCGTCCGCCTGTTCCGTGAGCGTATGACATGTCGGTTCTAAGGTTTAAGGCCAGCCAACTTGTCGGTTGTTTTATATATGGACGACATGTCGTCCCTTTGACCTTTGATCGTACGACTTGTCGTACGCTAATCGGACGACTTGTCGTCTGATGTTATAAATACCGGATGACATGTAGTACGGTTCTTCTGGGAGTGTTTTTCTGGGTAAAAACAGATTCAACTAGCCAACTTCTAGGGTCCATATCTTTCTCAATTTTAATCCAAATTAAGCAAATGATATACCAAATTGAAGATCTCATGACCTAGTTTTCAAAACATATTTGAACATGCGATTATCAATTTTCTGCAGAGAGGTATTACGGCCCAAAATTGGAAGAAAATCATTTTTTAAAAAATAAAAACCAGAAGCATTTTCAACATTTTTCATGCATGTTCATACAATTTTTGTGTAATCCAACTAGAATACATGCATTTAAGCTCTGATACCAATGTTAGGAAACGTAATTCCTAATATATTTACATGTTTGTCCTCTTAGGATCTAACCATACATGTATTACTAGTCCTAAATTTATTTACATGCTAATTGAAATAAATCTAACTTAACCACAACACAATTGCATACCTTTAAACTTGTAGAGACCTCTTAATCAAACTTAATTGATTGCTTAACTCAATAAGTAAATGATCTTATTTATAGGAGGGAAACCAAGTCACTATTAGCTCACATGCATGGATTACTATTAATCCTTGATTACTATTTAATCGCATGCATTGATTACTATGTAATCACATGTATTTGGATGCATAATGACTTTCTCTAACCCTTCCAAAAATGTTACCATCATGGGTGTACCATATGTTCCCCATTTAACATTTTACTAATTGTTGTCACTTAACTACTCTTGTTGTTACTTAATTATTTGATTAACAACTCTTGTTGTTTACTTAGTAATGAAATCATTACTAATTGTTGTTATTTAACAACACCACATAATTAACTTAATAATTTCCAACATGAAATTATTACTAATTGTTGTTATTTAACAACAGTACAACACCAAATAATTAACTTAATAATTTCCAACAAGTTACGAGACCCATAATATATCGATTTGCATCTACTCGAGGAGATCTAGTCATTTACATACATTTTCCCGAGAGATGGGCGCTGCAGCGCCCACTGTTCCGCGCCGCAGCGTCCCCCGCGGACCAGAAATATGATTTTAGGGTTTTTTTAATATGCTTAATGACCTAAGGCTCTATTATAAATTAGGGGTGGCAAAACGAATAAACGAATCGAATTCGTGACGAATTCTAAACGAATCGAATTGTAATACACTAAATTTGAATTCGATTCGTTTATTAAACGAATCCTGATATTAGGATTCGGATTCGATTCGTTTAATAAACGAATATTCGTATTCGATTCGTTTATTCATTTACATAAATCAAACGAATCGAATTTGAATTTATTATTCATTTACTATTCGCATTCGATTCGTTTACTATTCGCATCTGATTCGTTTATTATTCACATCTGATTCGTTTATATCAAATTAAACTAATCGAATTTTGTATTCGTTTAATAATCGAATATTCGTATTCGATTCGTTTAATCAAAATAAAATAAAAAAATCTAAGCATTCATTACATACCATATTCAATAACATATTCATTGTTATAGTCTTAAAATCCTTACAACAAGCTCTAAATTTCAAATTACAAATCAATTGCATAATAACACTTAAAATCTTCAAAACACATTTGGAGCAAAATCTCGAATACAAGTTGAGACGGTAAAGACAAACTTCTTTATCATTATCATCCGGGATGAAAATCCTGCAAATAAAATAAAATGAATCATAAACATAATCATATACATCAAACAAATCAAAAATCAAAACCAATAATCAAACCCAGATAGAATAATCAAAACTAGGTATAAAATGAACAACAAAAAAATGAACACAGAAAGGCCAAGAAGGCGAAAACCCAGTATTTACTTATTATTTATTTTCATTTTGTTTTTTCTATATTGATCGGCAGCTGCGTTTTAGTCTCTATCAATGGAAACAATTTCATTTCAATTCCAGTTTTTCTTTTTTATTATTTTCGTTTGTTGATCAATTGATTACAGAGCTAAAGTCAAAATTTTCCTAGGGAGTCAACAAGGGAGAAGTTAACAAAAAAATCATGGCTGTTGTTGAATCGGCGACTCAAGATTCAGCTGAATCATCGGCGGCATCAACATCGGCTTCAAAAGCATTGGCTAAGAAAGATTACCTGCTATAATGAGTTGTTGCATGTTGATTGAGATTTGAGAGAGATTGAGGGCTGAGGCCGCCGGCGTGAGAGACTGAGAGTGAGCTGTGAAGACGTGAGTTGAGAGTTAGGTTTAGATTTTAGGTTTAGGTTTTAGTTTTAGTTTTATATACTTCAGTTAAACCTACGAAATTATTAAATTACCCTTCATTTTTAACAATATAATAAATAAAATTAAGGGTAAATTTGTAATATAATTAAACAGATACTAAACGAATTGGATTCGAATTCGATTCGTTTAATAAACGAATTCTAAACGAATTAACGAATTAAAGAGCTCAAATTCAGATTCGATTCGTTTATTAAACGAATCGAATCGAATTGACCTATTTATTAAACGAATCCAATTTTCCAAACCCATATTCGCTTTAAAGCGAATCGAATCGAACGAATATACGAATCCTGACCCAAATTGCCACCCCTATTATAAATACATGACTTCGTCCAATACTCAGAAGAGGAGGCTAATACACAGCACAGAACACCAAAACACATATTTTAGAGAGATCCAATGAGAAGGATTGAAGAGCAAAAAGAGGAGAAAAATGCGGTGTCATCCGAAGAGGAAGAAATTCAATTTGGGTTTTATCATCTTATTTCTTTCTTAGAACTTTAATGATTTCCATTAGATTCATGACCTTATTCTTATTGTTTTTATCTATTGTCATGAACTAAACTCCTTAATTCTGGAGAATGATGTAATAGATGCTTGAACCTTGTAATTATTTGTTAATTTTGTTATGAAGTCTTATTCATTTATTTATATTCTTTTGAGTTTAATGCTTCTTGATTGTTGGCCACAATTGAAGATGATGAATGTTTAGGATCTATCACTCGAGAGATGGGATTTTGAATGGATCTAGAGAATATAACCTAGGATTTTATAGAGTTCGAGAGAATCTGTAGTTCCTTTGAAGTCGTTAATATAGAATCACAAAGCGTAATGAGTTGTTAACAACTGGATTTTTGTAGAGATATCGAAGTCTGTAGTTGATGATATTTTCACTCGGAACTCGAGAGAGGGAGTGGATATTTTAGGAGTCTTGACTTATAAACAATATAACTGAACAAAGATGAATTGGCATGACAAATACATAGGCGACAGTTAGGTGAAATCAGGATCTAGAATCTCTATTGTATTAGTTCCTCCTATCAAATTGTTTTTGTTGACGGTGGATTTTGGTCTCAGGGTAATATTGGAATATCACTCCCGAGGAATCCTCCTTCAACTGTAAATTTGTTTGGTTATGGGGGACCAAAGGCAAATTAGCGGAAAACAAGAAAATACGCCAATCAGACAAGGTGTTTTAACGTGGTTCGGTGGATTTTGGGATCCGACCTACGTCCACGGGCAAGAACAGGATGGTGCTTTTTATTACTCAAATACACTCCCTGAGTCTCTTACAGAAGAGAGCTCTATGATTCTAATCTCTCACTCTTGTGATGATTTTTAGATGTCCCCTTACACATGCTCTACCCTTCTATTTATAATATACAGACAGAAATCATATTCCTATTTGTACAAGAGTTTCCTAGTTGAAACTATTCCTTTTTCCCATAAGGATTCTAGTCAAAACTATTCCCTTTTCCATAAGGATTCCTAGTCAAAAACTACATTTACTTCTTTTATCATACTAGGACATTGACTTACTAGTTTACCCATGAAAGTAGGATAACTTATTATCTTATCTCATATGGATAGAATGCCTTATTTTCCCGATCATGTCTTGCCCTATGCTCGGTCTTCATGTGGTCGGTCATGATGGTCATTTGTGCTGAGAATGCTGCTACGATCTGATAGTGCTCGGTCATCCGAACCAAAGTGGTCGGTTATCGGATCATAAAGTTCTCGGCCACTCACTCATGTGGTCGGGTCGGTATTAATGATCTTTGACCAAGAGAAAATTACCCTTTTGCCCCTGTCGTGCTGTCTTAAATACCATAGTGCCTAAAACAACATCAACATCTGTCCCCTAGTTCTCGGTAACAACGAGTTTGCGAGTTGATGCCGGGAACTATAAAAAAGATGGTGTGCCGATGAATCCGTCGGTGGTCACTCCAGGAATCGCAAAGAAAAATGTCTTGGCTGCAAATCTGGTCCTTCCTGCCACCCTCATGTGCTCAGTCAACGAGGATCCCGATATCTACCCGTGGAGACAATGCTTTGCCCTTATGCTGACGACGGCCGACTCGGTGGGACGTAACCCGACCCCGAGCTGAAATGAACACTTGGCTCCGGGGGAAATGTTACGTCCCCAGACCAAAAGGACGGACTCGGTGGGACACGACCCGACCCCGAGCTGAGATGAACGCTTGGCCCTGGGGGAATATTACGTCCCCAGACCAAAAGGACGGACTCGGTGGGACACGACCCGACCCCGAGCTGAGATGAACGCTTGGCCCTGGGGGAATATTACGTCCCCAGACCAAAAGAGACGGACTCGGTGGGACGTAACCCGACCTCGAGCTGAGAGAAACTAAGTGACCTTGGCGGAACGAATCCAGCCCCGAGCCGAATAAACAAGTGGCATCGGCGGAACGAATCCAGCCCCGAGCTGAATAAACAAGTGGCATCGGCGGAACGAATCCAGCCCCGAGCTGAATAAACAAGTGGCATCGGCGGAACGAATCCAGCCCCGAGCTGAATAAACAAGTGGCCTCGGCGGAACGAATCCAGCCCCGAGCTGAATAAACAAGTGGCCTCGGCGGAACGAATCCAGCCTTGTGCCAGGTAATCTTTGGGACTTGCTCAGAAGGGAATTGAATCAACCTTGTGAAGTCCTACCGAATCTGGCACGGGCGTCCCCTTGCCAGACCAGCGAAAAACAAAATCAAAACTTTGAAAAACAAGACCAAAAAGGTGGGGGGTGACTCGGCACTTGTCCCAAAAGAAAACTTTTTACAAATGTAAACAACAGCACGGATGCCTCAAAACAGCGTCCTGCCTGAGGCCTCCAAAACACAATTCTGAATCTTTCAATTCAGTGTCCCGGCGAACCAGGATTCGGATCAAATAGAGCGTTTGATTGGTAAGGGCACATCCTCTACACGTCGGTCACTGGGGAGCCTGTGTATCATATGAGGGCTCCTCCTTACCACGCTGGAGTAGGCACACGCTACAGGGGCACCACTCATCCCCGTGCTGCATCTCTCGCGGATCCGAGGTGATGAATGGATCAAATAGTGTCCGGGATACTAAGGGCACATTCCTCCTTAGGCCCGGCATCACTGGAGCTAGCAATCGTCACGGGGGCATCACTATCCCCCGTGCTATGCTTTCCCACGGATCCATTACATCGGGTAAGTGAGGATCAGAGAGTGTTCGGTAACACTGGAGCAAGCAATCGTCACAGGGGTATCATCCCTCCCCGTGCTATGCTTCTTACGGATCCTATGCATCGAGTATGTCCCTGGGGACCCCGAGCTGAATGAAACACTTGGCTCTGGGGGAATGTTACCTCCCCAGTCCAAATGAGCATGCCTCGGTGGGACATAGCCCGACCCCGAGCTGAAAAAGGCACTTGGACCTGGGGGAATGTTACGTCCCCAGTCCGAAGGGCTGACTCGGTGGGATATACCCGACCCCGAGTAGAAGAAGGCACTTGGATCTGGGGGAATGTTATGTCCCCAGTCCGAAGGGCAGACTCGATGGGATATACCCGACCCCGAGTTGAGAAAGGCACTTGGACCTGGGGGAATGTTATGTCCCCAGTCCGAAGGGCTGACTCGGTGGGACGTGCCCGACCCCGAGCTGAACGACCCCGGCGGAATAAGATCCAGTCTCGAGCTGATGGTTCAAGGGGCCTTGGCGCCCGACTGTCTTTATGTAGTGGGCGTTTGAGTATGTCCCCTGTCTTTGAATATGTCTTTCAATTTTTTTTTTTTTTTTTTTTTAGAAAACGGATAAAAAAATGTTTTATTCATATTTGGGGACATACTGTCCTCCTTACAGTTCTTCTTCGTAATACTTTGAGAAAAAACTTTATATTTGGTTCATTGGTGGGCATTGTTTGATACCGACCGCCCATTTTGTAATCTCGGGGCCTGTTCCGTAAAGTTCTCTCTCCTCGGTTTCCTCGACTGTTGTGAGTCGAGCATTTTTGTTCGGCCAAACGCCTGGGCCTCTGTCTTCTTCTTCTTCTCCCTGGTTCCTTTGTCGTTTTCGACTATCTTCTGCGATGCATAGAGTTTCTCGTGAGAGAGTTGCGAAGCAGCTACGAGCTGTTTTCTGGCTTCCGCCCACAATTCCAATCCCTTCCCGGGTGGGGAATTTCAGTTTTAGGTGGTAGCAGGACATCGCAGCTTTCGTTTTCATCATGAAGGGTCGTCCGACGATGGCCTGGTAACTGCTCATGCAGTCTACCACAGTGAAGTCTGTCATGATCGTCCGGGTCCGGGGATGTGTCCCGACAGTTATTGCCAACTGTATTCTTCCCAGTGGGATAACGGCTGCTCCTCCGAAACCGTATAAGGGGGTGCTATCGTTGGTAAGGGTTGCATATTCTACCCTAGGTTGTCCAGCGCTTCTCTGGAAATTATATCCACTGCGCTCCCGGGGTCCACTAGGATTCTGTCTACTTCTGACCCGCTGATGACTGCCTTGATTATCAATGCATCGTCATGAGGGAAACTTACTCCTCGGGTATCCTCCTCGGTGAACATTATTGGTACTGACCGGCCTCTCGGTAGCCCTTTGCCCTGTTCTGTTTCTAAGATATCCGGTCCTCGGGTTCTGTTGTAATCTTCCTTGACCGGTTAGAGTTTCCGGCCAGCGTTCTTCCTCCTGTGATGATATTTATTTGACGACCGCGTGCTCTTTGTCTGGCGGTCATGACCTCGTGGTCAATGTATTTGTTAGGTACCCATTCCGTGCTAGATCTTCCATTTGTTCTCGCAGATCTTTGCATCCGTCTGTTGGATGTCCTTTGGAGTTGTGGTGCACACAATAAGCTTTTAGGTTCCTTTTGTCCGGAGGGAATCTCCTTTGGTCGGGTTCTACCAAGAGACTTTCCCCTGGATCTCCATGACGATTTGTCCCAATGGTTTCTTCAGGGGAATGTATGCATCTTCCCTTACTACATGGTTCACTTGGGTCGGCGCCCTCCTCTCTTGATTGTCCCGGTGCAGTGGTTTGAATTCTTTGTGCTTGGGGGGTGGTCTTCTGGATTCTCTTTCTGTCCGGCGGGGGGCACCCTCCCTTGCGGTTCTTTCTTTGATGGTGTTCCCTTTCGGGATGCTTTCTCTTCGTTCTCCAACAAAATGAATTTTCGGGCCACCTCCAGAGCGGTGGCGTAGTCCGGGGTGTCTTGTTGGATCCTCAGGTGAGTCCACAACTTCCCGACCTTCAGACCTCCCTTGAGACTTTCTAGCGCTTCCGATGACTCGTACGCTCCGACCTCGAGCACCAAATTGTGGTACCTTTCAATAAAATTCCTCAGGGGCTCATCATCCCCTGCTTCATCAGTCTCAATTCTCCCACCATTTTCTTTGGGACGCATGCCCCTTTGAAGTGTCGTATGAATGACTTCCTCAGTTGTGCGAAGTTGCTGATGCTCATTGGGGCTAGGCTTATGTACCATAGGATGGCCGGTCCGGCCAGAGTTAGGGGGAAAACTTTGCATATGGCGTCGCCCGTTACTCCATGTACTTCCATCAGGAGGACAAAGTTTTCGATGTGGGATTTTGGGTCGGAGTGGCCTTTGTATGGTGCCATGGTCGGCATGTTGAATCGCTTCGGGAACTGTGCTGACTTTATCTCTTCCGTAAGGGGAGGACCCCTCTTCCTCGCCTCGGGTGTCTCCCGCGCCGATCTTGAGGCCTTCTTCCCATCTGGTCATCTCCTTTCTTAGCCAAGACTTTATTTCACGGGTTGTGCCCCTGTGTCGCCTTCTGTGTATTATGTTCGCCTGTCGTTCCGGGCGTGGCGTTCTTTGAGCCGGGGGTCTCCTGTACGTCTTCGCTATACTTTCTGTCTTCCCTCTCGGAGCTGTAAAATCTGTCAGATGAGGAGTCGGGTGATTGTCCTCCTCCTCTTCTTCCCATGTGTCTTCTGATCGTGGCTCTCTTCCTACCACTTTAGATCTTATCCCATAGGGTCCTCTCTTTCTAGGTCCCTCGTTTTCGCTTATATCTACTACTCTTTTCCCTCTTTCTCTCCTATGTCCGGCCTCGGTTTCAGTTCTCTCGTTGTTTGCTCCTTCCATTCTTTCTAGTCGATCCATCATAGACCTCATCCCATCTTCCATTCTTTTCATCCAGTCTATTGCCGGACCTCCTGGTTGGTGATTTCCGTCCTCCGCCATTTGTCTTATCACGTGAACTGCTTTTTGTGAAGATCCCCACAGACGGTGCCAACTGTTGACGGTGGATTTTGGTCTCAGGGTAATATTGGAATATCACTCCCGAGGAAATCCTCCTTCAACTGTAAATTTGTTTGGTTATGGGGGACCAAAGGCAAATTTAGCGGAAAACAAGAAAATACGCCAATCAGACAAGGTGTTTTAACGTGGTTCGGTGGATTTTGGGATCCGACCTACGTCCACGGGCAAGAACAGGATGGTGCTTTTTATTACTCAAATACACTCCCTGAGTCTCTTACAGATCAGAGCTCTATGATTCTAATCTCTCACTCTTGTGATGATTTTTAGATGTCCCCTTACACATGCTCTACCCTTCTATTTATAATAATACAGAAATCATATTCCTATTTGTACAAGAGTTTCCTAGTTGAAACTATTCCTTTTTCCCATAAGGATTCCTAGTCAAAACTATTCTCTTTTTCCATAAGGATTCCTAGTCAAAAACTACATTTACTTCCTTTATCATACTAGGACATTGACTTACTAGTTTACCCCATGAAAGTAGGATAACTTATTATCTTATCTCATATGGATAGAATGCCTTATTTTCCCGATCATGTCTTGCCCTATGCTCGGTCTTCATGTGGTCGGTCATGATGGTCATTTGTGCTGAGAATGCTGCTACCGATCTGATAGTGCTCGGTCATCCGAACCAAAGTGGTCGGTTATCGGATCATAAAGTTCTCGGCCACTCACTCATGTGGTCGGGTCGGTATTAATGATCTTTGACCAAGGAGAAAATTACCCTTTTGCCTCTGTCGTGCTGTCTTAAATACCATAGTGCCTAAAAACACCATCAACAGTTTTTATATTTATTTATTTACCAAAATCTTTATTATTTGTTTTCTAAATAAGTTATGATTATCAATTGTAGTACTTAGTGTGAGTTAACGCAATCTCTGTGAGTTCGACACTCTTAACTCATATTATACTAAAACTTGACACCGTACACTTGCGGTACGATATAAAATATCACAACAAGTTTTTGGCACCGTTGCCGGGGATTGTTTGTTTAATTCACATTAATATTATTACCAAGTAATCTTAGCTTTAATTTAGATTTTTTTTTATTTTTTTTTATTTTTGTCTTAAGTTTTATTTTTATTTTTGTTTTTGTTTTTTTTACTTTATTTTTTTATATTATTTGATTTTTTTCTTTCTTATATTTTTTTCTTTTCGTACAATAAGAGTTGGAAAAAAAGCAATGGCAGATCCTATTGGTGCATTGATAGCTCAAGAAACAAAGATGAATTGGCATGACAAATACATAGGCGACAGTTAGGTGAAATCAAGATCTAAAATCTCTATTGTATTAGTTCCTCCTATCAAATTATTTTTATATTTATTTATTTACCAAAATCTTTATTATTTGTTTTCTAAATAAAGTTATGATTATCAATTGTAGTACTTAGTGCGAGTTAATGTAATCATTGTGGGTTCGACACTCTTAACTCATATTTATACTAAAACTTGACACCGTACACTTGCGGTACGATATAAAATATCACAACATTAGTAAATTTGTATTTTGAGATTCTTAAAAACCAAACAACATAACCATGAAAGGGGGAGCTCTGCATTCCAACTACCATATATTTTCATGTCACATTCCTTATTACAAACCTCATTCCTGAGATTTTATCACTTGCCCTCGTAATTGCATCAACTTTAATTTTGAAATGTCCAGTAGAGTGGGGGAGACCACTTCTTCTGTTCATTTCCATCACCCTTTATCCCATCATTCATCTCAGTCTTTTTAATCCTCTTATAAGATTCTACAATATCTTCTGATTGAGCAACTGTTATGGTAGGATCTGCTAATTTCTCTTCCCACAAAAATAAATTCCTTGCATGCCACGCTGATTACTTTTATAAACAATGCATTCCTAAAAGTATATTCATTGTGGCTATATGTTGTATGATTTATGTGATGTTCGTTAGTTTCTGTGATGAGGCATGCATGGAGCAGTAACAAGCCTAAAGCTATCAGGTCTAAGAATCTTTCCAGTTCCCACTCCCCATCTTGTCCCCTTATGCAACACTTCTCTCCCCTATAAGATACTCCTCCATATAAAAGAATGAATTGAGCCCACCTCAGTCTGCATCAAGTTTGACTTTTTAAAATACCTTGCTTTCAAAATCTTTGCCACCATTGATTGTCGATCTTGAATAATACGCCAGCCTTGCTTATGTTGGAAAATTACTTATAAGTAAGCATTTTGAGGCTCAATTTTAAGCATGGTCCACTTCGTGTTAGTGGTTGTTATTGAATGATTCGGATATTCCTCCGTGAGTACTTCGAAATGGTATATTCATATGCTTAAAATGGTGCTTGGGTGAATGAGAAATTGTTACTCAAAGTTCACCCCTTGGTGTTGGAAAATAAAGAAAAGTAAGCTTGTCCCATATGGGAAAGCTATAGAGGGAATATTATGCTTATATATGATTGCTCATATGTAGATGGGTAAGAGTTGTAAGGATAGAGGCTCTCTCTACGTGCGCGGGGGGGTGCAAATCAAATCCGAATCAAGCTTGGCTCGTGTGCACCCGCGTGTCCTGCGTACACGAATGCCGGACCAAAATGTGCGAGCCCGGCCTAGCGAATTTTTGCAAGCCTCCTCTTTATTTTTTTCCAAGCTTTTGATGTTCCATAACAGTTAATTCAATTTTATTAATTAACTAAGTGGTTACAAATCAAATGGAAGGTCTCCCACTAACTCAATTTAATTGTTGCCGCATCAACAAGCCTCGGAATTCTGCCTTCATCGCTGGGACTGATTTACTATTTTCGCGTTTTCTTTCTGCTTGTTGTCATTTGTTTCACTATTGAATATTGTATCATTCCAGTTCGGTTTATCACTTATCAAAATTGTATCATTCCAGTTCGGTTTACTGATTGTTCAAAGTCCGTTGTAAGAACACAGTAACCAAATTAAATTTGAGATGTCTTTGAAACCCATTGCTCCTTGGCACTTTGCTTGACTAAGTCTCTCTCATCTTCTCCAGTGAATGCACTTCTTTTTTACCTACATGTCTATACAAATTTCCGGAGACTCATGGTTCACTGGGATAAACCATCAGATCAAGTCTCGATCAATATACGACATATATTGGTCTTAGCGGATTTTACTCACCGACTTGTGTCAGTAAATCTTGACCATAAATTTTATTTGAGAATATACAACTTATAGTGACGCTTCCAAATGTCAATTACAACTTACATTGTAACTGCGTACTACAATGTAAATCTTCGGGTCTTTGTCTAATATATACATATCACTAAACCAAATTTAGTTTCAATCTAATCGAATTAAATCGAACATATATAAAAGACAATAGGTGCTTCCATAAATATGTAATATTATGGAAAATGAATTGTTCGTATTCATGAACTGGACATAAATACGTGTTGGGGTTTTATTGGGAATTACAAGGTTAGCGCAACGGAACGCGGAAAAACGATTTTTCCGATTTCAAAAATTTTTCTTAGAACAATTAGATAGACTTATTTATTTAATTAACCAATACTTAAATTATGAAATATAACCCAAGAAATCATATTTCTTTTAATTACAAAATTACCCCAAATTTTTGCAAATTAATTATTTTAGTTTTAAATATGTCAATTACATAATTAATTAATCCCAAAATAATTTTTACAAGTTTGCTACAAAACCAGAAAACTTTTTCAGATTTGCGCCACTGCCCAGAATTTACAAAACAGCCCAGAATTTTAATTAATTGTAATTTGGCCCAATTTGTTCAAAACACATCAAGATCAAATCCAATTAATCCCAAATTTTACATGCATCAAATATACATCAAATTAAAGCATATATATGAAAAGCCCCAAAATTTGAGTGGGTTAAGAACCTTAATTTCATAAATCACTCAAATTAGGCAATTTACACAAAATTAATGAAATTCAATACTTTAATCTTCAAATTACCACACCAATTAATTCTCACCATCATGAAATTAATCAAGAACAATTCTAGGCTAATTATGAATGGATAATTAACTCTAGAATAACAACTTTAATTTTCTAATTAATTTATTAAGCTTAATTACATTAATAAGCAAATAAATTAATTTTACATGCTTAAACACATCCAACAAGCATCCAACAAATTTAATTACAAACTAAAAGAGTAGAGGCATTATCTCAACTCCACAATTGAAGCCAAGAATTATGAAACAATTTTTCATGAAGAAGAAGAAAGAAAATAACTTACAAAATTCAATTTTTGCCTTTGTTTTCCTTTTTCTTTCAAAATGCTCTCAATCCTCTCTTTGTAATTTTTGTTGATGTTGTCTTAGTGTTGGAAAAATAAAACAAAACCAATTTTGTATCACAATTCCAACTTGCCGTTTTTTACAAATAAAAATAAAGCAACAATTATTTTATTTTTATTTGATTTTAATTGGCACACATTTTGCTTTAATAAATTAACACTTTAACTTTAATAAAGTGATAAAAATGTGTTCCAACCAAATCATGTCATTTCCAACATCATAAAGTTATCATCATTACTAAAGATATTTGTTTTATAAATTAATTTAATTATTTAACAATTAATTAATTAATTAATTTAATTAAATATCTTAAATATATGTATTATATTTACAATAAATATCTCAAATACATATATTAATGATATAAATCAAATATCACAATTTAATATTTTATTAATGTGTATTTAATAAAATAAAGTATTAAATAAAATACACATCAATATTGTAAATGACCGATAGGTCCCGATTGCATGTATTTTTCGTTTAACCATTAAACGAGTTATAAATAATTAGTATTATTCATAACAGTTGCCCTAGTACTCTACGAGTAAATTTCATTAGTGAGACTCTCTAAATTCAGACATATCTGTCACGAAATCAAATTATGTGTCCGTATTTCACCCACCCATAAATTATGATGAACACGGATAAACTCACTGAATCATACAAGTCGAGGTCACTACATACGTATAATCCCTCTGTCACAGGTATCCGGATTAATCCAGAGATATTTATAAAAACGTCAAATCTCTATAGATATAATCACGTCGACGTTTCTATTAGCAATCCCTCAAATAACACTTAGAACTAATTTCTACAGTGTACCACGGGCCCATGGATTTAACATATTGCTAATTCCATATTGAATACATATACTCTGTATACAGAGCTGACGGTTCCTATCTTGATACACACAGGATATCCTGAGCATCAGTCCACACCCAACGAACAGGCGGAGGTCTGGTCTTAATAGATCGGTGACGTGACTGTCATCTAAGTGTTGAGGATAACTCAGACATCCACAGTGGTATCTCAAGTCAAAGAATCAATATGCTCACTCAACCTAAGAAGATTTTTATTGACTTTGGTGTACCATCCATTAAGAATCTTCGGTGAGTCGTTCAGTGTTTATCCGCTATAAACACCTACACGTCTATACGAGTCTCCAAGACTCATGGTTCACTGAGAAACCATTGTAATCCAAGATTCCAATATACGACATGTACCAGTCTCTACGGGTTTACTTTACTGACCAAGTAGTGTAAACATTGACTGAGAGCTGTCTAAGAATGACAACGTCATGATACAACTCAATGTCAGTTGCGACGCTTTTGCAACAGTATCATAACTAATCATTCTAAGGTCGGTTACGTCTTTACCATATTAAAGAATAAGTTATATAAAAGAAACTGTTTATTTTATTCATAATAAAACGTTACATTAGTATTTACATAGAAATACATAATAAAATTGGCGCTCGGAGCACCAACCGTAACAAAATCTATCACTTGCTCTAGTGCCAATATCAATTGTATCTAATACTCATCGACTCCACATGTTTATCAAATAACTTCGAAGGTATAGCCTTCGTAAGCGAGTCTGCTACATTATCTTCACTCGGTACCTTGCACACGACAATGTCCCCTTACGACACAATCTCTCGAATGATGTGGTACTTTCATTCCACATGCTTCGATTTCTGATGCGCCCTTAGTTCTTTTGTTTGTGCAATGGATCCAGTATTATCACAGTATAACAGAATCAGATTCTCGATACTTGGGACTACTCCCAATTATGTGATAAAGTTCATAACCCATACAGCTTCCTTAGTAGCCTCAGAAGCTGTAATTTATTCCGTCTCTGTGGTGGAATCAGCTGTCAACCCCTGTTTGGAACTCTTCCAACAAACTGCATCACCGTTAAGGGTAAACACGAATCCTGATGTAGACTTTCTATCATCAAGATCCGATTGGAAATCGGAATCCGTATACCCATTAACTTGCAGTTCGTTTCCTCCATAAATAATAAACTTATCATTGGTACATTTAAGATACTTTAGGATATGTTTAATGGCCATCCAATAATCAACTCGTCACACTAACTGCGAAGCTGATATCAGGCCTAGTACATAACATGGCATATATGATGATGTCCAAACACGAAGCATAAGGTTGATTAGACATTATAATCTTCTCATCTTCTGTTTGCGGACACATCTTCTTCGAAATATGTAAACCATATCTGAACAGTATGTTTGTTGTCTTACAATTAACAACATTATACTGTTCTACGATCTTATCTATGTACGTAGATTGGGATAACCCAATAAGCTTCATTTCTCTATCTCTATAGAGTTTTATGCCCAAGACATAAGAAGTTTCACCCAAGTCCTTCATGGAGAAATTCTTACATAGGTAAGCTTTGACGCCTTGCATCATCCCAATATCATTCCCAATGATAAGGATGTCGTCAACATAGATAATTAAAAATACCACCATACTCCCACTGGCCTTCTGATACACACAAGATTCTTCCGAATTCTTGAGAAAACCAGACAATTTGATTATCTCGTCGAATCGAATATTCCAACTTCGTGAAGCCTGTTTAAGTCCATAAATGGACTTCTTCAGCTTACATGTCATGCCCGAGTTCTCGCTGGATGTAAAACCTTCTGGTTGTTCCATATAGATTTTTCATCAAGAAATCCATTTAGAAAAGCCGTTTTGACATCCATTTTCCAAATCTCGTAATCATGATATGCGGCAATTGACAATAAAATCCTGATGGACTTTAGCATGGCAACTAGAGAAAAATTTTCATCATAGTCGACTTCAGGTCGCTGCGAGTAACCTTTAGCTACCAGTCGGGCCTTAAAGGTTTCAACCTTTCCATCGGGCCCACGCTTCCTCTTGTAAATCCATTTACAACCGATAGGAACAATTCCTTTGGGAAGCGGAACCAAGTTCCAAACTTGATTCTCATACATTAAGTCCATCTCGGATTTCATGGCATCTTGCCACTTCACGGATTCGATGTCCAACATCGATTCTCTATAGGTAAAAAGGTCAGTCTCTTCTAATAAGAGAACATCGAGACTCTTCTCTTGTATCAAATACAAGTGTTTAGGAGGTCTAGATACCCTTTGTGACCTACGGAACGTGTGTGTTGAAGGTTCTCCATCTTCTTGAACTATAGGTTCATCCTTTAGTTCGTTGGTTCCAGGTTGTACTTCATCAAGTTTAACTTGTCTATGATCACCACCTTCAGCCAAAATTCTATTTCTAGAAATTTTGCGAAGCGAGCTACAAACACATTTCGATGTTCGGTATCATATAACAAATATCCTTTCGTATTGGAAGGATATCCAACAAACCTAAACTTCTGCCCTCGAGGCAAAAGCTTATCTTGCTGAGCCATCCTGGCATAAGCAGGACACCCCCAAATCTTAATATAACTAAGATTTGGTTTTCTACCGGTCCATATCTCATACGGAGTCGTAGGAACAGCCTTGGAATGAATCTTGTTCAAAAGATGTGCGGCAGTTAAAAGAGCATAACCCCATAAATAATAGGGTAAATCTGTATAACTCAACATCGATCGGACCATATCTAATAAAGTCCGATTTCTCCTCTCCGATACTTCATTATGTTGTGGAGTACCAGGAGGAGTATATTGAGTGAGAATCTCATTCTCCTTTAAATAATCAGTGAACTCTTCACTCATATATTCACCGCCTCGATCAGATCGAAGACATTTAATATAATGACCAGTTTGTTTCTCAACTTCATTTCGGAATTCTTTGAATTTTTCAAAGGTTTCCAATTTATGTCTCATCAAATAGACATAATCGTACCGTGACAGATCATCGGTAAAGGTGACGAAGTAAGAAAAGCCAATGTGAGCAGTTTGACTTAAGGGACCACATACATCAGAATGTACGAGTTCCAACAAGTCACTGGCTCGGTGTCCAACACCTGAAAATGGGGCTTTGGTCATTTTACCATGAATACAAGATTCGCAAGTTGGATAAGGTTCAATGGTGAGATCATGTATCAAACCATTCTTAACCAATTGGGTTAGGCATTTCACGCTTATATGACCTAACCTCATGTGCCAGAGTTCAGTATTATTTATATCAGATTGTTTACGTTTATTTATTCCAGTATTAAAGATATCTTGTGAGGTACGCAATATGTAATGACCATGCTCATTTGGACAACAAATGATCTGAATATTACAACTATCATATAAATACAAAGAATGATTCTTAATATTTACATTATATCCTTCAGTATCTAATACAAAAATGGACATAATATTTGCCACACATCCTGGCATAAAATAGCAATCATTTAACAAAAGTCTCCCACTGGGTAAGGGAATCTCACATATGCCCACTGCAACTGCATCCACATAGTCGCCACTCCCGAACCGCAATTGCATCTCCCCAGATTTCAGCCGTCTACTTCCCGTCAGCACCTGCAACGTATTGCAAATGTGAATAGGACAAGAAGAATCCAAAATCCAATTAGATGTAATAGCTTCACAAGCCAAAGAGATATCAATAATAGGAAAAATAAAAGTACATAATGTCGATGCTCTTTCCTTCCTGAGTTGCGCAAGATAGTCCGAGCAGTTACGTTTCCAGTGCCCGACTTTCTGGCAGTGGTGGCACTTGTCTTCAGAAGCTCTATTGGGCTTCGTCGTCTTACCCTGCGGAGGAATATTGAAACCCTTCTTCTTCTTTCCTTTAGACTTCTTCCCATTCGACTTGGATTGGGAAGAAGCGAAAAGTGAAGTGGGTTTCGGAAAGCGAGTCGGAACTCCCTTCCTTAAATCTTCATCTGCTGTGAGAATCATCATATGCAACTCACGGTAAGAACGGTGAATCACATTCATGTTGAAGTATATGACGAACTAGCGATATGAAGCCGGGAGTGAACCGCTAATGACACTACGACCAAGAGTCTCATTCATATGGAAATCATGTCGCCTCAACTGCTCGATCAAATCGATCAAGTGAAGCACATGCGGGCTCACAGCCTGCCCCTCATCAAGTTTAGAATGAAACAATTACATCGAAACTTTATGAACAATGACCTGTTCATGGTTCATGAACGATTCACGAAGTTGTGTCATCATGTTATATGCATTGTGCATCTCCCAATAAGTCTTCTTAAGCTCAGAAGAAAGAGAACTCAAGATGAATGATTTAACCTAAGGGTGGCAATGGGCCGGGCCGGGCTTTTGCAAGCCTGGCCTGAGTCCGGCCAATAAAAAAAAGCCCGAGCTCGGGAAAAGCCCGGCCCGAGTATCTTCCGGGCCGGCCCAGCTCGACTCGGCCCGGGCTTGGGCCCGAATTTCTTTAAAAAAAATTAAAAAAATTAAAAAATATAAATATAAAATATATTTACACTATATACAAAGACAATTCATAAATAAATCACAAGTTTCATTGATAAATTAACAATTTAAATGTTAAAAATAAATAAAAATGATACAAAAAATTTAAATATATATATATATATTATGTTTTTTTTTTTAATTTTGGCCCGGACCAGGCCGGGCCCGGGCCCGAGCCGGGCTTTCATTTTAAGGCCCGGCCCGAGCTTTTTCCACCCCGGACAGGGCCAAAGCCCGACGGACCGGGCCGGGCCGCGGGCTAAACTGCCACCCTTAATTTAACCCTTAAATCATCATCATCCCATCGCTGGAAAGTCTCACATTCTTCAGGTAATGCATCGGGTGATATAGCAAGCGGTGATGGACCTTCCAATATATACCCCAATTTCTCAGAATTGAGGACAATCCTCAAGTCCATATCCCAATCCGCAAAATTTTCTGCGCCTTTCAGTTTGTTCATATCAAGCATACGTGCAAAAGGATTGGGTGGAGGTTCCGCTATCGCAAATCTATCAAATAGACAGCGAACCAACGGTCAGTAAATAAGCAGATAAAAGATTATAACAGTTTCATAATATATCATAAAGCATTAACTAGATCATGTAATTTTTAATCTAAAAATGCTCATCCCACTATTTCATGCAATATTGTAATCCCCAAACAGAATACAAAACATGCGATAATCAAATCATAACATAATAGTGAAAGGTGAACACCATGAATGTATTTCAGCTCACAACTTTGGCACGTTCTCGCCTACGTATATTCATTTAGGTAGACAACACATTGTCGATCACTCAATAGTGACTCCTGGGTTTTCGGTCCAGATCGTTTCTCGTTGTGACAGCTTTGGCACGTTCACAATGAGGCGTACCAAGGTCAAACTTGTCAATGATAAATTCAAGATACTTACGTAACCCTGACAGCTTTGGCACGTTCAGGATTGCGCTTTCGCTTGAATTCACCTAATATCAAATATATCCGGTACAGATAAATTTCTACCGGCCATATCCTCACAACTTTGGCACATTCTCGGATAAAGTCGTAGAAAATTTATCGATAAGCGGTATTGACAAGACGGACCGATTAATATACATCAAATACATATTAAACTATAAACATTATTTTAAATAGAGATTTTTCGCTAAAGATGTATTAATTTATTTAATCAAAATAAATTAATATAAGCATGCATTAAAGTCAATATTGACTTTTCAAGGCATAATCATATATCGGGGTTCCAAAATCAGACTCGCTCTGATACCAATTTTGTTGGGATTTTATTAGGAATTACAGGGTTAGCGCAGCGGAACGCGGAAAAACGATTTTTCCGATTTCAAAATTTTTTCTGGGAACAATTAAAAAAACTTATTTATTTAATTAACCAATACTTAAATTATGAAATATAACCCAAGAAATCATATTTCTTTTAATTACAAAATTACCTCAAACTTTTGCAAATTAATTATTTTAGTTTTAAATATGTCAATTACATATTTAATTAATTCCAAATTAATCCCAAAATAATTTTTACAAGTTTGCTACAAAACCAGAAAACTTTTTCAGATTTGCGCCACTACCCAGAATTTACAAAACAGCCCAGAATTTTAATTAATTGTAATTTGGCCCAATTTGTTCAAAACACACAAGATCAAATCCAATTAATCCCAAATTTTGCATGCATCAAATATACATCAAATTAAAGCATATATATGAAAATCCCCAGAATTTGAGTGGGTTAAGAACCCTAATTTCATAAATCACTCAAATTAGGCAATTTACACTAAATTGATGAAATTCAATACTTTAATCTTCAAATTACCACACCAATTAATTCTCACCATCATGAAATTAATCAAGAACAATTCTAGGCTAATTATGAATGGCTAATTAACTCTAGAATAACAACTTTAATTTTCTAATTAATTTATTAAGCTTAATTACATTAATAAGCAAATAAATTAATTTTACATGCTTAAACACATCCAACAAGCATCCAACAAATTTAATTACAAACTAAAAGAGTAGAGGCATTATCTCAACTCTGCAATTGAAGCCAAGAATTATGAAATAATTTTTCATGAAGAAGAAGAAAGAAAATAACTTACAAAATTCAATTTTTGCCTTTGTTTTCCTTTTTCTTTCAAAATGCTCTCAATTCTCTCTTTGTAATTTTTGTTGATGTTGTCTTAGTGTTGGAAAAATGAAACAAAACCAATTTTGTATCACAATTCCAACTTGCCGTTTTTTACAAATAAAAATAAAGCAACAATTATTTTATTTTTGTTTGATTTTAATTGGCACACATTTTGCTTTAATAAATTAACACTTTAACTTTAATAAAGTGATAAAAATGTGTTCCAACCAAATCATGCCATTTCCAACATCATAAAGTTATCATCATTACTAAAGATATTTGTTTTATAAATTAATTTAATTATTTAACAATTAAATAATTAAATAATAAAATTAAATAGCTTAAATATATGTATTATATTTACAATAAATATCTCAAATACATATATTAATGATATAAATCAAATATCACAATTTGATATTTTATTAATGTGTATTTAATTAAATCAAGTATTAAATAAAATACACATCAATATTGGAAATGACCGATAGGTCCCGATTGCATGTATTTTTCGTTTAACCATTAAACGAGTTATAAATAATTAGTATTATTCAAAACAGTTGCCCTAGTGCTATACGAGTAAATTTCATTAGTGAGACTCTCTAGATTCAGACATATCTGTCACGAAATCAAATTACGTGTCCGTAATTCACCCACCCATAAATTATGATGAACACGGATAAACTCACTGAATCATACAGGTCGATGTCACTATATACGTATAATCCCTATGTCACAGGTATCCGGATTAATCCAGAGATATATATAAAAACGTCAAATTTCTATAGATATAATCACGTCGACGTTTCTATTAGCAATCCCTCAAATAACACTTAGAACTAATTTCTACAGTGTACCACGGGCCCATGGATTTAACAGATTGCTAATTCCATATTGAATATCTATACTATGTACACAGAGCTGACGGTTCCTATCTTGATACACACAAGATATCCTGAGCATCAGTCCACACCCAACGAACAGGCGGAGGTTTGATCTTAATAGATCGGTGACGTGACTGTCATCTAAGTGTTGATGATAACTCAGACATCCACAGTGATATCTCAAGTCAAAGAATCACTATGCTCACTCAACCCGAGAAGATTCTTATTGACGTTGGTGTATCATCCATTAAGAATCTTCAGTGAGTCATTCAGTGTTTATCCGCTATAAACACTTACACGTCTATACGAGTCTCCAAGACTCATGGTTCACTGAGAAACCATCGGAATCCAAGATTCCAATATACGACATGTACCAGTCTCTACGGGTTTACTTTACTGACCAAGTAGTGTAAACATTGACCGGGAACTGTCTAATAATGACAACGTCATGATACAACTCAATGTCAGTTGCGACGCTTTTGCAACAGTATCATAACTAATCATTCTAAGGTCGGTTACGTCTTTACCATATTAAAGAAGAATTTATATAAAAGAAACTGTTCATTTTATTCATAATAAAACGTTACATTAGTATTTACATAGAAATACATAATAAAATTGGCGCTAGGAGCACCAACCCTAACAATACGATCCGGATTGACGCTCCGAACACCAACCTTATCATTTTTTTCATCCACTTGAAAACAGTTTGCTTTCCCAATTAGAGATTTTGTTAATTACCTTCAGCTTAATCTCATTAAAGAAACTTCTTTTTTTTCTAATCATTGAAGGTAAGTCCAAATACTTCTCATGTATGAAGACAACAATAAGGTTGAATATTCATTTCAATTATGTGATCTACTTTGCCTTTGTGTTTCTGCCGAAGAACATAGAAGATTTTTTTATATTAAATACTTGACCAAAAATTGTTGCATATGTCTCCAAAATCATCTTTTATTGCCCACAATCAACTATGTTGGTTCTAGCGAATATAAGACTGTCATTAGCAAAGAAGAGGTGAGATTAGAGATCTCTACTAAATCTGAGCCCATGAATCAGATTTCAATTCTCTGCTTTTGATATCATGCTTGACAGTATTCTTAACACATTATAAAAAGATATGGTAAGAGTGGATAATATTGCCTCAGCCCTCGTCAGGTTTTGATGAGGTCTTTTGCAATATTATTCATTCAAATAGAGAAATATGATGAAGTTATGTAGTTCATGATCAAATCTATACATTTTTTAGAGATTCCTAACTTAGCCATAAAATTATCTCAAAAAGTTGCATTCCATCTTATCATAAGTTTTACTTATATCTAGTTTAAAAGCTACATGCTCATGTCTTTTTCCTATTACTCATTCTAATATTGTGTAGATATTCATATCCCACAATAATATTATTAGTTATGAAGTATAGTTGAACGTCTCAACCTAGTGTAGGGACCTTGTCCAGCCTGGTGTCGGGACCTCATCCTATAGGGTGTTGTCGGCACTCGGTCTGGCCTAGTGTCATAACCCAATCTCTTCGAAACCCGAGCAAGGCCGGTGTCGGGAATCGCCATGTCGGTACTCTGGCGAGGATGGTGTAAGGACTCGGTCAAGCTTGGTGTTGGGACCCGGGCTTGTCAGAACCCGAGTCTGACCGATGTCGAGACCTGATTCAGCACAAGTCGGTGTCGGGACACGGTTCTGTCGGCACCCGAGCTGGGCCAGTGTCAGGACCTAATCCTATCGGCACATGGGCCGAGCCAGGGCTAGGACCTGATCCTATCGACATCAGGGTAAGGCCAACGTCGAAACTCAGTCCGACTCAATGCCGAGAGCGGATCTTGTCAGCACCTGGGTCGGACTGATGTCGGGACCCGATTCTTTATGCACCAGATCGAGCCAGTGACGGGACCTTAACAGGCCCAGAGTCGAGACCCGATCCTATCGACACCCGGATGGGTTGGTGTCAGGACCCGATCCTGTCGGCACCCAGACCGGGCTGATGTCGGGACCTGGTCGGACTTCATGTCTGCACCTGGGTCAGGTCGATGCCAGCACTCAATGCTGAGACCCCGATCATGTCGGCACCTTAGCCAAGCAGATGTAGAGACTCGTTCCGACCCGGTGCCATGATCTGATCCTATTTGAACCAGGTCGGGCCGAAACCTAGTCTTATATGCACCCGAGTCATCGCGATGCCAGGACCGCACCTAGACCGGGGCCGAGGTCGAGGTCGATAGCAGGATCGAGATCAAACTAGGGTTCAGATCGTGACCGGTGCCAAGAAAGGGGTCGGACTCCGATTCAGATTTTGCAGATCGGATCGGGTCTGACCCGAAATTACTTTTTTTATTTTCACAAATCCGACTTAGTCGGTCGGGTCGGGTCGCAGGTTGACCCGACCCTTAGTAATAATGTTTGAGGAGGTTATAGTTTGAGCCACGTAAATATAATTGGGTGTGTTCGGAGTCGGCCCACTTCAATAAATGCAAATGAAATATTTCTCGTCTAATGGGCCTTATTTTTTAAGTCCAGAGTCACATTGTTGGATACATGCTCTCCATAAATGCCCGTAAAAACCTAAAGGCTAAAACTCAAACTCTCTTCAGCATAGTAGCTTACCCAGTTTCGAATCCTTCAAAGGTAATTCAGTTCTTCTTCGAGTGTTTTTCAGTTCATCTATCTATACAACTATTCATCATGTCAGTTTCTATTTTCTTTTTTCATCTATACAATAGATATTGAATTTCGTGTACATGTATCCATCTATATATATATATGTGCGTGCATATGTGGGGTTCCACTTTATGGACGGATCTTAATTGGTTATCAAGTTTTGAATATTTGTTTACGGAATCTTCAAATTCCGTATATGTTTTCTAATCTCGTTGCAAATTTTTTTTTGTTTGGGTTTAGTGATATTGATTTTAGTTGAAAGATTAATGAATGGTAGATTTTGTTGCGATGCGAAGCTTGTCGTGAACATCTACTGTTTGAGAAAATGTCTGAGTAAACCAATTAGGTGTTAATTTTTTTTCTTTTGTTGAATAAATGGAAGATTCTATTGATGCTCAATGTGTATTTCTGTTTTTAAGCTTGTTAGAATTTTTTTTCTCATTGTCTTCCCTTTTTTTCACTTGCCTTTTAAGTACTATGCGTTTGTCAATTTGTTACTTAGATGAGCCATTTGTATCTTGTTTACTCTCTCCATTTAGAGAATAAATGATGGATAGTTTGGATTAGTTCTCATTTTATGTTGGGCATGTTGGCTCCCTTGATTGATAATTGCTTTTGTTTGAGTAGGAGCTAGATTTTATTTAAGTGAGGCAGAATTGAAGTAAAGAAATTCTGCGATCATGCCGCGAAGATCTTTATGGAAGGGTAGTTTTGTTGATGCATTCTTGGCGGAACTGAAGAATAAGAAAGATCTTCTGGCAAACAAGAAAATTTGGTCACGTAGATCTTCAATTTTGCCAGAATTTCTCAATACCACAGTGCGTATTTACAATGGAAAAAATTTTGTGCGTTGTAAGGTCACTGAAGAAAAGGTTGGTCATAAATTTGGAGAGTTTGCTCTTACTCGGAAACGAAGGCCTTTTAGTGCTCCCAAAGCCAAAGGCAAGAAGTGAGTGATTTGTGCACTGGAGTTTACATTTAGAAGATTGTAAAACTTTAGTTTAGCCTATGATTGTTGGTTCTTGCCTTTTGTTTTCAACAAAGTTTTTTGGTCTGCTAGACATTTCAGAACTAATTACAAAGTTTCTTCTTGCATGTTGTACAAGATTTTGGTTATTTTCTTGATGACTGAATGTTTCAATTAGGGGTGGACATCCAACCGCAAACCTGGTCAATCCAGGTTATAGACCGGTTGATTAGTTGGGTCGGATGATCACGAATATTTGAGGTATGTGGTTGCGGGGGCTTGCTACTGCTGCATGACCCGCTTCTAATTTTAAGGCACACTAAAGCCTGGGATTCCTAGTAGTCGTTGCCGCTGCTCGTTCTTTAATCTTCTTGTTAAGTTGTTAGTTGGTAAAATCTTTTGAGTGGAAACAAAAAATTTGATGTCGGATCCCAATCACATGAGTGAGGAATTCTTTGACGATTCTCTCAGTTAACAGGCAATTTCAGACTCAAAAAAAAAAAAAAAGAAGAAGAAGAAGAAGAAGAAACAGATTAAAAAAAAATAATTTGTTCAATCCAACACACCCTAAACCAAGCTTAGTTGTGTTGAGTTGAAAAAACTCCAACCCTATAATTAACAATTGGTCAAGTTGTAGAAGAATGATAAATTTTTCTTAACAATTAGCAATAATCGATAGATATTTTGATGTCGTTGTCACTAGTTCAGTACTTGAAAATTTTTACCTACAAAACTTTCAGAATGAACTCGAAATTTGCTGATAAATAATTATCCAATTTCGGGTTGTTAGTCGTGTTTTCCTTGTGTTTTTTATTTCGTTGTAGTAATCAACAATCACATATACTAAGTCTTGAAGGTGTACAGGTTGGCTACTAGATTGTCTTACTGATTGCAAGTTGTATCTACTGACATAATCATTAAATAAATTTATTAAATCATTTTTTATTTCATCTATTATATTTATAACATTAATTTCATTATCTATTCCTAAAAATTCATAATAAGTTTGTAATTCAGTATTCAAACTATCTAATTTAAATTTAGGATTAAAAACTATAGCAATAAGATAAAGTAATGGAATTTCTTGAAAATAATTCAACTATTTTCTCTTCATTATAGTAATACCTTCAAATAAAATAAAATCATTCACATTTTCACTAGAAATATGCTCAGCTAAAATATCAACAATATTCAAACATTCAATAAAAAATAAATTCGATATTGGATAATAAACAACACTAAAAATATTTGTTTCATCATTAAAAATTTTTAAAATTTCTAAAATTCTTTCACAAACATCCCAAAAACTAGTATAAAGTGTTATATGTTGACCATGTTGGGAAAAAAATTACATATAAATCTTTGTAAGTAAAAAAATTGATTTAAAAGAAAATAAGTTAAATTCCAACGAATTCGAACATCTAATGAAAATTTTATTGATTTAACACCATTTAATTTACATAACTTGGTACATTCTCTCATAATATGAGAATATGACCAAATACAATTAAGTGCATCTTTAGTAGGATTAATGTGACATCGTAAATATTTTAAACCATCTCGAACATATAAATTAAGGACATGACATGTGCAATGAACATGAAAAATCCGCCCCCAAATTTGGTTGGCATATTTCTTTTGAATCTTTAATTGATACGGTATTTGCAGATGCATTATTAAAACCAATTGTTAAAATTTTTCCTGATAAACTGTATTTATCAAAAAAAAAATATTTTAATCATTTTATAAATATTATACGTAGTATATTGCTCATCAAAAACTCTAAATGACATTAATTATTTTTGCATGTTCCATGATGTATTAATTCAATGACATGTCACACTAATGTATGAGTGTATTTGTCAATGGTCACTCCAAATATCAGAACAAATAGAAACACAACATTTAACATCTTTAAATGATTTATTTAAAATAATTTTATTATCTTCGTATAATTCTAAAATTTTCGTTTTGTAGAATTTCTAGGCACTTTGCAGGCAGCATGATTTAAAGTATTTCGAAAATAATTAGTAAAAGTAATTTTTTCACCAAAACTTAAAAAAAAAAATGTGTCATACAAAATAAATTTAGCAAATTTTTCTCTATTTTTAGCATCAGAATATTTATATAAATTTAAAGAATTTGTACATCTACTAGATGAAGCGTTCCTACCCATTTGAGTTTGTATTGTATCAAGTCTGATTTCAGCGACATGGTGTCTATCAAAATATTTGTGCATATTCTCATAGCCGCCGTTAAATTTGTAAGATACATCACAGTAGTTGCATATTGCTCTTGCACCATCATTTTTAGTGTCGATTAAATGAAAATGAATTTTGAAAATATTAGAAGATCGAAATTTAACTTATGTTCTTCTTATGGTATTGGTACCGACACTTTGGCCGCTCTCTTGGGTTGGGACATTGGTGTTTTCATATAAGGTTGCCATTTTTTTCTAAATATTGGAAAATTACAAAATTAAGACAATTGGAGAATTAGAGAATATTTGAGAGAATGATAGAAAATATTGATGTATAGAAAAAATGAAATAATGGAGTATTTATAGATTTTTGTCTCTAAAACTAACCGT
Source organism: Zanthoxylum bungeanum (assembly GCA_019454045.1). Classification (NCBI taxonomy): domain Eukaryota; kingdom Viridiplantae; phylum Streptophyta; class Magnoliopsida; order Sapindales; family Rutaceae; genus Zanthoxylum; species Zanthoxylum bungeanum. The sequence goes on from SKCR01021835.1 coordinate 28,392, forward strand.
TTTATTAATGTTATTAAGGGTACTTTAGAAATTTAATAAAAAAATTAATTAATTTTAAAATTACAGGGAGTTGTTGCAACGGCTCCTTGAAACACATATCAGGCCCAACAACTAATAATAGTTGGACCTAACGGTTCTGGTTGGAATCGATGGAACCATATAGTTCAAATGAACCGTAAGATTTCGGTTCCATTACTTGCAATCATAAGATTCCAACGATTTTAATTAGAATTGTCTGATTCTTCTTATTCGACTGAGGTGGAACCTAATCGAACAAAAAAAAAAAAATCGGTTCCGGTTCAGTTTCGTTCCTTGTCTCACTAACTTCTTAAAAACAAAGACGATATTTGCACATTGATATTTGGGCCTTATACTGGAGTCGGCCCACTCGAAATGATCCAAATGAAGTTTTATGACAAACCAACACGTGGCTAATGATGAAAGTGAGGGCACAGCTTCTGCCTTGCCTCACCAGGTAACTCTATTATCCCCGTATTGAAAGGATAAGTAAGTTCGTAGCATTCTCTCAACTCCAGCTTCAGTCACCCTTCCGTTTGGCTGCCGAGAAAACTAAAGAAAAAAAATGGCCCAATCACTTGCAATGCCCATAGCCCCGGCGCTCTCCGTTATCTGCAACAGACACGACAATAAATTTCTCTCCAACGCTTATCTCTCTCTCCCTGTTTCAAAGCAGCCTCAGGTCATTCCCTTACACTTCATTTTATTCAACAATTTAGTTTATTTATGTCTCTTTTTTATTTCTTAATTATTTAATTTCCCTAATTTGTTATTATTATTTGTTTTCTTTATTTAATTTAATGAAATATGGATATTTAAATTACCATTTACTTATCTCATATGAGATTATAGTTCAGTTAGTAAAATCTCGTGTGGAAATAATGTACCATTTGATAGAGAGTATTGATTGAGAGTATAAGTTAACTTATAAGTATTACAGTTGGTTTAAGATAGCTTATAAGCTCATTAAACTCTATACCAAACGCTACAAAAAAAAATCTCGAATTGTACCCAGCTCACATGGGTGGGGAGAAAATTGGTTGCCATAAGGCTACAATATGTATTCATGAGATTATATATTGATTAACCAATTAAGTTGTATTGAATTTTCATTGTGTGGTATTATAAGCAGTATCAGAGTCTGAGCATTCAATGTGCTCGTGTTGGAGGTGTTGAGATTCCAAACAACAAGCGCATAGAGTACTCTCTTCAGTACATACATGGAATTGGACGCACCAGAGCTCGCCAAATTCTCGTTGATCTCAACATGGAAAATAAAATCACTAAAAACATGTCCGAGGATGAGCTCATTATAGTTCGTGATGAAGTCTCGAAGTATATGATTGAAGGAGATTTGGTAATAATGCCTTATTTCTCCTTGGAAACACCTAAATTGAGCTTTGTTTTTGGTTTCTAAGCTGTTTGAATTTTTTTGTGGTTTTTTGCTTGCAGAGACGGTTCAATGCACTTGCTATTAGGAGATTGAAGGAGATTCAATGCTACCGAGGAATGCGCCACATTCAGGGCTTGCCATGTAGAGGACAGCACACTAAGAACAATTGCCGAACTTTGAAGGGTAAGAGAGTTACTATTGCTGGGAAAAAGAAAGTACCTCGTTAATTGAATGGCTCGTGTTCTGTTTATTTACTGGTGAATTATTATTATTATTATTTTGTATTTTGAATTTGAATATAAATCATCTTGAGTACAACTTTGGTTACTTCGACATCTGCTAGTGCTTCTGATGTAGTATAAGTTTTCACTCTAGTTTACAGCTTTTATTGATTGTTCGTTCTGAAATGGTTATATGCAAGTTGCGCATGAGGACCTTGAATATTTCTATTGAAATTGGCTGTCTTCTCTCTTTTAGTTTTTACCCATTTGACATACTTTTTATATGTGAGATTTAATATCCAACACCTGTTATTCTCAACCTTATGGCACCTGTGCAATTTTTTTTTTTTTACTTGTCAGCTATGTGTACCCAAACAATTCCTCTTAACTTCAATTTTCTTAATATACCCACCTTCAAATTTCCAATATAATGGTTAAATACCCCACCCTTTTACTTTCACTATTTTTTTTCAAAACTGTTGGAACGTTGCAAACTATTTGTTACTAGCACCAAATTCTGATCCTCTCTCCTATGGTCCATGTATCATCATTTTGATGATGCTTATCTACATGCATATCTTTTGTGTTAGTCGTCTGATATTTTGTATAATTCAATCCTTTATTTGATGCATATCCATGATCTTTTCTGCCAATTCAGCTACTACTCTGCTTTCCCTACAGTAATAAAATATGCATACCAGTTATTATTACTGGTGAAATGAACTTGAATGCTTTTGGATTTCCATTTGCACTCAGTTTTAGTTTACTTTAAATTCTCCCAGCATATGCTTTCAAAATTCAGCTTCTTTTGATATTCTTCGAATTAACAATGTCATTGCATAGCTTCCCTCCGTGTATATGCGAATTCTTTCTATAATTCTATATAACCTTTGACCATTACAAGATATGTTGTCCTTGCTCCCTTACAATACTCAATTATTTACTCATTATCTATCCTCTTTATATCTTAAGCATTCTTTTGTAAGTTGAACAGAAACTAGTTCTGATTCAACCTAAACTATATTGTCAGTCATGGTGGAACACAAGACCACCGACCTAACATTGTTGAACCACTTTACGTTTGCTTTGGCAAAATTTATGAAATATGGTATGAATGAGTTTGAATAAGTTGGTAGATTTTGTGATTGTCTCCAAGTATTGCTTCATGTTCTTTCTTCTGCACAGTGATTATAAATTACGAGTAGAGAAAAATTAGTAATACAAGACACAAGTGAAATCAGGGGTTTTCTTTTGAATCAAACCTAATGAAGCATTATCCCGCCCCTAAAGGGTGTGGTTTGGTGACAAATGTTTTAAGACTTGATTGCCAGCTCTTGATTCGAGTCTAATAGGTGCATTTCTTGTAATAGTTTAAGACAGTTTGAGGTTTTACTTGTTTCAATCAGGTGGTTTGACGAGGTTCCAACGTTTAAAAAAAAAAAAAAAAAAGCATTATCCTAAGCATTCTCATAATATACTATTCATATTAAGAGGTTTAGCTGCGGCTTTCTAGTCAATGTAATAATACTGCAAGAAATTCTTTTTTTATAAGAAAATGTACCAAAACGGCGGTTAAGAACCTAGAATGGAAACAACAGAGCTAATATTAAGAGCCTTCTCTTAACATCCAAATGGACCAAAGCAGATGCTAAAAACGCAAAATTATGGACCCTCAAGTATAAGCCCATACTTAAAGGACCCATTCACGCATCTCTTTTTCAGAAGTAATGAAGCCCAACTCAAGCATAATCCGTTTGCATATGAAGCCCAGTTAAACGATTATTTGTCCATTTCTACAAATTTTCAGAGTAGATTTTTTTTTTTTTTTGAATTGTTGGAAACTCCGCCGCCAAACCACCACTTCCGGACTTAAGCGGAGTAGTTAAATCTCCGAATGTCCTAGGCTCTTATAAGAAACGCACTTTCTGGATTCGAACTCAATACCTCAATGTGAGATCCTGAGCCATAACCAACTTTTTCTTATAATGTCGTTTTATAACCACCAATTACATTTTTTTTTTCTTATTTTTTATTCCCTGCAAATTTTGTTTATTTTGATAATTACTTCACTAATATAAACGTCTTATATTGTATCCATCTTATATATCATATCCATCTTATCTTATAATCTTTTAATTTCTTTAATAAGGAAACAATGCATGCAGAGTTGTTGAACAAGAACATCAAATTTCTGCAAAGTAAATGCAATTATAAGTGGAACAAATTAATAACTTTGTACAACCAAAATAGTCTGAAACAACAAACCCTAGCGCCACAAACGAAAGACTTTAAATTATTTTTGATTTGATAAATTCAGAACTTCAGAAATTGGATGCAGTTAGCTAGATAAGAATTTATTCTTTCACATGTCCAAACAAAAAATCTATTCCACCACATATTTTTCGCACAATCGATTCTATCGTCCCCACAATATTTCAATTGCAATTTAAGCAACCACCATTTTATCACAAACGACTTGTCAAATTCTATAATAAAAATCAATAATAATAATAATACCCATCTCTCAATTATTTGTTTCATCGGATTGAAATAGACCCCATTGAATTATATATTCATATACCGTTTTGGCAGAGAATATTGATCGAAAGTATAAGTTAATTTATTAATATTGGATTGAGAGAATAAATTAGTTTATAAACTCACCAAACTCTATATCAAACAGTACATCAGTGTCTGATCTAAGACTTTTCATAAAACTATTCAATCATTTTATTTATTTTTTTCATGGATAATAATTAATTGAAGAATTTATTAATGTTGAAAAGAAAAATGAAAATTTCCTCAAGGCAATTTGGAAATTGGGCTTTATATTTTGTAATAACTAATAAGCCCAATGGGCCTGATAAACTGTTCTGGCCCATAGAGACATTACATCACAATATGTCATGCTCATGCATATATTAACAAAAAGCAAGAGAATCAATTCACACGAATCATATTTATCATTGTACTATTTGGCTGGTTATGGGGTCGAATCCTTCGTATGTGTGATATTTAAAAAAGAAAAAGAAAAAAAATGTTTTAAATATTTGAAAGTAAATTCCGCTCATTTTAGGTCTAGATGTTTAAAATATGGATACTACTAGTTATGGTAAATTTTGTTCTTCGCCCATTTAATTTTCATTTATTCATCTAATATAAGGGTATTTCAATCATTTAATATTTTAAAAATTATTTCAGTTATTTAATATTGAAAAATAAACATCTGACAATCAAATTGATGTATATGATGAATTAAGTAAGATATGTAGTCCCAAGAGGCGTGGTTTGGTGGTGTAGGGTTAATGATTTCATCTTTAGGTCTTGGGTTCGAATTTAGAAAGTGTATTTCTTGTAAGAATCTGAGACATTCGAGGGTTTTAACTGCTCCGCTTAAGCCTGAAATGAATGATTTGGAGGTGGGATTTCCAACAATTCAAAAAAAAAAAAAAAAAAAGTAAGATATGTAGTTTCTCAATAGTTTATTTTTATTTTCGTGTCTCTCTTCAAAGGAGTTAAGTTGGTCCCAATCTCAAGTTGCAACTTATATATGAATAGGCTTTGCAATAATAATAATAATGAGCATATTCGCTCTCCATCATTTAACCAAAACGACAGCGTCCACATCCTCTTGTCCAAAGCCAAAAATCAACTTACACTCACAAACCACACAAATAAATAAATGAATAACCCCACAATTTCACTCCAATTTTGCAAATGTTTGCTACTATTTGTCCACAGTTTATTCCACTCCCTTTCACTTGTTGCCATCTCATATCATTTCACTATAGTGGAGATGCAATGCCTCATAATTTATGAAACTTTGGACCATAAATTAAAAATGGGGTTTTTTAAAATAAATATATATATATATAATAATAAAAAAAATTCAAAAGTCATAAATTAGTTTTGTTTTTTTAAAAATAAAATAAAAAATTGTACTGGAAATGTGGGTTTTAAAAGTTGTAACTTTTAGAAGTGAGGTTAATTAATTTGCCAAAGTATAAGCTTCTTTATTGGGGTACTTGTGAAATAATGGGGGGGAAATAAATTTTATTACACTATTATTGAAATTAATTAATTGAATAGAAAATAGGGGTTGTGGTTCCCTTTGAGTGGAACCTCATGTTGGGAATGAAATAGACCAAATTGTAGACAAATTTGTTTTAATTTGTTTTTTTTTTTTTTTTTTTAAGAAACGATGGAAACCCCGCCACCAAACCACCCATTTTGGGCCGCGGCGCAGGTAAAACCATCGGCTGTCCCATGCTCTTACAAGAAGTGTACCCCTTGGATTCGAACCCAGAATCTCAAGATGAGATCCTGAACCCTACACCACCAAGCCACGAGGACAAATTTGTTTTAATATTGGACAGCTTAGCCAAGATTGGTACAAACTTTTTGATTTTTCAGGTGTCAACTTTGTTATTTATTTTTCGCATCATCAGTTGTCATCTCATAGCCATAGGGACATTATCACGTACATTAAGATACGTATGTGGTTGTAAAAATAATTAAAACAAGTGAAATTTTATTTAAATAAGTAAAAATATATATATAGTGAGAAAATAAACTTAATTTGGAGAAATTTTATGTATAAAAAAATGAATCTCGATAATGAATGTTGAAGTTAATCTTTAGACATATCATTGCAAAAGAATGTTATATTGTAAATTAAGAGGTTAAATTCAAGACTCCGATTTGTACTGAAAATTTATTACGGTAATAATAATTAATAGTCATATATATGTAAAATATGCAATTAGTTCATGTCTAAAAAGATTTATTTATACATTGAGATGAACACGTACAAAGTTAATTAAAATAAATAGTTCGTGAATTAATTATATTATATTACATATTTAGAAAAGTTGTATTTATTCTTCTTCGTTCCTTTGTGTCACCCACGACCCACGTTTCTTTTGCTTTGTACCTTAATTTTATATTATCACTAAGTGGAAATCACATCTTAACACAACATAAAAATATTGACATTATTTAAAATAATGTTCTAATTGGAAATTCAAAGCCACCCTGCCTAATTATAGAAGTATACATATTTTAATTTATATAATTAATATAGTATTGATATCTTTATGAAACCATAGGACATTTTTATTGCAACTTCTCACATTGAGTTTTGTTTTTATTGACAAAACATTGTGTTTTAAATCAGACATATCACATTAATTTATTGTTAGTTCACCTTTTTTCTTTTTCGAAATTTTATTCCGTAGTTACATATTTTTAGAGGATGTAAAATAAAAGATAATGTGAATGTAATATCTTTTTTTTTAACGTTGAAAATTTCACTGTCAAATCATCCGACCTAGATTTAAGTGGGCTTTGTGTTTAAGCAGAACATGTAAAATCATCGACTACTTCAAACTCTTACAAAAAGTGCATCCCCTAGATTCGAACTTAGGATTTGGAAAACCAACCTTATGCCATCCAACTACAACCTTTGGGGGTTGTGAATGTAATATGTTTATTTGTATGTAATGATTTTGTTTACATAATTTATTAGTAAATGATGTTTTTTTTTTTCCAAGTGAAAATGATGTTTTCGAAATAATTATTAAAAAAAATGCGTTTAGTAAATTTTAAGAAGAGAAAAATCAGAAGGATGACTAAAGGTGAAAAATATGAGAAGATGAGAACAATCAAGCATCATTTTGGTGTCTATAACTTTTATTTACAAAAAGTAATACACAAATTCAATTTTGCACAACATAAAGGGCCTAACACATGTAATTATCAAATTTTTTTTTTTTTTTTTAAAAAAAGAATTAATTGAAGTAGCTAGCCTATGGTAATTTATTTGCTCACCAAATTATAACACAAATATCACCACCATTTTAATTGAATTAATTAATTAATGGAGCCCAAACCAAACTCTCATCATAATATCTTTGATGAGAGTTTGGTGAGTTGTTTTTATTCATAAATGGTATTTATTTTAATAGACAATTAGCTACTTGCATGTGTATAGTCCCCATCAATATTTATATATTTAACCATTTTCATTATTATCATCATTTCCATTACCATTAGGGTCCTGCCCCCAAACACATGCAAATTTACATTTGATTGGAACAAAAGATTTTCATGGAGGAAATAGAGGACACTCGGCTCTTTTACATCCTCTCATGTATCCTCCAAAATTTGAAAATAAATTAAATTAATTAAATTAAAAAAAACAACTAAGGAACCTCTTATCACTTGTTCATATATAAGAGGAAAAATCAAAATCAAAATCAAAATCTTTAAATCTCTTTTTATGTCAATTCTTGTTATCACAAAATGTATATAGCCACACAATCAAATGGGTTCAGTACTTAAATTTTAAATTAATTAATGAGTACATCGTGGATGTATGAAAGATCGATGTGTCATTATTCAAATCACAAATAAATGTAAATTATTTATTCCCACAATTCTATTTAGTATGGATGTTTGTATGTTTTAAAATCAGTTATTATCATCTGTATTTGTGTTTGGTACTATATTTGTGGTTTTTATCTTATGATTAAATTACAATACTTAATTTTTATCTATTATTTTCTCTTGCGTTTCATGTGTATTTTTGTGTTTGTTTTAGAAAAACATATGGTTCACCTTCAAACGCCTTCGAGACTTGGTGTATTTTAGATATTAGATCGAGTCCAAATGTAATTGGTCTATGTCTTGATGATTGACACCAAATTTGCTTTATTTTATCTATTATCTTACAACAACTTGAGTTCGCGAATTGAATTTACTCATAAACTTCAAAGGTTCTGAAGAAGACAGTTTGTTGTGAACTCGGATAGATTCTTCAAGTTATTAAAATTGGGATAGATTGTATTGACAAGTTTTGCCTTAAAATAATTACTATCTCTGTAATTATTTCTATTATAGTGATTTCTTATGGTAACCTAAACCCGTGTTGGTTTTTCTATGCAAAGAGTTTCACTCTGTAAACAAATCCGGTGTTATTTATTTTCTTTATTGCATCTTAATTTATGTCTCTTACTTAATGTTTAGATTAAGAGTTTGGTTTTGATTAGACTTAAGAGTTATAACCATAAAAAGTAGAAACTCTATTTTAGATTTATCTTAGATAGAGTAGATTTTTAATTTTGTAATATTACATCTATCACCCATGTATTAGGATCGGAACCCTTTTAATTTCCAATTAGGTATATAGAGAATGATTAATGATTAATATAGTGATTATTTATATAGAGAAAGTGCGAATGTGGAAGAGAGAAGAGATGAATGCAATGTGTTGACGGCTGATTTCGGTCTCATGGGCAATAAGGGTTTTTTTACTCCCGAGACAATCCTCCTCCAACTGTGAATTTGTTTTGTTTATGGGAAACCAAAAGCAAATTTGGCAAAAGATAGATAAATACACCAATCAACAAAGAGATTTAACGTGGTTCGGCGGATCAGATCCAACCTACATCCACGGGCACAGAACGGACGATGTTTTATTACCGAAATATGTTTCTCTAATCTGTTTTGTGTTTACAAGTCTAATTCTCTCTTGTTTTCTTCTTAACTCTCAATGCTCTTAACTCTCAACTCTCAATTCTGCCTTACAAGCACGATTTCCCCTCCTATTTATAATAACAAAGAAACAGTTTTCTTTTTCCCATAAGGATTCCTAGTTGAAACTACCTTCACTTCCTTTATCCTATTAGGACACTGACTTATCAATTTTTCCCCATGAAAGTATGATAACTTATCTTCTTATCCGTAAAAATAGGATGTCATATCTTCTGGAGCATATCTCGTCATTTTCTCGGTCTTCATGAGGTCGGTCACGATGGTCTTTTGAACTGAGAATGCTGCTTTCGATCTGATAATGCCCGACCATCCGGTCTGGAGTGGTCGGTTACCGATCATAAAGTGCTCGGCCCCTCGCTCATGTGGTCGAGTCGTATTAATGATCCTGGCCAAGAAGGGAATTACCTTTTTACCCCTGTCGTACTGCTTAAATATCATAGGACATGAAAATATCATCAACATATGTCCCCTAGTTCTCGGTTCCAATGAGTTATACAAGTTGGTGTCGGGAACTATATAAAAAAAACAGTACTCCTACGGACTGATGGTTGTCCTTCTTTTTTCTTTTTCTTTTTTTACATGCTTCTATTCCACTTTTTATCTTTCATAATCTGCTCCGAATAATCTCCCGCAAACGATCTCTCGAGGCCCGGCAATGAGGGGACAACCCGAGCCGGAAATTAGATCATGTGGTGGGACGTAATCCGACCCCGAACTGGGACAAACACTTGGCTCTGAGGGAATGTTACGTCCCCAGTCCAAGGAGACAGACTCGGTGGGACGTAACCCGACCCCGAGCTGAGAGAAACACTTGGCTTCAGGGAATGTTACGTCCTCAGTCCAAAGAGACAGACTCGGTGGGACGTAACCCGACCCCGAGCTAAGAGAAATACTTGGCTCTGGGGGAATGTTACGTCCCCAGTCCAAAGAGACAGACTCGGTGGGACGTAACCCGACCCCGAGCTGAGAGAAACCATAATGGCCTCCTCGGCGGAGCAAAATCCAACCCCGAACCGAATAACCAAGTGGCCTCGGCGGAACAAAATCCAGCCCTGAGCCGGATAACCAAGTGGCACACAGAGGCCTCGGCAGAACAAATCCAGCCCCGAGCTTACACCACGAAACCTCGGCGGAACGAATCAAGCCCCGAGCCGGTGGCACACATAGGCCTCAGCGGGACAATCCCAGCCCCGAGCCTACACCACGAAGTCTCGGCGGAACGAATCCAGCCCCGAGACGGTGGCACACAGAGGCCTCGGCGGGACAAACCCAACCCCGAGCCTACACCACGAAACCTCGGCGGAACGAATCCGGCCTCGCGCCTGTGGCACACAGAGGCCTCGGCGGGACAAACTTAGCCCCGAGCCTACACCACGAAACCTCGGCGGAACGAATCCAGCCCCGAGCCGATGGCACACAGAGGCCTCGGTGGGACAAACCCAGCCCCGAGCCTACACCACGAAACTTCGGCGGAACGAATCCAGCCCCAAGCCGGTGGCACACAGAGGCCTCGGTAAAACAAATCAAGCCCCAAGTCATGGGGTAGTTACGCTCTGGCTTCGGGAGTTTGATCCTACCACGAAGAGTTCGCGCGCTCCCTCAAACACTTCATCCCTTGACGCAGTCCAGATCCTCAAAAATGAAGTTAGTCGGGTCGGATCACTTCTACCCGGGATTTTTATGATAGCACATGTGATTGGCGGGCCACGGGTTTGGTGTCTTTCCTGATCTCAGATCATTCCTTCGCATCGAGTATATCCCCAAAATATTGAATACGGCTTTCAAGTCGGTAGGTTTCTGGAGGAGCTTGACCAGACCTTCAGTACCCTTATAATCCCGTGTAGACCATAGTTGTATGACCAATAGAAACTATTTCCTTGTGCTTGTGTTTAGGGACCATCATCATTTGGATTCAGTTAGACTTCTTGTCAGAAATGCGAACTTGTTGTGCCATTTAAACTGGGATGAGTTCGTATATTATGACAATTGGGCTAAAAGTTTCTAAAATACTGATGGGCCACTCTGTAGAAACTATTTCTTTATGCTTATGTTTAGGGACCATCATCATTTGGACTCAGTTGGACTTCTTGTCAGAAATGCGAACTTGTTGGGCCATTTAAACTGGGATGAGTTCGTATCTTATGACAATTGGGCTAAAAGTTTCTAAAATGCCGATGGGCCATCCTGTATTTGGGCCCCTTATCATTTGAAGTTGTTTAACCATGTTATCGCATAGGTGTAAACATGTTGGGCCTTTTCAACTGGGACAAGTTTGCACCTTGCAATAATGTGATTGAAGCTTTAAAATGACAAGAGGCCGACTTATATATTCCATGCATTGCACGCATACATGCTGACTAAGAATTTTAAAAGACACCATAGATTCTCGTTGGGTTAGGAAAGAGGGAAGACTCATCAAAAGACCGATAGCAAACATGAGTGAATCAGAGTACGAGGTATCCCGTATGGATCAGTTGGAGACCAATCTCACCAAGGTTACTGAACAGTTTCAAGCCTTGACTACTGCTATGGCTAATATGGATGTGCCCCGTGCTGGGGGAAGCTTTGAGAATGAGAGGCGTGAAGACCCTCCGACTAGATTGAATGATGATATCCCGGGTTTTGATGATGATATAGCTGAATATGCTGCGGGGAAAATGGCAGGGTCTCAAACTGAACTGCAGAAACTCTGAGATCAGGTAGAGTCGGTTACCCGTAAGATGAGGGGTAAGCACGAAGACCTGTTGGATTTTGAGGCAATGACGTTTTAGGAACAGTTGTCAGCTCAGTTTAAAATGCTGGATATAGCCAAGTTTAATGGGAACGGGGACCCAATGATCCATCTACGACAGTCTGTCTCTGTTATGAGTTCAGTGGGCTTGTCAAAACGTCAGGTTCAGAAAATATTGGGATGTCGCTCGAGGGGGCACCCGTGGTATGATATCACAGCCTGGAGAGGAATATCAATGAGGATTTGAGGGAATTGGCGGAGGCCTTCTTGAGACATTATGTTACAGATCTGGAGATCGATTTGTCACTCCGGGACTTATAAAATACCAAGCAGAAGCCAGAAGAAAGCTTCAAGGAATATGTAGACCGCTGGAGAAGCTAACTTCTAAAAATGCAGACTCGGCCGTCGGAGAAAGATCAGATTAAGATGATTATTAAAGGCACCAAGCCCTCCATTTATGGCAAGCTGAGGAGAATGACCTCCATGATTACTAATTTTCGACAGTTGAGGGAAAATGTCATTGATATTGAGGAAGAAGAGGCCGAGAATAGAAAGTTCTATAGCCTGAACATGAGGCTTATTGGGGGAACATCAGGTACCAAGCCTGTTTATGCTGAGATTGCTGCTATCCGGAACCGGTGATTCTCCAAAATGGGTAGACCCTTGTCTAAAGTGCTGGAGAAATTAAAGAGACGGAGACTTCTGAAACCCTTAGAGACCAAACCACTTCAACACCCTCCACCACCACATATCAACCTGAACCAGTATTGTAATTTCCACCAACAGAAAGGCCATGATACTGACAGTTGCGCCCACCTCCGCCATGAAATCCAGGACCTCATAGACTCCAAAAAAATACCCGACCCCGAGAAAGAACAGCCCAATACACACAGAAACCCACTGCCTAATTATCACTCTGTCCCACCACCTACCTATATGATAAGCTCTGGCCTACCCGAAAGCCTTGTCCTCAAGTCCTTTGACCACCAAGCCTTTTGCCTAGGGATTTGGGATAGCAATAGCGAAGATGAAACAGAACAGATGAAGAATTTCTGGGAAGACTTCTCCAGTAGTGATGAAGATGAGGTGAGAGCAATGACACGCAGCGGGTGTTTCTACAGTGACACGGCTGAGAAGGGTAAAGAAGTGTTGACATAATGGAGGGAAGTGATAGAAAATGTGGATAATGCTGAGGAAGACACAGTGTTGCGTCAGTTGAAGAAGACCCGAGCACAAGCAAGCATCTGGGAGTTGTTGTGTGCGTCTCAGGAGCACAGGCGGGCCATGGTTGAGGCCTTGAGCAAGATAGTAGTACCAGAGGATGCTAATACTGCAATGTTTGTAGGATCAGTACAGAAAGAAGCTTTGCAGGCAATAACTTTTTCTGAGGAAGAACTCCCGGCAGAGGGAAGAAATCATAACAAACCACTATTCATCAGAGCTGAAGTGAAAAGAAGACATCTTGTGTAACGGTGAACGATGGCTCATCCATCAATATGTGCCTTTTGAAGATCCTATCGAGATTGGGAATGACTATGTGTATATGGAAATCCGAAATCAGGGTAGGTGTATTTGGTCTTAACCTGAGACTTGCACCGCTAATACTTACGACAATCAATATACTTTGGTTGTGGTCGTCCAGGGCTTTAACCGGTTTCTGTGTACGCCTCTTCTGGGTATATCGAGAATCGTAGTGTGTTGGGTGTGATGTCAAGACGGAAGTGTCACTCCAATCAAATGGAGATGATGGTCGCGTAGGATACAGTACTGGTTCTCTTAAGTACTGCAATCATCGGGATAATATGACTAGGTCATAGTTATCTGATATAGAGACTAGTTACCAGACAACCGATATATGCTTCGTATGGCTTTCTTTTCGCCTTTCACGGTCTTGTCTCTCCATTTTTTTCCTTATTTGTTCTTCCTTCTTTCGCCTCAAAATATCTTGTTTTTCTAGCTCTTTTCGAATCCTTTTCTCATGTGCTTCAACTTCACGGGCTATTCTCGCCTCCTCATTCTTGCGTTTTTTTTTATCTGTGACATGTCCTCATCATGGGTGACTCTCATATCAGATGAAATAAATGCATTGTCCATTTCTGTAATTGGGCGGCCACCAACATGAGCATCCATGGCACCACTCATAAAGGAAAACTTCCATGAAACATTTTCATAATCACTCGAACCAGATGGCAAGAGGTGGCTCTGCCTGTCTTGATGAGATGCAAGATTTAAGTTAGGCAGCTGACCATCAGCAGGTGAACCATAGTGGTGAGATAAGGCATATTTCTCATGTATCTCAGTTCTAACAGTTGGTTGCTCTGGAAGAAACTTGTATTCATGAAGAGTCCTCGTGGGACCCTGAGGTTGAACCGTGAACATATCTTTGACTGGTTTCAAATCAAGTCTTTTATATTTTTTGGCCTCGAAAGAGCGTCCAGGATGCTTCGGCTGCTCCGTTGTTGCTTCACCTATGGGTCTACCAAAAGCATCAGGCGGCAAGGAATCAAACTTCATGCCGAGAATGGGCCCATCCTCTCTCAACGGCTCCCTCAATTGAGCCTCCACAAAAGTAATAGCTCTCACTTCCGCTATACCCTTAAGCGGCGGAGGAAGCATTGGCATTGGCGCCATAGACCCCTCGTGGTACTTCTGAACTGTCGCACCTCCTCCCACCAACTCACTCCCCGCCAATTCTTTTCTGCCAGTTGGCACAAGTGGCTGAGAAACTTTCGGCTGCTGCTTCACACTTGGCACCTTCCGGTCCTTCAAACGCCGATGACAGAACCACATCTGCAATTGCCGGTCCGATAACCCTAACTTCGCCGATAATTCCGCCCTCACCGCTTCGGACGGATAAGCTTCAACTGCATCAGTATTTTCAAGAATCTGAAGCTGAGAAGCAGTCTTCATCTTGCGCTTAGTCTTAACTTCACCTTCCGGTGGCTTCTTCTTCTTCTTCTTGTTCATCTTTCTCCAGTTTTCGGACCTGAATAATTACGTTAATTCTCTCATCCCTCTCCACTTTGCGCCTGTCGAACTCAGCTCTGCGACGGTTCAAAGCTCTTTCCTGGAATATGTTCTTGTTGTCCATCATGGATTTTATCAGGACTTGATGTTTCTCCCTATATTTCCTCATATTTTCCTCTATTTTCTCCATCAATTATGCTGTTGAACTCCCCAATGACTGGTGATTTCCACCTTCTGCCATCATCTTAATACGCGAGCCACTTTTTGTTGGATTCCCCATAGACGGCGCCAATTATTGACGGCTGATTTCGGTCTCAGGGGCAATAAGGGTTTTTTTTTACTCCCGAGACAATCCTCCTCCAACTGTGAATTTATTTTATTTATGGGAAACCAAAAGCAAATTTGGAAAAAGATAGATAAATACACCAATCAACAAAGAGATTTAACGTGGTTCGGCGGATCAGATCCAACCTACATCCACGGGCACAGAACGGACGATGTTTTATTACCGAAATATGTTTCTCTGATCTGTTTTGTGTTTACAAGTCTAATTCTCTATTGTTTTCTTCTTAACTCTCAATGCTCTTAACTCTCAACTCTCAATGGTGCCTTACAAGCACGCTTTCTCCTCCTGTTTATAATAGTAAAGAAACAGTTTTCCTTTTCCTATAAGGATTTCTAGTTGAAACTACATTCACTTCCTTTATCCTATTAGGACACTGACTTATCAATTTTTCCCAATGAAAGTATGATAATTTATCTTTTTATCCGTAAAAATATGATTATTTATCTTCTGGAGCATATCTCGCCATTTTCTCGGTTTTCATGAGGTCGGTCACGATGGTCTTTTGAACTGAGAATACTGTTTTCGATCTGATAATGCCCGACCATCCGGTCTGGAGTGGTCGGTTACCGATCATAAAGTGGTCGGCCCTTCACTCATGTGGTCGGGTCGGTATTAATGATCCTGACCAAGAAGGGAATTACCTTTTTACCTATGCCGTACTGCTTAAATATCATAGGACCTGAAAATACCATCAACACAATGGTTTTTCTTCGACAAGAAATTGGTGTTTTCAAAGGTATGTGTGAATGTGTGAATGTGAAAGAGAGAAAGAGATGAATGCAATTTTTGTCCTTCAACAAAAAAAAAATAAAATAAATGGATGTCTTCAAAGGTGATATTCACGTGAATAGCAAAAAGCATTTAAATAAATTAGGTAGTCGTTTCATTGAAAACGGAGAGTAACAAATTACACTAAATTACTCTAAGAAAAGCCTATAAATCATCTCTAGGAGTAATTCTTTGTTACAACATAGGCATGGAGACGTGATATTATCAATAAATTAGTAAATGATATATATGATTTAATATCCATATTTTTAGTTGTTTTTTAATATTTTAACCCGTATGATAATGAATTATTAAATTATTACACAGATAACATGATACCTCCTTTATATTATAAATTTCATCTTTCTCTAGAGGCTAGAGATCAAAGGCTAATTAATTAATTAGCATACGTTTTTCTTTGCAGACAGAATCCTTAATTAATTGTCAATAATGTGTCAAAAGTACTCAAAAGTCAACAAGACAAACAATTTTCTAGGAGACTAGGATTAATTGTATAAAAAGAATATGGATTTTTATTAAATATTGAGTTAAGTTTTGTACTAATTTTTTTTTTAAAATTATGATGATTTAATATATGAACCACACTTCGTGCTGGTTGAGCATATGTTTTAAATATTGATCTTGTAAACGCTCCTAAATTTATCGATTTTATAGTTTAAATGAGACAATTGATTTACTTCTATCTAATATTTATGCATCATTCGTTTATCTTTTAGTTTTTAAATAATATTTTTAATTCACTGTGCAATAACTAATAGTCAGAATTTGCATCATGAAGCACAATAAATAATAAAAAAAGTTATAGAAATTATTTAAAATAAAATAACAAATAACAATAGACCCGAAATCCAAAAAATTGGGTATGTTTCGTGGGAGACTACTATTTAGAGTTCTTATTCTAATAGAAGATGTTTTTTTATTGTATTAAGTTTTTATTTTAACAATTTTTATTTTTATTTTATAAATTAGTAATAAAAACAATAATTGTAAATATTATGTATCGCATATTTTTTATTTTAATAGAAGATTATAATATATCTTCTTATTATAATAGGTAATAAAAAATTAATTGTAAAAATTAAGTATCATGTGAGGTGAAAAGAAAGTTTAAAAATCTTTAACTTATATATATTATTTGTTAGATTATCTGTGATATTATTCGGAAATTAATCGGATAGTATAATATATTTTATTGTTATAATATGGTTCTTATTTAATAAATTTATTAATTTAATAATATGTTTTAATTGTAATAGGATAATATAATATGTTTTCTTATTATAATATAGTTTTTATAAAAATTATAAATGTATTTTTATTTTAATGAGTTTCTTAAAATAAAAAATCAATTGTAAAGGTATTTTAATTTTATAATTTAATAATAAAAAATTAATCATTTAGGTTAATTATAGAGATTAAGTATCACATATGTTTTTTATTTTAATGATATATTATAATATGTTTTCTTATTATAATAGGTTTCCTTATTTAATTTTACAATTTAATATTAATTAATTAATTAATTAATTAAATTAATAGGTTCCTTACTTTAATAGTAGATTATGTTTTTATATTATAATATATTTCTTATGTTAATAATTTATTATTTTAATTTTATAGTTTAATAATAAAAAATAATTACAGAGATATTTTAATTTTATAATTTAATAATACAAAATTAATTGTAAATGTTAGGTTAATTATAGATAATATAATAGTGTTTTATTTTAATAGTGTAAAAACTCACGAAAGTGAGCTTATTTATTGTTGTTGATTTATTTGCTATTTGGAAATTAAGAAAATGCAAGAAAGTAAAGGAAAACGAAAATGCATAAAAGACTACATTTTCATTAATTGGAATGATTACAAATGATATAAGATTGTGTTTACAAATAATCTAAAATTAGTCAACTATTTATAGCTAGATTTGGCGACTAAATTCTAATTACAAATATTTGAATTTTGAACAGTGGTGTTAATATTTTGAATATTTGAAATTGAATGGTAGCGCCAATATTTGAATATTTCAATACATATTCATTAATTGGTATGATTACAAATGATATAAGAATGTGGTTATAAGTAATCTAAAGTCATCCCACAATTTGTATAGCTAGGTTTGGCTTCTAAATTCTAATTACAAATATTTGAATTTTGAACAGTGGCGCCAATATTTTGAATATTTGAAATTGAATAATGGCATCAATATTTAAATATTTGAAATTAAAGTATGGCGCCTGTGGCACATGTAACATAAGCTCTTGTTCATGCTCGTGTATCAACTTATATAATGTATCATCTTCAGTTCTTCACACCAATCACACTCTTGCTTGTTTGATGCTGAGTGATGTGCTGATTCTGTTTTTAGATCCTGATTCTGATTCTGACGTTGAGGGTATGGTTCTGATTTTGATGTTGAGGTCATTATTCTGAGTCTGATGCTGAGCTGAGGTTCTGATTCTGAGTATGCGGTAGAATCTAATGAGGAGGTGGCAGTAGAGTCGGATTCTGATGATGCGGGTCAAAACCTTATTTATCAATAGAACCTTGCTTGCATCAGAACCTTGGTTCAACACTTAACTATCAAATGCATGCTTACCTAGCTGATCAATTTCAGATTCAGATTGCAACATACATACACAATATTTATCATATTATCTAACATCTAATTATCACCGGAACAGTCCATTTACACTTTCGTTTCAAGCTACGACTTCCTCATTTCATATTCGGCTTTTTCATGTCTTCATCATATTCAAGTCACTTTCATAATCCTTAATAAATATGATATTATAATATGTTTTCTTGTTATAATATAATCCTTATAAAATTGTAATATGTATTTTTTTGTAATATATATATATATATATATATATAGAGAGAGAGAGATAAATATAGATAATTATTAAAAAAAAAATTATAAGTAATTAAATTTTAATTACACTCCACGTCACAAGCAGAAAAGATTCTACGATATTGAATATGTCACTTGTAATTTGTTTTTGTTTTTGTTTTTAATTAACCAAAAAGAACATGTTTCGTTGTCAAATTAAAGTTCGGTGAGATGAGATTAGCGCAGAATTAATGGGGATTTGTTGTAATAATATCACACGGATCTCTCACATTCTTTCTTATTTGTCTTTCATTTATTAGATTGGACGCTCGTGTGTGAACACTTACCACTCTTAATTTAGGGTTGTGACTAGAGGTAGCAACATACAGATGTGGTTCCGATTTTTTTATTTTATTTTATTTATTCAGATTTATAAAAATGTATTCAATTAATAATTATATGTTGTGATGTCAATATATTCATTAATTATATCAAATTATTGTTTACGGTTATCTGTTTATACATAAATAATATTCTTATAATTATATCAATATACTTAATTATCGTTTATGATATGATTATTCATTTACAATTCGTTTATTAATCGTGTAATTATATTAATATAAATTGATTCATTTATTAATTATACGAATATTTCAAAGGGGGATTTAAATCGTGATTACACATTACACATTCCAAACCACGATTACACATCAATTCTTTTTAAATATAAAAACTACGTCGTTTTGGGTTTCCAAATTGTTTTAAATTGTACCACATTGGATTACATTAAACGTTAAAAAAACTATTCATGTATTAACAAAAATAATTGACTAAGAGCTTAATCTTGATTTATCTTGAGCAACAGTTTCCAAATGTTCATGGGAGAATGGGGTTGGCAATTGGTGTGATCGGGTCAAGATTCATCAATCCTGATTCCGACATGATTAAGTAATCGTACTGATTTTTCGTCTTGAATTTATACTAGTTATTCAATCAGGATAAAAAATAAAAAAATCTTCACGAAATCTGGTCTGATTTGTAATTGAAATAAAAATTTATCTTAAATCATGCATATATCATTCGATACAGAATCCCGAATCACGTTCTTTTCCTTCTTTTTTTTTTCACTAACCCTAGGATGAACAACCCACTAAGTGAATGCATATGTATGTAGTAGTTACAAAATTGATATAATATGCATTAAAATTAATTAAATAAAGGGTTGTATGCAAAATTATCAACAAAACTATTCGGATCCGATTGATGTTTTTATTTAAAGATGTTAGAAAAATCACATATTTCGTTTGAGATTATTTTTTATCTTAAAAAAAAATCTGATCAAATTTAAAGATTTTTTTTTAATTTCAAATTCCAATTTTTTATTTAAAAATATCTTAAATCTCAATCATATTTTAGTATTTAGTCTGAAATTAAAGACGATTTTGCGTTTGAATTCAAAAATCACATTCCAACAGGAAAATAAGAATAATTCTTCTGATATTTAGCAAAATTAATCGAAATCCATCTGATGTTTAAAAATTAAACAAAATCTCTTGCTGTTATAATATCTCTATTAAATGTTAATTTATTTATCATCTTATTATTTTACCCTATAAAAAATTTCAATGTTTAGGAAATATGAATCAAGTAAAATGATTTAAATATCCTTAATGATTAATAATATAGAAAAGTTAAAATGTTTGAATTAAATAAAATTTTTAAATATGTAAGCCAATTAATTTTATATCATTTTACTTGATTCATATTTCCTAAATAATTTTTTAGAAGTATTCCCTACATATTTAAGTTTTATATAAATGGTAAAATAATAAAATGATAAATAAAATTAACATTTAACAAAGTTATTATTGTTGATTGTGGTTTTCACCCCCAAGAAGTCAGAATCTGGAGTGAGGGTATGAAGGGGATTTCCACTTCCCGGACTCAGGGTCCCAGGCCCTGAGGTAGAGATGTTGTGACAGTGGATGTAGGTTGGATACATTCCACCGAATCACGTTAAACCTAGAGGTGGTAGTTGGACCCGGATCCGGACGATCCGGGTCCGGGTAGACCTGGGTCCGTGATTAAAAAATCCGGACCCGGGTCTTAAAAATTAGGACCCGGGTGAATCCGGATTCAGACCCGGGATCGCACGAGTCCGACCCAGATAGACCTAGGTCCGCAAAAAAAATTATTAAATATAATAAATTAAAATATAATACAAAATAGTATGCATATATTAAAAAAAAACATAATATAATATAATTAAAAATATAAAATAATTGAATAAAAACTAATAAAATTGACAAAATATAAATATAAATATAAAATAATACAATTAAAAAATAAAAAAACGTGTATCCGGATCGGGACCAGGTAGACCCGGGTCCGTACCCGGGGCAATGAAAATGATTCCCGATCCGGATCCGGATTTTATCATCCCGAGTTAAACCCTATGTCTATTATGTGTGTTTTCTCATCTTTTTGCTAAGTTTGCATTTGGTCCCCAAATCAAACAAATTCACGATCGAGTGAGGATTGTTCGAGGAGTGAGTTTACCAATTTGCCCTTGGAATGAAAAACCGCCGTGAACAATTATAACAGTAGAAGGATTTTATTTTTAAAAATTTTAAATATTAAAAGAGTTTCAATTAAATGAGAGGATAATGTTGATTTTTGCCGATGACATATCTTTCGTATCTCACCACACGATTTGAAGGTACTAAATAATTAATAAATTATTACTCAAAACAAACATCTTTTTAACGATCTTTGAGATACGATGAATCAAATCAAGATGATTACAACAACACATCTACATCTCTCTGCATGGAGATCCTCATCTGATTCTTAAGTAGATTTCATATTATTATTTAATTTGTTTCTCTATTTTCATAAAAATCTAAAAACATCATCATTACAACTGGATGCAATTGTAACAGATTCCATTTAATAAACAAAAAACGAAGAACAAGAACTCGATTGAAGAGCTTGAACAGATCATTCAAATTTCAAAACACAAACATGTCCGTCTGTCATAAGCGGCCGATTCCTGCCCGAATCAACAAAAACAGAAACGTTAACAGTTTTAATAATAATAAATGTACATCTCATATCCCTAATTTGATCAAAAATTGAGCCAACACAAACAGACTGTGCTTTGCTTTGATTAATAATTGCATATCTTGGCTACCGTACGATGATCTGATCTGATCTCTCTCATCATGTGATCAGTAAATAAGCCAACAGGCACAGCTAATAGGGTTTTGTAATTTTATGCTTTTGAGTTGAGGCCTATGTTATGTAATTGTAAATGCCCACCTACCATCTACCTACATACCCTCCTCAGTTATACTGCTTACTTGGTTGGTGCTCTAATTTTCCGTTTACTTATTAGTTTTGAGAACTGTGCATTGTTCCATTTTTGTTTCTCTCGAGTAACAAAATATTTGTAATTAGGTTTTATTTATATAATTGGTTGGATTCTAAAAATAAAATCATAAATTCAAAGAAATTTTAAGTATATAATTATTATTTTTTGTATTTTTTGGGTTATATATCAATAGAGATATCATTTTAAAAATTGGGGATTTATATATAGTAACATGCCGTTTAAAGGATATTTGCTTATTCCTTAACATTAACCTATAATAGACAAGACATTAAGACTCCAATGATATACAATGACATTTCATAACCCATGGAATATATAGGATAAGCCAATAGATCAAAAGTATAAGGCAAAAACAAACCAGACCGTACGTCAGAACTATAATGGTGCGGTTACAATCAAGTTTTGTATCCAATTAAATTTTTAGTTTTTAGATTTTAGATTTCTTCACAAGGAGCATTTAGTTAATAAGTTGGAAGCAGCACGTTGAGTTAATAAGTTGACCTTAACAACACAAATCAACGGTTCATAATTATAAATTAAAAATAAGGATGATTGATCAAGAGGCAGATTATAAAGGGCAAAGGGACCCACCAATCAGAGTGACAGAGAAGCGTGCTAATGGTCTGAGTAAACGGACAATAGAAGGTCCCAAAAGAGAGCTAGGGTCAAAAAGAGAAACAAATAACTCTAGTCTACTGACTTTGACCTCTCCAGTAAAATTCTTGCACGAGTCTCAAAGCCTCCATTTAAATGACACATTTGCCCTCATCGTAACTAAATGACACTTGCTGCCGTGTAGACCGTTAGATTTAGATTCCTAACACTTGATGAATAGTATTTTTACTTTTGATTTTCTATTTTAATGGGTAAAAAGTAAAAAGAGAGGGAACAAAGTGGGAGAAGGACAAGATACTTTCTCTGCTTTTCATGTATTAAAAGTCTTATCTGCCCCAGTGCCCTCTCTTTCACTGCAAAAAAGCAAAGCAAATGACCCCATTTTTATACAAAGAGATAAAAAGAAGAGACTGAAAATATTTCAATTTTGTTAAAATATCTCACAAAAAATTTCATAAGGATTCCATAATCTCTCTCTTCATTTTTTTGAATTTTTTCTATAAGCTGTACACTTTCTTATTCCAAGTCTCCTTCCATTTTTTGATTTTTTTTTTCTTTGGGAAACAATTTCTCAGCTCCCTATACCTATCTTTCAAATCTTCACAATTCACATTCCTTGGTACCCACAAAAATTTCACCTAAGAAATAAAATTTAATTAAAAAAAAAAAAAAAAAAAAAGGAAACCAAGATTTCAAATTTCCCTCCCCCTTGGAATGTACAAGTGCACCGGCCCCCACTTCCTTCAACCTTATGGCTGATGCTCAAAATTCAGCCATGAACACCCCCGAAATAACAGATGTCGAGCTTTCACACTGCACTTTCAGTGGCTGCTTATATTTGGCCCACCAAATATTTGCTCAACCCGAAACCAGGAACTGCAAAGTTCCCAGAAATTCTCTCTATATGGGTGTAGTCAAGATCATATTGGCCAACTCTTCTTTTGATTCAGCTTTAGCAATCCTTATTTGCTAACTCCAAAGTTAATGCTACCTGTCTTCGATGAAGATTCTTCCGATGAAATCCCGGAACCTCTTCGAGTAGTGTTTGGGATCAACAGCTGAGATTGAAGTAGGGTCAGCTTGTAACGATTTATATGCATGCTCTAATTTCTTGCTGATATCATAGTCTTGCAATATATCTATGATTCCAAAGTACAGGACCACTTCATAGATCTCCCCACTGCGTGAAGGGGTCAAATGACAAACTCCACCCTGTGTATATTGATCAAAGTCGCTTCTTCTAGCCATCTGCTCTGCTCTTGCAGGCATGTTTGCGCCTAATCTGATCAAAGGTCTCCTGATTAAAACAGAACTTCAATTTTATCATTACTTGATTCATCCATATATTTCAGTTTTCAGATTCTAAAACATCTTGTATAGAGAACATAAGGGGGAAATAAAAAACTGTGTGAATGTTATATTTTTTGTGCCTGATTGTTGACCATATTAACAAAAAGGTCAAAAGAAAAAACTGTGTTCAATTTAAGTTGCTGGCTTCCTGCTATCAGACAAATGATTATTACTGTCATCTGTTCAAATAAGACACTGTATCCAATTTAAATCATGGCAAAAGAATTCATCAATCATTTTCTAAACATAAAATAATGAGCAACAATTATCAAGTTAAATCAAAGTTATTATATATTTCTAAGATCAAGTGAACCACATCCTGTCTTATGCCCCACAACCAAGTACTGTCTTCTGAACCACCCCCACAAAATCGCCAAGGCAACCCAAGCCACTTTCAATTGATTTAAATTATTATCAAAAATTGATTTATGATATAAATTTATTGTGACCTTTCTTGCAATCACAACAGATAGACAAAAGTCCAATCACAACATGTTCTTCCAGTTGTTATAGATATTTAAGGCAACGGCTTTCAAGTCAATGTAATGTTTTGTTCGTTAATAGATTTCCTAAACTAATAATGAATTTCAGATAAGCATTAGGTAATTGTCTAGAATTATAACCAAAAGGAGGAAAGAAAGACATACTGGCCAGATAAAATCCGATCCATGTTTTGTAGCTCTGCCGCAAGGAAGCGACAGCCACGCATATACTTTTCATTTTGATAAGAATCCTTGTTGCCTGCAGAGAGGGATACAACTAAATGTTCACATTGCTGCAAAAGCTTAAACTGCCCATAATTTACTTCAAATGAGAGAATGCCATGTTTATTTACCTGTGCGCAAAACGAATGGTGACAACCCCATTTTGTCACCTGCAGTGTTGTCACGGAAGTGAAGACCAACCAGAAGACTATAATCCATGATTCTCTCAGCCTCCAAGAACTCACAATCTCGTTTAATTTGCCTGAAAATTATTAAGAAAACATTGCAATAATTGTGAGAACATTAAAAGAATAAACCAGGAAGATGCAAATGTCAACAAGCAGAAAGAAGAAATGCAAACTTACTCCATGAGCTCTTGGTACCAATTTCGTTGGAGGCGAAACACAAAATTGAGATCCAAGTCCTTCAGAGTAGTTGTTTCATCAATCTCCCCTTCAGGTTTATCTGTTGTGCGCCCATGAGAGGATCCTTTAAGGTCAAATCGCCTATTGATTCTATACTCTGAGCAGAACAGATTGCCCATGACAATGAAGCGGGTCTGATTTCCAAACACAAAATATTATTAGATAGATAGACCAATGAACATAACATACCTAAACAATTCAACATTGTCATGCAACTCGCACCTTCTGACCACCAATTGGTTTAACACAATGCACCCCATAGAATTTTGTCACAAGAGAATTCTCATACCGACAAACATGTTGGTGATAACTTGGAAGCATCCTGAGAAGCACCTGAAACCATCATAAAACCACTTTAAAACTAATCCAATCGGCAAACCTTGCGAATGTTTTAATAATAAAGCAAAATGATATCCAAGAAAAACCTAATGAACAATTTCCTATTTATGCTGTTGAAAACAAAATTTGTCAATACATGTTCTAAATTTGAGAAGGAAGGAGTCAACCAGAGAGGCATCTAACCTTGACTTCTGATTTCTTCACTGTCTTTATCATAAATCTATCATCCTGAGTAACATAAAAGAAGCTTCCACTCTTCCCAGGAGAAGAAAGCTCTCTAAGTGCATCGTCTCCACAAATAGCTAACATGTAATTAGCAGGATCCACTTGAAATAGCTCCCTCAAATGTCTACAAGCAGTTGCCCCAAAATTCCAGTCACCAAAAATAGAAAACAAACAATCCAAACAAATATGCCACACAATTTTTTTTTTTTTAACCCAATCACTTTCACCTCCAAGATTTTAAGAATGCACAAGACAAAGCCAATAAACTAACAGTAAAAGTTGAATCCTAATAATCAGAGTCAAGCATTGACAAAATCAATACCTAAACACCATAGGACAATAGTCCTTCCACCGAAACTCAACAGACTGATGGGGCGGTGTAATCTTGGATCCTTCCGATGGAAACTTTGTCCAGAATTTCTCCTTGGGATCAAAATCACTCGGCTTCAAGTCCCGCAACATGGAAGCATGCTTTCCGACAGAATACCTAATAACAACAAATTAACCTCTCCAGCATGAATAACCCATGTTATGAGAAAACAAATCAATCAGAAGCAAGCAAGCAAGCAATTTTACAAACATTACCTAATACCCAGCTGTAAATTGAGCATTAAATCATAATTCTTATGGCCTTTTGAGATTGTCTGGCCCGGTTTCTTCACTTCCCCATTAAAACAGCAAGGATTCCTTCGAAATTCTCTAATCTCATCTCGATCAAACCCAGAATCTCTGTAAATCATAGAAGCCTCCACATTATCAATTATATCACAAGTGATATCTCCAGCTTCGCCATCAGATTCCCAAATACAAATCCTAGGAAATATAATGTTCTTCTCATTTAAGCTCCCTCTAGCTCCGTCCACAGACGACCTTTTCCTCGACGTCACCATTAGATTCTGCTCTTTCCCACTATTAGCATGATAATACGTTCCGTTTAGCTGCTGTACCTTAACATCTTTGCTACTGCTGTTCCAAGTTCCAATGTAGCAACTCCCGTCAGGCCAACTGAACACCCCGTTACCTTTCGAAACGCCGTTGTCCCACTGTCCGTCATACTTATTACCGTTCGTCCAGATCAACGTCCCTCTCCCAGAAATGACGCCGTTTTTCCACTCACCAATATATTCATTCCCGTTTTTCCAAACGTAACGCCCTTGCCCGTCTTGCAGATTCTTCTTCCAACATCCTTCATAATAATCGCCGTTGGCATAACGCTTCTCGCCGTACCCGTGTTTCTTATCCGAGCTCCAAGACCCACGGTAAGTATCCCCATCGGATCCGGTAAAGGTCCCGAATCCTTCCATCCGACCCGACTTAAACTCGCCTTCATAGGTCGCTCCCGACGGCCACGAGAACTTCCCCTTTCCCGACGCTTTGCCTCTCCGCCACTCGCCTTCATACATACAACCATCAGTCCACAAATACTTCCCCGATCCGTGAGGCTCGCTGCCAACGAAACTCCCTATGTACAGATCCCCGTTCTGTAACGCCTTCTCCATCACGGCTTCCGTTCCCGTTCCGTTTGTAGAGCTCATCACCGAGCCGCTGATTTCTAAATTCGGTGCAGCTATCGTCGTCGGCGTCACTCTTCGTGTGGTAGCTTGGGATCGACTGCGGCCAGCTACAGGCAGCGACAGTACTGCTGGTTTCAAGTCAGTGACAGTATTACCCTTCGTATTACTATTATTATTATTATCCTCTTCAGCTTTTTTCTTCTTAATGTTGCCGCAAACGGCGTCGTTCGGCTGCTCAACCAATATCGCTTCGTACATTTCTCCGTTCTCATAAAACTCACACTAACTATATTAGATACCGTTTCAAATTTTCACAGCATTTTCGATTCGCCGCCGGAGAGAGAGCATTTTCCCGGCGATTTAGCTTCAGTTTGTTTAATTTTCTCTCTCTATAAACTTCTTCTACTTTTTTTCCTTTGCTTTCTCTCTCTTTCTTTTCTTTCTTTCTCTTTAGTGATTTGTGTTTGGGGAAATAGGTGGGGGGGAATCCTACAGACAAACACACATCAAAAGAGGAGAGAGAAACGAGGACCAAAAAAAAATTAAAATAAACCTGAAATTATTTTCTAAGAAAATTAAATAAAGATAAGAGAGAGAGTAAATGAGCCGGCTTTTGCCTCGGGAAACGTTGCTACAATGCAAGCAAGGTAAATATACCTCAACCTGCCAGCTCAGCTTTATTTTTATTTATCTTAATGCCTAATCTGCCCTCGCGTTTCTTCGTGATTCTTTTTGTTGGTATTAAACTTTACTGCTGATACCCGTTTCTCTCGTTATTGGTTTCATCGTGACGTGACGGAATCAACCAAGAGCCACGAGGGTATTTGAAAGTAATTTAATTACTTAATTTCACCCTTTTACTTTTATCTAAATACAAAAAAAAAATTATACAAAAATACCATTCTATTTATTGTTTTTTGTTTTTTTAAATGCGAGTTTGGTTGGCTTGTCGTCCGCGACTAGTCCAATGTTTTGACGATTCTCTATTTTTTTTTAAAAAATAAAAAAATAATAAATTACCTACCGTATAGTTATTATTTATTTTAAAATGTATTTATTGTTTCTAAATTATTGGAAGAATTTGTGTTTAGAGATCTAGCTAATTATAAACAACACAGTTTCATGGGTTAATATTATTCAGGGAAATTATTTTCACGGGAAGTTATGTGAAAATTCGAAAAGAAGTATATATTATTTTCCATCTGAAATTTTATAAAATTTTATCAATTTTCCACCTTAAAAATATGAAAATTGATATACTTTGCAATATTGAGTAGGAAGTAGATAATTTTAAAAATTGTAATATTTTCAAATTTTCATCTAATTTTGAAATGGAAATGAGATAATTCCCCTTATTATTAATATAGATTTGTTGAGGTTGTGTTTGATAATATTTTTTTGGTATGAGGAGAAACTTTTTTTTTTTTTTTTTTTTTGAAATCGTTGGAAATCCCGCCATCAAACCACCCATTCTGGGCCGCGGCGCAGGTAAAACCCCCGGCTGCCCCAGACTCTTACAAGAAATTACACCCCCTGAATTCGAACCCAGAACCTCAAGGTGAGATTCTGGACCCTTACCACCAAGCCACACCACTTGGTGGCGAGGAGAAACTCACCTATAAGCATATCGTTGCTAATAAATTAATAAAATTCTGAGGAAACTGATGCGGTAGCCTACAGCCATCCATTTAAGTCATTGATCTGATCTCGATGAGAAATCAAACACGAGACATTAAGTCCTAATTATATATTTCCTTATTCGTCCATATCATTAGCAACTCGGGTGGATTATGTGTTTTGATTTTGTATTTTAACAATCCAATTAATTATTGTAGGTAGATTACAATTTATAATTGGAGTTTGGTCTGATGATCGAAAACCCGAATCGGATCTTCATTGTGAAGTACTTGCAAAAAATGATAAATAATCCTAAAACAAATATTGAGCTTTGATGTTTAAACTTGAGTTATTGAAAGTTGGAGGTTCACTGAATGTGGAATGTGGGTTCTTCTTCTGGTGCTCTGTTGCTAGAGAATTTATCTCATTCTCTTCATTTATTGATAGTGGGTTTTGCATTTAACACATTGTTGGTATTTGTTTTAAATGTTGTGGTTTGGTGCTAAAAATTTAGAATTTAACTATAGTTATTGAATTCGAGTTGGGTGATACATTTATTATAAGAATCAATGACAATCATAAATTTTATTTACTCCGTTTAAATCTGGATTGAATGATTTAATAGCGGGATTTCTAATATTTAAAAAAAAAAAAATCTTAGCATCTATTGATTAAGAGTTTATGACATTTAAAGTTGAATTGATACCAAAACAGCATAGAAACCAAATTGGGAGGAACTGGTCAATTGGATTCAATAAAGCTCAAAAGACAGTCGTATAAGAGTGGTTTCGTTTGGAGTGTGTTCGTTTCAAGTAACAATTTTAATTGGTTATTGTTGGACTTGGACTTGTAATTATTTTTTTCCTTTTTTGTTTCTAAACTTAAATCTCGATTCATCAAAATTATATTATAAAATAAGATGAAAAAATAATAATAATTTAATCTTTAATCATTAAAGCTTTGGAAATTGAATCACAGGGGCATGGAGCTATGTTAATATCTCGTGGCCCACCTTGAGGCCCATACACTTCTGAGAATTCTAAGAGGATGGCATATGAAATTATGAGGATAAAAGATAAGTGAGCATCGTTTTCATCGTCACTCGGTTACAATTACAATGCGCTGCGTTTAGTTTTATGGAATAAGAAAAATCCTCCGTTAGTTTCATATTCTTATAAAAAATATATTTATGAATTCGAATGTATAATTTGAACAATCATTTTAGACAACTAAATCCCCTTCGACGACACCTACTTACTCTATAAGACAATCCACATGATTTGGAACAAGGCACATGCTTAGGTAATTCTAATTTCTTGCACTAGCTTTTGATTCGTTAAATAAACTAGATCTACATTTTAAAATGTATTATTATTTTATACATATCCACACTTTATCCATAATATTGTTTTATTTATTCCTTTTCGAATATTACGTCAGCCAAATTCATCCCATACATTTTTTTATAATTTAAGTGGCTAGTCAGAATATTAAATCAGTGGAGATAAAATTTCATTTTATGAAAAAAGTATTATATATTCTTTATTTTTTAGCGGGATAAATAAATTAATTATTTTATTAATTTATATGATATATTTTAATAAATTTTCGAATTATGCGAGGACGACTGCCGGTTCACCACTGTGAGACTCTGCCATTGTGCAACATCTAAGAGGAGGGTTGGATACATTACTATCTTAAACTTCCAATGAGCTAAAAGGATTTAGTCACAGGTTCAAGTCCTAGGGTAGGGATGAGTCATGACAAAAGCCCGTCAGGTCCACCCGAGCCCAGCCTAATCCGATGGCCTTTTTTAAGGGCCCGAGTCGGTCTTGGTAAAAAAAAGTATGAGCTCAATTTTTATTAATAAAAACTAAAATTTTTAATTATATAAATTGATTTTTATTTATAATAATATACATTTATAACTAGATTTTTAAAGTTTAATATAACAAACATAGATTTTTTAATTTCTAATTTTTAAGAAATTCAAAAAATTTATTATTTTTCTCAAAAAAAAATAATTTCTGTCAAGCCCGACCCGATATTTTGTCTAATTTATCCTAATGAATACATTTAATTTGGGTTTTGGTGGGACGATGATGTATTTTTTAAGAAATAGACTTAAACATTTCTTAATTATTATTTTTTCTAGGAATGAATTGTTAACAAATTATTAAAAAAAAATCATTTGTTAAATTACTAGTTTAATAATAATTAATACATAATTTATTAAGAATTATTATTTTATTATAGATAAATTTAGTGTTCATGCATAGATTAAAAATAATAATAATAATGAGAATGAATTTGACTCACATTTCGAATTCTCAAAATAAAGTGGAATCCACTATTTTTTTTCCTCATGGCTAAACACATAAATGGAAGTAAATACTTTTAAAAGGAATCATTTACCCATTCTCACTCGGTTGGTATATTAAAGAAACATCTAATTATGTGATTAGTATCAATGTGTCATTGTGAAGTGATGGGGCGCCCTAAGCTTAGTTATTAAAAAAAAATAATAATGAAACTTCTTAATTAATGAGGGCATATATGCTTAAAAGTCACAATTTATAAATTCCATCGTCTAAGAAAAATGATGGGCCACTGACAGAGCCGGTTTTGACCGGCCCTGAAGACTAAATTACCAAGCCGGGCTTTAGGGACAGGGCCCGGCTCCCGGGCTTAATTTTTTTTTAAAAAAATGGTGAAATGAAACTTCTGAGTTATTAATTTGTAAATTTTGGATTGTTAGTTCATGGATGATACTTTGAAAATTTTGATGTATTTGTAAATTGTTTAGCAATTTTTGCATTTAGTGTGAATGTATGATATATTTATATAATATAAATTTCATTTGATTTTTTTTTTTAAAAAAAAAGGGGGCCGGATTTTGGCCCGGGCCCGGCCCGGCCAACGCCTGGACCGGGCTTTTTTTAGGCCAGGGCCAAATATTTTTAGGTCGGGCCGGGCCGGGCTTTTCTGATTTTTTTAGGATCTCAATTTTTTTTTATATATATCATTATTAATTAATAATTTTGTCCTACTTTAAGGTCATATTATCAAAAATTTGCTTTAAGACTACCAACAAAAATCAATTTTTAAGTGTATAATATAATTTTTTTTTTATCTTTTAATAATAAAGATCTATTTCAATAAGAGAAGTGATACACTTACTTACACTTCTACCAAAAATAACTACATATCTCTCACTGTCGCTACAATGATCATTGTAACTACAATGCGAGATGTGTAGTTATTTTATGTAAGAATGTAAGTATGTTCATCATTTTTTATTTCAATAATTCACTTATATCCCTGAAATTTGGGACAACTCAAAACTAATAACATCATGAAAATAGAAGAAAAAAGTTACACTTGGACAGTATTAAATTGCATTGATAATATTTAATGTCAATTTAACAGTGTAATAGAATAAGGTATTTGTCATTAAGAGAAGTTCTCTAATGCCATAAATGCAATTACCTCACAAGCCATAATGAAAGTCCCGCTTTTCGTTTCCTTCATTTTTTTCGCTTAGCGTGAAAGTTGTTTTACTTAATGCATTATTTCTATAAGAAAATCTTAAATCATCTCTAAAATTATACAAATTATTACTAAAAGTCATTACGTATTACGGGCATTATTGGCCCTATCCCCCTAGATTTTATTATTATTATTTTTTCAATTTTCAATATTTTAATTTTAATTTTTTGAAATTTGATCCCTATAGAATTGTTATTATTTATTAATATATAACTCCCATAAATTTTGTATTTATAATTATAGGCTCGCCTAGATTAGAGTAGGTAAAGCTTGAATGATGTTACACGATTGGGCAATGGGCATAGCCTTTACTCTTTTTGTATTTTCACCAACAATTTTAAAACCAATCACGAGCCTTGGATTTATGGGCGAAAATTGATCAATAAAGTCAAAAATTAAAGTTTGACAAACTTGGGTGACCCCTCTTGGATCTTATATTTAAGAAGGTATGGTATTGGTAGCTCCTTGAGGACCTATATATATATATATATATATGCTGGCAAGGGAATGAATTAGACGCATACTCTCAACTAACTTATTAATCAACCAACCGATTAATTACATAAATGATAATGTAAGCTCAATAGATGAATCATCACATATCCCCTATCAATTTTACTTGTTTTTTTTTTTTTTTTTTTGGGTTTTATTAACTTATTATGGATAAAAAGTCATTTAAACGATCGTTTCAAAAAAATATATATATATATTCTTAAAATACAACTTGATTTCTCAATCATTCATCATGATTAAATTTATATGTTGTTTCAAATCAATCATTTATATATTATAGATTGATAGTAGTTTAAATTTTATTTCAAGTCCATTCATCATTTTTCTAAATAGATAATTGTCATCTAATTTTAAAATCGTCTTACCAATTGATTCCACGCTTATTTAGTGGAATTACTGTAAATAGTCAGAGGTTCACCATAAAGATGACACATGTCATTGTACTATCGTACTAGTAGATAAAAGAAACTAAAAAATCATCCCAAAAAACTTAAATAACTTTGGAGGGGAACCCGACTCCGGAATAAGCTAATCCAAAAGTCCAAAATCCTACGGGGTGAACTGAAGCTTGACTCCAAAGTGATTTGACTCCAGAGTTACTTGATTCCGGAATGACTTGACTTTAAACCGAGTCTATACCAGATTGGACCAACTCTAGAATAGCTTCACATCGGAAATCCTAAAAGCATATCGAAAGTACTCCAAACTTAAAATAGAATACCCCATAATGCTCTATAGTAACTTAGAATACTCCAAAAAATATGATATCACATATATATATCTATATGTTCGAGATTTCCATGATATCTTGTATATATCCGTCCGATATTAGTGAACTCTAATAGTAATCCACTTACCTCAGTATGAGAGAGTAATTAATCATGCATACTGACATGTGTAATATCATATAATGTTCCAAAATACACTATAAAATGTGTAAATAATGATGACCATTAACCATCTCATCACTATACACCTCCACATAAAAATATCATATATAAGCCAATGGGCTTAAAGAAAAAATAGATTTTTTTTGGGAAATTGATAGAGAAAGACCTATGGAAAAATCAAGAGAACACGTGCACAAAAAACACTACATCATCATTAAGAATTCAAGGCGCAAACATAAACAAAAAGAAAGAGAGGAAAGTGTGGGAACATAATCTGGGCGACGCATGCTGTCCCGGGCTCGCGGCCCGGTCGGGAGTACGGAGTAGTCACGGGGGACTAAACCGGAGAATAATGGAGTCACCACCCGGTGTGAGCCGGGAAAATGAGATTTAAGGCCGCACTCACCCCTCGCAAGGGAAGACCTCAAACCGTTGGGTTCAGAATGGTCCCTTACTTATGCCACTTGTAATGACAGGATTTATGTAATAATTTAATCAGGCTTAAGTAGCACTTATTTCCAAGAGTATCATGCTTCTAAATTCATAGGTACAAAATAAAACTTATACATACATTTCACATATATCTCACATCTAAGAACACATGCCTGAAAATACCTCAAAGTAACAACGAACATACAACTTCATTCAGCATATCATATTCACGAAAAACACAAGCATACATAATAACCGCACAAGCATACATGTGAGCACTTTTCCAAGTGATACGTGGAATTGTATCCCAAGTACATACCGCATTACCGTCCATTCGAAATCGGCTACGAAATTTATGTCTGGGTTTCCATCCGATATATCACAAGAAATAATACTCCAAAGTCATCATGGCATAGGTATATGAATCGTAATGCGTTAAATCAAGACCAAGGCAAATGACGCAACTAATGGAATAAACATGCTTTTCATTATTATGTGCACAAAGATAAGAATGACTATGTGTGGTTCCATAAAAAAATCACTTAAGAAACAATTATACATGGCATGTGATGAATATGTCTCAGTTCAGTGTGTTCGCGTTCGTGTAGCGTTCGTAAACGCGTTCGAACGGTAAACAGAAGGTTCGCGTTCGTATGGCGTTTGATAACGCTTTCGAACGGAAATGAAACAGAATGCTCACGTTCGTATGGCGTTTTTTAACACGTTCGAACGGAAATGAAACAGAATGCTCACGTTCGTATGGCGTTCGTGAACGCGTTCGAACGGAAATGAGACCTGATGCATGATAAGGCAAAATGCATGCGCGTTCGAGTTGCGTTCGTAAACGCGTTCGAACGGGAACAGACCTGATGCATGAAATGGGACGCAATACATAAACAACAAAATAAAGGGGCGCGGCGAAGTACTGCCGTAAAGGTGGCCTTTTGGGGCTCTTGGTCTCTCAAAGAGAGGACCTTTAGACCAACATACTAAGCTCATGCGCGTCACATCACAACACATGAAATAAAGACAATAAAAGTGTAGGACTTCGTATGCCCAATTGAACGTACATTCAACCAAACACACTTCGTCCAGCGCGGCGAAGTAGTGTCACAAATGTGGCCTTTTAGGCTCTTCGTCTCTCAAATAGAGGACCTTTGGACTAACTCACTAAGCCCATGCGCTCGATCGCATCACACATACAAAAATAAAGCCAATCATATCAAGACCAAGTATGCCCGATTGAACACATCTTACATCCAATCCAAACACACATCAACCGGCGCGGCAAAGCATCGTGGTAAAGGGTTTTAACCCCTCCCAATAAGGGATCTTTCATTCCACTTACTAAGCCCATGCGCTTGATTGAACCATGCATAAAAAGATAAAGACAATAATATCAAACTAAGTATGCCCGCTTGAACGTATCTTGCATCCAACCGAACACACCTCAACCGGCGCGGCAAAGCATCGTGGTAAAGGGCTTTAACCCCTCCCCATAGGGGATCTTTCATTCCACTTACTAAGCCCATGCGCTCGATTGAATCATGCATAAATAAACAACATACAGAATTCAAGTGACGAAAAATAAACAAAAGCAACACAAAACAAAAGAGGGTGCCGTTTACTCAAGCGGTACATGGAGTTGTGTCCCGAGTACAGATCATATTACCGTCCATTCGGAATCGGCTATGAAATTTATGTCCGGGTTTTCATCCGATATACCGCGAGAGTTGACACGTCTCTCATTTTATTCCACAGCCACAACATACTACATCTCATAATTCATGCATATTTATCTACTCAAGGGCCACAACATGCATTTCAACATGACAATCATGCAAGTAATATTTAATAAATAATACAAAAAAATGAGTGTGAAAGATACCATCAGGTCTAACCTTTTTGCCAACTTTCAGGCTTGCGTTTCACGGACGTCGGAAGGGTACAGCTCCTCAACTTCTCTGGTTCACTGGTTTAGCGTCCTAGCTCACTGCTTTGCTATTTTTGCTTGCGGTTCGAACTCCGTTCTGCTCCTGTTCGGCCTCTGTTTTGCTGCTCACTGGTCAGGCCACCTGTTTTGACGTTTCAATGAACTGTTCCAAGTTTGTGTGGGTTCTTAGTGCAGTTGTGTGTGATTATTTTAAGGATTATGAATGCAGTCTCTTTATGTTACTGTTTTTAAGATTTTTAGGCAATATTTTAAGTGTATTTTGCTGCTGTTTTAGGGGTTAAATTACGGCTGTTTGGGTGTGATTTAGGGATTGGTTTGGGTCAGTTTTGGTGGGAAGGGGGGCTGCTGTTCGGGGGTACTTTAGTGGCTGTTTGGGGCGTGTTTGGGCTGTCGTTGGGGGTATATTTTTCGGCGATGTGTGGAGGCTTAGGGGGTTGCTATTTTCGGTGGTGATTAGGAGTTGTTTTGGTGGTTGGAGGGGGTGTGAATGGCTATTATATTTTCGGTAATATGAGAGTGTTTGAGGGCTTGTTGTTTTCGGTAATGTGAGAGTGGGGGTGAAGAGAGTTGTTTGTTGGAAATGTGTATGAGCTAGGGGTTGGAAATTCTTTTCTTCTTTTTGTTTGTGATGGGCGTGAACTAGAAGAGCCAATGTCTTGGAGAGGTGTGGTTTATATAGAGAAAGGCTAGGGCTTCATCTTGTCTCACAAGGAAGGGATTTGGTGCATTAAAGAGAGATATGATTTGGTGTTGGATAAGGAAAGGATTAGATTGAGGGGGGACAAATCTTGGCTAGAATAGGAAGTCAATATCTTTAATTTGTTATGATTGATTTTAATTAGGCATGACATCTTTTTAATTTAGTATGTGATTTGTTTAGTTAGGAAGTTAATATATTTGATTTATCTTCATTAGGTATGATTATATTTTGTGTTTTATTTAATTGGTAAATGGTTTAAATATTTTATTTAATATTTAATGTTTAATTTAATTAAATTGGGATGTGTTTTATGGGCTTTGGGGAGCTAATTGGGCTGGGGTGCGAGGTAGCAGCAAAACCAGAAATACCGACGCCGTTCGAACGCCAATTCGAACGCTACACGAACGTCCGCAATCTGCCTGACGTTCGAACGAAGTAACGAACGCAGCACTAACGAAGACAATGAGCTTGTGAAATGGACTTGATGACGTACTTATTTCGAATTTCCCCTTCCGACCTCCGTTTCCCGCAATATTCTTAGCTAAAAAGGTAGTGCCTCCAACTGAGACTCATCATCGGGTTTCACATGCTAAAATGCAATGCCTACATAAAGATTTAGATAAAAATATACAACATTTGTGCATGCCCTCAAACAGTGGATCAACAACTAACGTAAAGTTCATAATACGATTTGGACTTCAAATTACCTCAAACCAATAAATTGAAGGTAACCAATATTATTATTCTTGAATGCCACTTTTACCACACACGGTCTAGGATATAGATACCAACTGTGATTTTTTTCCCCAATTATGAATAGATATTTGACATAATTTTCTATTTCAGTAAAAATAATCAGATATCTAACCATTATTATCCCTACCTAAGATGGTACAAGTAGTCATCTTTATTTAAATTTGTGGTTGTTTATTTATTTATTTGTATATTTTTGTGTGAATCGCTCTAATAAAAAACTTCAAAAAATTATCATTTTCAAAATGTCAAGAACTAGATTGAGAGTGACTAAACAAAGATGATGTCCTAAGATCAAAAGCCATACAAAAAATGACATTTCATGGAATCCCAACATTGTAATCTTTCCTACTTTGTTTTCAAACTTAAAATAAAATCATAAAAATGAGTGAATATTAATTGGTTACTCACAACCAATTAAAATAGTTTTTATTGTGTTACAACGGTTGTCCAATAATAAACTTATGTTACCTTACCTTTCAATTAATGCAAAAAAAAAAAAAAAAAAAAAAAAAAACAAGTTTAATTGGAGGATTGAACCCACTGTTATTATAATCTCCATTTTTATATATAATTTGTATTATAAAAAATGTTAGGATAAGATACCGTGAGACCTTTGAAATTTGATTACGTACACATATGATTATATAATAAATCGTGTCATCTAATTATTTGATTCACTAGTAGTTACTCGACTCATTAAAATCAATTTAACTGCCCGCGCTGCCTCCTCGCCGGTTCAAAACGGATCTAATCCAAGCCATCCACGTGTAATTTCACCAAACTAAACATCCTGTCTTTGCCCACGTTATAATGATAAAATTACCCGTATCCGAAAAACATAATTCTCTCTAGTGGCAAAACCACGCGCCAGTTTTCGAAGTTCTTCGTCACACTCCAGCTGACAGCGACGTAGGCTTCGATTTTTTTTATTTTTTATTTTTCCCAAAATCAAAGCGAAATGGTCAAGGAAGGTTATTGTGACAAATAAAATATTACAAGTTTCTAAATTCCATCCAAGCGGTCAAGTTGTTGGTTGTCTAGCAGAATTCATGTGAAGTTAACATTAAAAGGAAAAATAAATAAATAATTGATGATGTCCATAAAAGTTATGATTTACATCTCAATTTTATAAGATACTTTGATGTATATTTTCTAAAATTATTCAAACGAGACAAATATAGAGATACCTCACAAATGATACTATTCAATAAATTATTTTTATTTTTATATTGTTTCAGACCTGATAAAATTTAAAAAATAAGTAATGATCTCGAGGTTATGAGAAGATATTCAATAATATTTGTTAGTGCTAAATTAACAGGAATAATTTTCTCTAAATTTATAATCGGACCAAAGTAAAATCTATAACTACTTGAGTCGTTACTAAAAATACACCTCTTGAATTTGCGAATCAAGTCTTTTGCCGTCGAGGGGTAGAACCCATGATATGCGGTTGCTAAAAAGAAAATAGAAAAAACAAATAAAAATAAAAAGAAGACCGAAAACAAGAGAGTAGTAGTTGGGGGAACACGCCCATGGCTTGGCTGTCAGCAAATAATGGAGCAGCAATCATGTGAGAAATTTGAAAGATACACGGCAGTTGCCAGTTGCTGCTTTTATTGTAGCCTCTCTTCTTGAATGTCGATCGAGATAGAGAGGCACAAGTCGGTGGAGTCACGCGCGCATTACCCCCAATTATAGGAAATCTCACCGTCAAATTATATATTTCCGGTTTAATCGGAATATGTAAATTATCTCAGATTCGTATAAGAAACATATTTCTTGAATTCGAATCCAAATAAATTATGTATCACCAAATCATGTCAAATGAGACATGATGTTTTTTATTACACCACTTAGTATTAAATTATCAATAGACAGTAAAACAAAAATTTCAAGTTAATAGGTCAAGTTTGTGTGAGACCAGGTTGTTGCATGTGGGATTGTGGTGTAGTGGCCTTTATGTCTTTGGCCGGTTTAGAGTTTACAGGAAGAAGAATATTAAAGCTAAGCCCACATGAAAAATAATTTCTTAAAAGTCAAACAAGGGAGATGATGATAAGCTTTGTACCATTCTAATTTATTTCTAGGTTTTGTACAAGAGGATGTGAGATGCTTTTTTATTTTTTTGGAAATATAGAAAATCTCGCCATTAAATTATTTGATTCGTGTTTAAACTGAACAAGTAAAATTCCAATTGTCATAGATTCTTCCAAAAAAAAAAAAAAAAATTTGAACTCGGATTAATGACTTGTCAATCAAATTTTAAATCATTTGTCCTCAAACCACATTCATTGAGGGTGATGTGAAATTCTTTATTCCACAAGAAACAACAAATATATTAATAATATGGTTGATAAATAAGATATTGTTATGTAAAATGCTCTTGTATGACAAATGTCAAATACAGAGAGTCCATATCCAATGAAAACAAAAATTATTTTGTTTGAAATGCATTATTAGCGCATGATTGTATATATATTTTTGCTCTCGTGGCTAAGGGTTTAAGCTTTCATGAGGTATATTTTTTTTATAAAAATATAGGACAATCCTGAGTTTTATTTGCTCAACTTAAATCGGGTTGGGTGATTTGACGACATAATTTCTAATATTTTCCAAAAAAATTATATAGATATTTT
Source organism: Zanthoxylum bungeanum (assembly GCA_019454045.1). Lineage (NCBI taxonomy): Eukaryota > Viridiplantae > Streptophyta > Magnoliopsida > Sapindales > Rutaceae > Zanthoxylum > Zanthoxylum bungeanum. Next base: position 68,863 of record SKCR01021835.1, read on the forward strand.
TAATTCCAATCAATTTTTGTTTCCTCAGTAGTTTTAAAAGTCTCATGTCATTTTATCTTGGATTTTATGATTCTCTTATTTGAAAATAATTAATTATGAACTTGAATATTTTGCCCATTTAAAAGTTTAGAACACATTAGAATTTTGGTGTCATTCATCAAATGAGATATATCCATTAAAATGGGTTCATATAATAGTACCACATGAATTTATATACACATATATATTATCCGTAAGCCAAGTCATTTTGAGTCAGATAAATTTGGAAAAATAGATATGTCCCCTTAAATTTGATTAGTCTAAATTTATAAGCTATACTCAATAGAAGTCTCAACCATACTATAAGCGAATGAATTCAGAATCAAATAGACCACATATTGTAATAATTTTTTTTAAAAAAGTTCATACTACTTAATTTTAAGCGTACTTAAAACAATTATTGGAAATAATAAGATTAGGAGCCCTTTTATTCATAACTTAATTACTTGAGGAACCATGAAGCTTCCTCTAACATGAAACTGCACAAACTGCCACTAACAGAAACACAGAAACCCTCTTCTAAGAAGCAGCGGTCATTAGAATAAATTTAAAAAAAATAAAAAAATTCATCACGAGCTCAGTTTGTTCAGAACAGAAACAGAAAGCCAAACACTGCCTTCTATTTTTGGCCAAGGCATTGGAAAAAAAAAACTGAGTAGGAACATTTTGTCTTGTAATAAAATTGAAGCAACATTTTAGGAGCCAAACAATTCAAGGTGACATGACAACTCACTACTCACAATTTGAAAAATGAAAAAAGTCATAATCACCCCTTATGTTATTTAATATTTGCACTTTTGATGAAATGCTAATTCTCTGTCGATTCTGTTATCAGGCCATACATGTCAACTCCATAATTGATATTTTGGTTTGGTTTATGTTAAATACATATTAGATGTGTTTTTTTTTTTTTCCTAATCACTATTGTTACCCGTCTTTCTTGTTCGAATATCAAGTGATCAACATCTTAAGCCGAGATGTGTTTAAATAAATAATTAAATGCTTGATTTATGATCTTAATTGTAAAACATGAGATTTACCTTCAATACTAAATAATGCAAATTTTGTTAATTTTGTTTTCTTGTTAGTTTCAATTAAAAGTTAGACTACTTACCATCAATAAATTTTACAAATTTTCTTAAGAGAAAAATGAGTGAAATCCCCACATATTTGGTGAAATTAAGTATCATTTTCTTGATATTTTAAAATTAAATCAAACCCCTCTCAGACAGTCTTTATTATACCACCATTGTAAAGTGATTTCGAAAATTTTAAAAATATTATTATTATTTTTTTAAAACTAATTCATCAAATATGAAGAAATTTGGTTAATTTTCATGTAAAATTACAGATATTTTCAATTTGAATGAGTTTTTACTAGATTAGACCAACAAAAGAAAAGTGAATTGAAAACGTTGATTGCATGGAAATAGTAGTAGCACAACATTTTACATTACTTGATATATATAGCCTATAGGCTATAGGGGCACTTGGCACTTGCTACATGCCATTGGGCAACTAAAACTAAAAAGGAAAATGACACTCACAATCTCAGCCGTCGAATCGCCGACTATGAATTGAAACAAAATCAAGTAGCCGCCACCACTATACAGATATTGCGGCACCCCACCCACAATAAAATTGAAAAAAAATCAAATCAAATAAAATTTTGAATATTTATGCATTCGATGACATGACACAACGAAAAGTGTCTTGCTTGTTTGCCTGAACAGTTGCAAAGTATTCTAAATAGAAAATGGTGATGATTGATGAGTTTCAATAACAATTAAATAAAAATAAATAAATAAACGACAATGAATATCTGAATGAGGATACGCTGACGTTTCACGATAGCTGTGATTGTTAGGCTTGTTTCAGTTCAGATCATCTATCTTCTTAGTGAATGTGATTGAGTGGTCTGGATTGATTGGACGGTTGTGGGGATATGCCTGGATTCTTGTAACTCTATCATTTGCTAACAAAACGAAACTTAAATACAGAAACTGGTGTGGTAACATCTGAGATATCATAATCCGCTTTGCTTTAGTTTTACTAGGAAGATGATATCATTAGATAAGACTCATCTAAAAACACGGCTTATTCATTAAAATAATCAACAAGTACTGAATGAATACTCTTTTAATATAATTAAATTTTGATAATAAATTAAAATTTTAATTAAAAAACTATAATTAAAATTCTGTATTCAAGGAATACATTCATCACTACTATAAAATAATTCATTATTTTTTTGTATGTCACATAATGCATGATATCTTCTTCCGCGGTTGGATTAAGAATAAATATAAATCATCCATATCGATGCAAAATCTGCATAATAGGAGCAGCATGTTTCATATTTGTTTAGAGTTTCTCATCATCACATAGTTTGGGAACACCCCCATATCAACATCTTTCACTTTAATAAAAATGGATACAGGAAATTTTCTTTTATTTCGCTGCGCTAGCATGAACAGAAGATGATAAATTTTTTCTTCTTCTTTTTATTATTACCTGGCAACATATTATAATCTAATTTACTTACATGGATTATAAGAAGCAACTACACATCTTCCGCTAGCAATTCCTGAAAAGAATGGATGAAACTAGACAAGAATATATAATAAACTCAGTCGGAGAGCTGATCGGTGGGGATATGGCCAAATATATCGGGGCATGAATTCCAATTTCCCCGTTCTCTGGCCTCCCAATAGCCGCCAATGTAGCAATATGTGCCGGTTGCCTTATCCTTTGCAAACCATCTTGGCTTCCAGCCACTCTCTTGCATCTTCCGAGCCTGAATATGAATTCAAAACAAGTAATTCAGAACCCACGAAACTTTTCTACTGTTAATTGAAAAATCTATTTAGCAACCACTGAGCAAGAAACAATAGATAAAATTCCCAGCTCATACTAGACAGCGGATATATGAATTGCCTCGATCAGATCTACGTGTATGTATGGGATTGGAACTGTCAAATTTTATGATGATCACCTTCCTACATGGATATTCAACTTTTTCTCATTAGGCCACTGACAAGCCATCTCTTTGTAGCAGATGTCTGCTTCTGTGTATCATTCACTGTTTTCCCTATGATTAATCAAATTGTGTTTATGTATTTTGAAAGTTTTAATTCACTTTTTCCTGATGAGGCAATAAAAAATAGAGAAAAGAACAAACAAAAAGTTACCCATAGATTATCAAGATGCACGTCAACTTTGCAAAGGGGTCAAACTTTAGGGAACGACGAAATTAACGCATCAAAACTGTAACACAACATTACCTGCCGTTGTCGCTGCTCTAGCCGTAACTTCTCAGAATTTGCTATTTCATACTCCCCATTTTCCAAATGCCTTTGGTCAGGTCTGAGCCTAGAGTCTGTTGGAGGCAATTTTTCCTGCACAGGAAAATGTATTATATATAAATCAATATATCAAAGAACTGAGGAATGCTACCAAGTATCCAGATTGTACAGTGTTAACCAAATTGGGTACGGTAAAAGGTGTCAACAGAATTGCTGCATATCACAGCATTATAAAACTTGCAAAGGATCTCTGTCACATCTATTAGTGAAACTGCAACTTCAGAAGTTAAGAACTAAAGCCATACATAACATGCATATAATATGAACATATCATATGCATGCATGTACAGGATGAAGGATGATCTGTAGGAAAACTACAATGAAGATGTCAACATAATCACCTTCAGACCCGGGGTGAGTTCATTTAATGTGATGGCAAAACGAGTGAAGTTATATCTGGTGGGATATTTGGGAGGCTTGCTCCGCTTCCAGAGAAGGTGAGCTTCTGATAAAGACTCAAACCCTTTTCCCTTTCCAGAACATTCTCCAATCACATAATGGATGCTCTCATCCCATTTTCCAAATAGGGTTGCCACTGTTTTTCCGTTCCTGTCCTGAACTATGCCATGTACCTGGAAAAAAAATTAAATTGATATGATATGGATGGACAATATGCAATAACTACTAGAATAACTAACTAGAAACTCAGATATAATATCCTTGTTTTCTAACTCACCATGTTCTTCACAGTATTGATTTATTTTACCTTAATAAGCAATTAAATTCCTTCACACATCCAGAAATTTTTTTTCCTGCTGCTACTAATGTGAGATTTTAGCAGAAACAAAGTGTGTGTCAGACAAATGAACCTCCGAAACCCATATTAATTAATGTGGATTAACATCACTATAATAGTAAATTAGGGGTCCCTTGTGGGTACCCTACCAAATAGTCTAGCCCAAAATCTGAACATTTGACGGTGGCCACAGAGTAAACACTGTAATTTAGGACAACATTCTAAGATACAAAATGTACAATGATGGTCCTGAGTCAAGTAAGATAAAGAGAGAACCTGATGAGGATTTCTGTCAATGATAGATTGCTCTTTGAATTTCAGCTTGCACGAGTACTCATGATTTCCCTCTATACGCATTGTTCCATAGTGATCACAATACAACTTTCCCAGTATGAGATTATAGATTGATGTGGTAACCTGACAGAAGAACGTCCATTTCAAAATATGCTTTATCAATAATGAACGTGATTGAGATTGATGGCAATATATATACCTTACTCCATTGAAAAACTTCTCCATCATCAAATTCCAAAGTTAAGACACCAACGGGGTCAAGCTGAATTGAACGACCCCAAAATTTGCTCTTGAGATTGCTATCTCCCCAAAATTTCCATCCCATACCCTGACAGTGACATGCAACAATCATGGGATGATGACTGACCTGACACCAAAATAAAATGAGATCAGCTGCTTGATATATATTCAGTATAAAAAGAAAGTGGACAAAATCTGGAATAAAATGCCAAAAACATGTGGACAAATTGGCTATATAGATGCGATCTCATTGTGAAGCTGAGTGGGAACTAAGAGAGAGAAAACTGCAGAGGCCCAGTTTATTGTTTTCTTAGTTTTTTACTTCACAATGTATCGGAAACAAAGCCAGCTTTTCACCAAAAGAGTTATCTTAATTTCTGAGTTGCGACTCCTTTCAGAATAAGTGTTTCCAAAAGTGATTTGTTAATTTTCTTTTAATGAAGCTCGTCAACTATTTTCTTGTTATCACCTATCGCATTTGTCGTAAAGAGTTAAAAATGATGTTTTTCAACAGCTTCTCAATTATTCAACAAAATAGCACCAGGATTAGTTTTCATCATGACCACGAAGTGATCAGGGAAAAGTGGCGGGTATTCCAATATCCTGAATGTATGAACAACACCATATTATTTCCATCATACCAACCACCCTGGACTTGTCATGAAATTGTGAACAATTAAAACCAGCTCATTTTTCTCAGCTAATAATTAGGAAGCCTCTGCCAGCAATGTTGAGGTATTCAGAATGATGAAAATCTTTTCTAACTGGACATATCAATGAGTTGACGAGAGAATATAAGGTACAGATTTTTTAGTTTTCAACTTTAGTGTGAAACAAACCTTCTCTGAGAAAAAACAGAGGCCTTTATCTGGATAGTCAGCCTCGTACGTTTCCCCTAGCAGCGGATTAAATGGTTTACAGATTCTTCCTTCAGTTGAAGCGTACCCAGATACAGCAAAGGCAGCCACATTTAAAATCCTCATCAGACTATTACCCTGTAAAATTTAAAGAAAGCAAAAGTTTCACAGAACTGCTCCAAATATCTAACTCATCAAAGAAGTTTATGTAATCTTAGTACAATACCCATAAGTACGACCAGAAATCAGAAGCCTTGTCCTAATATATTTCAAGAAACATGCGCCGTGCAGCAATTTGCTGTTCCGGTTACATAATTTAAGAATTTAGTGATTTCTGTATATGTTTGTATTTATGTGCTTAGGGTGATGAGTATAGTAGCGCAAGAGGACAATAGAGCACTGAAAAGGAACAAGAAATTTTTTAATTCATTTACATACCCTTTTCCCCCATTCAGATGCCCGGTCAATGAGATATGAATACTCCAATTCTTCGAAACATTTTTGTAGAGAAGAGAGGGGCTCATTAAAGTATACAGGAAGACAGATTTTTGTGAGGTCCTTGCCAATGTTATCCTTGATCATCGCCCACAGACTGACTCCCTTCTCTTTTTCAACTGGGTCAGGCAATTTCTTACGTCGCTTAATGTAGGGGTAGTTAGTTCCAACAGGTCTGATAGAAGGATCGATGTCATCTTCAGAATCAACTACCCGAAGACTTTCATCATCTGAAGAGAAAGAGAATGTCTGAAAGTCAGATCCATTACTTTTGAGAGAACTTGATGATAGAAAGTCGCGAGTATCAAAGAAAGTATTTTCATCTTCATCTGTCTCTTCCTCTGCACCATCAACTCTTTCGTTGTCATCATCAGATTCTGTTGCACTACCCTCTGCGAAAAAGAGGGAAAAGAAAACATTAGAGTGATTATATAACTTTGAAAGTCACAAATTAAAAGTAGGAAAGACTGTAAAGACATAATAAAACACAAACTGACCAGTAGTTGAAACAGTGTACATGAATTTAACATCATTAATAAACAAGAACTTCTTTTATTGATTTTTTGAAGTAACAAAAAATTACACACCGTGCAAGATTTTTAGCTACTGCCACAGAAATGTTTATTCAGATTTGGCACGGTGCTACCGCACACTAACAAGTGATATATTCATAATATTCAACATTAGAAATGCTACCAGTAAACCCATCATGGGCAACAGACAAGCAGAGTCGCCCATCATGAATTCGACATGGTCTTGCACTTTTATGGTCTAGCAGAGTGCAGACTAGCAAAACCTTTCTAGTCCAATCACAATAATGAGCAATTCTGCAAAAGGCACATGATATAAATTGTCTATACTAGTTTCAAAAATACATATAGACAAACTAAAAAACTGAACTTAATCTCTTAAGAGCAGCTTGATGCTCTCCCAGTTAATAGAAAAACGAATCAGCCATAGAATCTTTGCAATTGACAAATGGGACATAAAAATCTTCTGTGCTCTAAGTTCATTATAACATTTTGATGTTTATGAACCCCTCATTGGAACTTAAGATTCCAGAAATAGCAGGAAATTATATGGACTAAAACCCCTATAGAGATACTGAATACAACTTACCGCTGAATTTGTCTTGCCTTAATCTAGAGGAAGCACCTTGATCAATGAACTGTCTCTGGCTCTCATCAACAACTGTATTCTCCAGATCAACCTTTTCTGTCTACAAAAAACAATTTGAACAGAATTTTCAGCGGACAATGAAAAAGTTAATATACAAGATCTCAAACTAGAAGTCTAACTTAACTAGACAAAGATACACATAAACAATTAAGTAAACAGACAGAAAGAAAATATAAATTGTTAATAAAAACACAATAACTCGTGCAAATGTAAAATTGAGATGATTACTAATGACAAGGGAAACTATAATTTACGTAAGTTACACACTTTATTAGTGGATAAAAAAGAGAATGATTATCTTAAACAAAGAAGAGACAGACTGCAGAAAAGTTATTCTACAGCGAGGAAGTCCACAAATCGCCTATAATTATCATTTTCCAACTAAGATTAAAGTGTAAATACCAGAAAGTTCTAATCCTTCCTTATTCTGTTTCAAGAGTTGTCTATTGACTTAATTATTGAAGGGATTAGGCCGGCACCACAATGGGTTCAAGAGTCTTGACCTTTCTTTCATTTGCAAGTCACGAGGATTGCAAGAAAACTGATACAATTTTTAACATCAGTTGTACTATCTGAAAATCTAAGGGTATCATTGGTAATCACAGATTATTATACACAAAAGAAAAGCACTTCTTAATGGAACAACATCCTGCATAAAACTGCTTCCTCTCTTCCTCGAAGAATGTAATCTTGTTCCTCTACCCAGTCGACTAAGGTCTAGACAGTGAAGAATGTTTACCAGGATATAACTTGGCAAAGCAAAATGGAGAGCCAAATACACTTGCAAAGTGCAATATTTTGAGACACTTCATTCATCAGTGGTAGTTTTGCAAATACGGATAAAGGTTACAAGTTTTTTACAAATGCTCACATATAACTAAATGTAGCTGAAAACAAATAGGCTGTGCACAATTAGTGAACTCCATGAAAGGTTAAATGCAGAAAGTCACAGTAAAAAGAAAAACCAAATTTAAAAAACCACCATGTATATATGCAAGTCAACAACACCATATGCTCACCAGGAGGATAACATGCTAAACATAAAAATGGAGACTAAAGTTTTTCTATATGACCAGCCAGATTAGTTAGTCTGAAACATTTGCTGGGCACTCCATTAGTGCATTGCAAGTATGTTCCTATGAGATGGTAAAGACATGCTTGTTTGAAGTTATAAGAAATTGAACCACAAATAATTGCTAGGCATATATGGTTATTATTTCCAGAATGAAAATATTGCATCTCACTAATATTCAATTGATCACTGACTTACTTTGGAGAATCTTTTTTTTTTTTTAATTGGGAATGATTTATGAAAATCCTTAACTGCTGCATTAGAAGCTCAAGTGCCCTGCTCTCTATAAAAACCATCAAAACCATGACTCTGCTTCTTTTCCTCCACTGCATCATTCAGTAGCAAGAGCTGCACCATACACTCCCATCATCATCACTGTGGCTGCCATTGTTTTTGCTGCCACCACCATCACCATGTTTCCATCAACACAGTGAACACCATACAATGATGTCAACAAACGTCCAACAGCACTGCTGGTAATTTCTAATACCTCTTTAAGTGGAACCAAATACAGCATACCAAGTCATAAAAATGCAACTGCCTCAACTCAGCATAACACAATAATCTCGAACAAATTTCAGTTAGCTCCATATGTCCTCAACCACACCACCTTCTCTACTGCTGTATCTTGTACAATGCTTTGATATCATTAATATTTTACCAATTCAACTTATTTCTTTTTTCTACTTTAGTCCATTTGTTCCCTCTTATAACAGCTAGGAATCATATAAATGTTATAGAAACTTTATGTCAGATGATACTGAAATAGAGATATCCGTGACAGTCAGAAATTGTTAGAGGCGTTCCATTTTCCTACACCCTTTCAAATGTTATCAACAATAGTATAAAGAGATTAAGATGCTAAGTACAAACATTACATAAACATGGAAAAACTAAATACTGAAAACAGCCTTCAAAAACACATAAACACTAAGTTTTAGATACCATATATCCCAGGAATCTTGCTTCCTCTCGTTCTAATAGAAAAATTGATAGTCTACAGCAAAATCACAGACCATGTGATTTTCCAAATAAACAAAAGAAATGGAAAATCGAGTTAGCCAATTACTCTTCAACATATATGGCATGCAAAAAAATTTAATTTCCAAAGAATTGTGTAGATTTAATATTCCAAGAAATAATTATATATATATATTTTATGTCAGTGTAATTAAGTGACTCAAAATGAAATCCTAAAAGTGAGTTAGTACATTAATTAGCTCCCACAAGAATTCCTACACAAAGAATTCCGAATTTGATTTCTAGTTTTCACTAAATGTACCTCTAACTGCCTTAGGGTGTCGATTAGCAGCCACTGCTTCTGTTTAAGCAACAGCAGTTGGTTCTGCAGCGCCGCGAACTCATTCCTCATAATCTGCTCGCTCTCCTGTATTGTTTCCTCCCTTACCCCCTCTTCCAATAGGTGTTGCCTCAACTTATCCGTTGAAACATGGATGCCATCAATTGGAGCCATCAGTTCGCTGTTCGACATTCGTGGAAACATGTCTTTCACTGCCTGCAATGCCTCCATCCACGCCAACCGATCTTCCCGCGTTTCGGCCCGTAAATGCAGCCGTTTCGTGCCGGTAAATATCGAGAATCGTTTGTCATCCGATTTGCTCTCGCGAATTGATGAAACCTGTAACATTCAGTAAGATAAATGCATAAAAAATACAAATAAATAAATACAAATAAACAGTCAAATACCTTGAGGTGGACTTCGCCAAAAGGTTTGCGGTTGAGATGGCGATGCGACGTCGTTTGCTTCTCATTCCTGCGTTTCGAGATAATTCGCATGGACTCTTCGCCGATAACTTTGCAACCTCTCTCGGTCTCTTCACTAACGACGATCTTATCGGGTCCGTGGATTTTATAATACGACAAAACGCCGTCTTGTAAAACGAACCACCTCGGCCTCCAACCTTTCCCGTAATTCACCCACTTATGTAGCACTCCCGATATCCCATTCCCTACGATGTCGTTTAACTTCACATCCACGGCTACAGGCTCCGCTCGCTGACTCAGCCTCGGTTCCGTATGATTGTTGCTATTATTATTCCTATCGCTGTTGTTGTTGTTGTGGTTTGCTTGGATAGCCGGGTCGGGCCGGGTTGACGTTGTTACATTCGTTGAAGGAGGAGGGGGCATAGTGAATATATCATCAGCGAAGGGTTTATGAGGCGAGGGATTGTGATCCGATACAGTGGAGATGCAACAGAAGGGATGCATAATTATAAAGCGGCAGATCACATGAATTGACGGTGTTGACCACGGTCGTCAAGTTGACTGGATTTCATTTTTTTGTCCCTTGCTATTCTCCTTCTCCTTCTTCTTCTTTTATTTTTATTTTCAAATTAAAGCGATATTTCGTGAGATTGTCAGAAATGTTTGGATAAATTGAGAGATGGTTATCAAATTGTAAGTGATGATTTTGTTTGTACAGGTGGCTTGAGAATTTATCGTTCAAAGAGTTTTTATACCGAGGATTTCGGGAGAATAAGAAAGAGATTGAGTGACCAAAGAGAATAGGTATGTCCGGTGAGTTTTCTCCGGTGATGGGTTAGTGTTGGAATCAGAGAACGAGGAGAAATATGATTTTAAATTTTAATGTGAGCCAGTTCAAATCCAAGGCGGTTGGTGAGCAGTTTTAAATGGTTTTTCTAATATTGAATTATTGTTAATATTTAAAAAAAAAAAAAAAATATTGTACCATTATGGGTTTTGTTTGGATGTGGAAGAGAATAGAGTAGGACAGAGACGGCGGCCTGACCATAAGGAGAGGGAGACAGCTGGAGAAGCGAGATGGTGACATGTGGATAGTAATAAGTTTCGATTGTTGACGATAATGGGTCAAACTTGACTTTTGTGGGTTCTGCGCTGCCGAAAAGGGTCTGGGTTAATTTTAAACAGTGAACTGCTCTGATTTAATGTAGGAGGGGTTTGATCAGAGTGGTCCACGCAATTTCTGTGGTGGTTAAAACATTCACATTTATTTACTCTCAAATATAAAAGTGTGGAAATAATAAAATAATCTGGTAAGTTTGAGATAGATCCACATGAAATAAATTTAGTAAAATAAAATAATATTTCGAGTGTAAATAAAAAATTGAATTGTTTGAAGTGATTGACAATTTTAAATTGGACTGCAACAATAAATTAAAATACTCGGGCTAGATGATCCATTCTTAATATTTCAAATATAAAAAAATCTTTCTTTTTATAATATATAAATTGTCATTATTGCCCTGTTAATTTATTTCATAAATTAATTGTCAAAACATATAAAATCAATCATAAAGGCGGTGATAACATCTATCTATAACTAGTCCATTTAGATATAAACCCGGCCACGGTTCCGGTTCGGAACTGGAACCGAACCGGAATGGGACGTGTTCGGTTGGGGTTCCACCCCAACTCGAACCGGTCCGAACCGGTGGAACCGTGTACGGTTCCACCGGTTCGGACGGTTCCGGTTGGAACCGTCGGGTTCCTGTTGGAACCGTGCCCGACCTAATTCCCCAACGGCTACTAGTCGTTGGGGGATGCAGGGAGCCGTTCCTGCCAAAAAATAAAAATAAAAAAAATATATTTTAATTGGAAGTTAGACGATCTTCATTACATCCAAGCACTCTAGAAGCAACAGCTTGTGTGGATGATTGGACTCGAGCTGATCTGAGACAACAAGAAGATGTCCCCGATGATTTTGAAGATTTGTTCGATAATGCTTCTGCAACAAGTGCAAGCGGAACCGAAGCCGAAGGATCAACCGATAATGATGATTGATAATTGTAAAATTATAATTTACAAAAGGGATATGTCTTAAACTTGTAATGGAACTACGTGAGCTTTGATTCCTCTCACAATTGGAGGATACGAAGGCAACTTAAATTTTTAAAAATTTAAGCTCAAGCTCTTCAATGTAATAATTTTTTTTTATTTATAAATTTAATCTCATTTTTTTTAATTAATATTTTTTTTTATTGAAGCTTTGATTCCTCTCATTTGTTTATTTTAATTAATTAAAAAAAAAACTAAAAGGAACCGGTTCCGGTTCGGTTTTATGTTCCGGTTCCACTTAAGTGTGGAACCGGAACCGAACCGGATTTAACCGGTTCCGGTTACGGTTCCACACTTGTGGAATCGGAAATCGGCCGGTTCGGTTCGGTTCCGAACCGGAACCGAACCGCCGGCCGGGTCTATTTAGATACTCAATTATGCCAAATAAAACCAGCTATAAAAGCAGTAACAAAGTTTGTCAATAATTAATTCAGATTTAAATTAAATATTAGTAATCAGATTAATTTATATTCTCATATTTAAAATTTCATCTTTTACTCAACATGAAATTAGCTACTCATGATTTGAATAAAAACTTGCATAATTTTATTGTTGAAAGAAAAAAAAAAAAAAAAAAAAAACACACAAAACACTTTTTCCAAATTTTTCAAGAGAGAAAATGAAAGAAGCGTTAAGAAAATGAGAGGTTAACACCTCTATTTATAGTATAAGTGATCATCCATCAATTATTAATTACAATTTTCCAAATCAAATACAAATAATAAACTTTTATTAATTTTATTTTGTTTCTTTTAATTTTGTCACACACTTTTTATTTTTTATTTTATTTTTTACTTTGTTTTCTAATAAATTAAATGCAACACATATTAAATTCTTCACCAATTTCGATATTGAAAACTTCAAAACTAGAAAATCTTATAAATAATAAAGTTGTAAATATTTGAGTATTATTTTATCTGGAACTGGAATCGCTTCAATCCGATATCGGAGTAAAAAATTATGATCAAATTACGAAAATTACGTAAATTGAACTTTCTGAAATTCTACGCTATTAAAAAGTTTTTTCAAGTTTATGGCATTCAAAATTGAAATGTCATTTAGTCATCTTTCGCATGCAATCTTCTTCACCCTCTACGATGCAACATCCCTATAATGGAGGAAAGAGTTTAGGTATTTGCACTCTATATAATATCCCGCACATTCATTCAAATTTTAAATTTTCAAAATATTACATTTATAATAATCATAATAATAATAGTGCAAATAGCCTCATCACAGAAGAAATTGAGAGTTTAAAATAAACAAAAAAAAAATTATAAGATTCTACTTCAAATTATATTAAATCGCTGGCTTCTATATTTGATTTTTATTTATTTTCTTTTTGGCTTGAAGTTACCGACCATTAAATCAAATAAATCTACAACCAACGAAAAGAACAAAAAGTGGAACAAAGGCGAGCCGCGAGTATTAAGTCTAAAAGATGCGACTAACATTTGGGAAATCGTGGGGAGTGGCTTGGCCGGCGCTGGACCCAACGGCTCAGAGTTATGAGCGCCGACTCGCTGTCTCCCCCATTTGTGGTCGAAAATTGATCATCCCCTCCCTGCCAAGCCTGACACGCCCTCCTCTTTGTCCCCTTGCTAATTTACTAATAGCCCTTATCAATATTTGTAATGATTCTTTTTTTTTTTAAAGTTACAAATATTATACACATTACAAAATTTATATATATTAATTTAAAAATAATTATATACTAGTTATAACTCTATTTGTCATTTTATTAATTATTTTATAATTTTTTTATTTTTGTTAATAAATATTACAGATTTTTTATCTATTCATTTATTTTTTTGATTCATTTTAATTTAATTAATACTACTTATGTATAAAAAAATATAATTTAAGCAATATAGTTTTTATTTTTATTTTTTTTGAATTAAAAAGAAAAAAAAAGGAAAGAATAGTCCTCTTCTCAGAGAATGGACGCCCCTTCTCTTAGAGGGGCGAGCGATCGTTCTAAGGGGAATGATCGTTCGCCCCAGAAATGAGAAGGGGAACGTTCTCATTTCTTTTTTTTTTTAATTCGAAAACAAATAAATGAAAAATATGTATTTTTACTTTTTTTTTAAACAAAAAATATTTTATTAGAAGTTGTGTTGATTCTGATTCTAATTTTGATTTTATATTTTCTTTATTAAAAGTTGTTTGTCTTATTTAATTTTTGTAAATCAGTATCCGTATCTATTTTTACTTTTTTTAAAAAAATATTTTATTAAAAGTTGTGTTGATTCTGATTCTGGTTCTGATTTTATATTTTCTTTATTAAAATTTATTTGTCTTATTTAATTTTGTAAATCAGTATCCATATATACTTTTACTTTATTAAAAGTTATTTGTTTTATTTGTGTTTACTTCTTATATAAAGAAGTAGTTTGTAAGTTTGAAGGTAAGATCATTTGAGTCTCTCTCATCTCATTCCCTTTTTCCCCTTCAACATATCATTCTCTCTTCTTATAATACAGTTATCATATTCGGAAAACATTATGGATAAATGTAACTTGAGCTCATTTTCAGATAGTTGGTCAGGCGAAAATGAAGTTTGAAGTGGGGAAAGCATCTACAACAATAGTCGCGATTATACAACTGAATTTACTACAGACCATGTTATTTTATCGTTGTATTATGTATATTCGTTATTTATTTTTAAAGTGTAGAAATTGTGTATATTTGTTATTTATACATCTTCGTTATTTTTTTTATATAGATCTTTGAAAGTAGAGAAGATATGATAAATTGGGTGAAAAGAGTTGGTATAGAAAATAATATTGTGATAGTGATTAAAAATTCTGCTAATTTGAAAGGCGGTAAGCGACCAAAGTGTCATATTATGTGTGAAAGAGGAGGAAAGTACAAACCACCGCGGTATCTTCTTGAAGGTCAATCCATAGTAAAAAATAGTGGGACAAAAAAATGTGAATGCTCATTTGAGCTGCGGGGTACAAAAAAATGTGAATGCTCATTTGAGCTGCGAGGTATACCAAAACCTCCAGACGGTGTTATGTGGGGATTAAATGTTACATGTGATTTCCATAACCATCAAGTAGCAGAATATCTTGATGGTCATGAATATCCGTCCAGGCAAAAACCGTTAGAGAAACAATTTGTGCTTGATATGGCCAACACCACCGCACCTCGTGAAATTCTTAGTGTTTTAAAAGAAAGAGACCCGTCAAATAGTACGGAAATCAGAAGCATTTACAATGCTATTTCCAGAAACAAAGAAGCGAAACGGGGTGGTCTAACTTCTATTCAATACGTTTTGGATCAATTGATTAAGAAAAATTATCTTCATGATTACCTTACAAATCCAGACACCAATGAAATTACATATATTTTTTGGGTTCATCCTAAAAGCCTTGAGCTATCTGTTAACTTTCATTATGTGTTGATCATTGATGCCACATACAAGACGAACGAGTATCAGATACCACTATTGGAGGTTGTTGGTATCACATCCACAATGCGAACTTACTCGCTTATGTTCGCATTTCTTAGTAATGAGACGTCTGGGCAACTAACATGGGCATTATCAATCTTGAAGAAATGAATGGTTGAAAAATGAGCATCATTGCCATCAGTTTTTGTTTCAGATCAGGATTTGGGGCTTATTAAAGCCATTGAAACATATTTTCCTATGGCTCGTCACATTCTTTGTATTTGGCACATAAATCAGTGCGTAATGAAGAAATGAAGTCATATGCTTGGTATGCAATGGAAACACTTTTATTCATCATGACACTCCCTTATTAATTCATCAACACAGTGGTCTTACCAACAAAAATGAGAGGTGACGAGGAGTTTAGACAATTTAATGGTGCTCTAAATTACCTTTGGGAGACATGGTTACACCCTTACAGAGACCGATTTTTTTCAGCATGGATTGATACATGTATGCACCTGGGAAGCAATTCAAGTCAAAGGTACAATTATTTTATTTCTTTACTATTTAAATTATTGGTCATTATTGTAAATTTTACTAATGAAAAATACAATATTTTTTAAATTACAGGGCAGAGTCTGCATATTCGAGACTAAAATTATATTTGGGAAATATCATGTCATCCCTACAATTATCTTTTGAAAAAATACACAAGATGTTGAGAAATCAGTTTGGGGAAATTCAAAAGTCATTCGAGAAATATTTGAACATTCCACGGCATTCACATTTACGTGTGGAGATTTTTAATCAAATAAAGTGTCAGATTTCGTTAGAGGCGATGGAGTACATTTATGATCAGCTGAAATGTGTTGAGGAAACATCTCACCAACTAGCCGACATGTGCAACTGCTCGTTCAAAATAATATATGGATTGCCATGTATGCACGATATTGCATATTGTCTTCATCTTTCCATCCCAATTTCGATACAAAGTGTTGACGCACATTGGAGAAGGTTATCAATGCACGTACACGAGTTCAATTATGATGCAACACAGCCTAACAGGATATCAAACGTTGTTGAATTATTAGATGAGATGGATCCATGTATGCGAGAGCATATGATAGACAAGTTTCTCAATATGGCGGATCCATCTCAAAGCACAGTTCGAGTCCCTTCGTACAACACTGAACATAGAGGTCGACCTACATGCAGAGATGAGCAAAGCAAACGTCGCATACCTTCTTTTGGATATGCTTCCACTTCAGGATTTAGGGTCACTCAACCAACAATACCGACTCTAGGGAGAGGGGGCCGTGAGAGGCGATCAACTCATGACCATTCTCAACTTCCACCGATCTGTGATACCTATATTTAGAAATTACATGTGGCATATCGACATTATATTTCTCACACTATTGATGTTCAAGCTGATGGTCATTGTGAATTCAGAGCAATAGCTACACTAATCGGGTATGGCGAAGAAGGTTGGGGTCAAGTACGATGCGACCTTATTGAAGAGATTCAACAAAATAATGATTTATATGATCGACTTTATCCATCAAACAGATGGGCAGACAATCTATTACACTTACTGCATTTCTTCCAGTCGCCGGCACCAGAGGTACATTGGATGGACTCAATGAGTTTAGGAATTGTCATTACTTCGAGGTACAATATTGTACTGCATACATTTGCTGAGAATGTTTGGAGTTGTTTTACTCACTTGCCATTAAGGTCCCATGCAGTTCCAGAGCAAGAGCGTCAAGAAATAGCTATTGCTCATGTTGGCAGACATTTTGTGCAAGTTTTTTTACACCCTCATTACCTTGTACCACTCATCCCAATGTGGTGATGAGAACATTCATCGTACGAAGCTAAAGAATGAGCCACTCGTTATAGGATTCGTAATCAATTATGGTACGAAGTATTGGGTATATCACCAAGTGCGCCAAGAGGAGACTTTGGAGGCAACATAGATTAAAATTTATGTTTTTATATTTTTATGTGTAAGTTTTTATGTTGTTATTTGTACTATTTTTTTAAATATATAAGTTTTTATTTTGAGAACATTTTTATAATACATAAGTAGTGTTAAATAAATTAAAAAAGAATCATAAAAATTAAATGAATAAATGAACACCAAATAAATAATAATAAATATGAAATTTGTAATATTTATTAAACAAATAGAAAATAATATATATAAAGACCAAAAAAATATAAATTTAAAAAAATTATAAAATTATAAAATAAAAAATTTAATTAATAAAATAAAATAAATATATATGTTATTTATATATATATATATATATATATGTATATATCAATAAATAAATAAATAAAAATTGGATATATATGGTTTATTTGAAAATGGAATTTTGGTGAAAGGAATGAGGCAATTAAGGAATTATAGGGTAGACAAAAAAGTCAATTATGGCAGGGGGATGGAGGAAGATAAGCCCTCTTTGTGGTCGTACTCGTACCTACGACTTGGTTGCGCTCCACTGACATGAATTTTTTTAGTACATATTGATATCATCAATAAATAAATAAATAATCGGTAAAATTATATTAAATATAATTATTATTTATTTAATTAGTTTTATGATCTTAACATACATAATAATATATGATTAGTTTATTACATATACAACATAATATCAAGGAAAATGTTAAAGAGTGTCTTAAGGACACTCATTAAGGATTCATTTTATGAAAATTTTCATTAGAAAAAATAAAAGATAATTAATATTTTAATAATTTTTTACATTTTTCATAAGAATAATGTGATTTTTTTTAAAAAATTAGATCTTTAATGAATATCACACGTTAACATGACCCTAATATCAAAATTCCACTAGTTGGTGTGCTCTTAATTTATTTGAAATCGTCTTTAGCTAGCTGGCTAATCACTAATTTATCATCCAGCTTAGTCAATTAATTTGTTCATATTTCAATTTTGTTGGTCAAGACTCGGGAGTCTTCTTAATCCAGCCAAATTAATTAACGCCAGCTATTAATTTATTTACCCATATTGGTGGACCAACGTGATTTATTTTATTAATTAATATAGGCATATAGCAGGTGAGAAATGAGCACCATTCATTAAGATAAATCAATATTAATAAAAGGTCCCACGATCTCAATGACAAGGAAGCGCCGATCGAAACTTAGGGGTGAAACTAGTTATATAGTTTAGTTTGAAATCGATAGTAAATCACTAAACGGATGATTCGAGTAATTCATAATTAATCAAAAATAATATATGATTAATTAAAAATTAATTAAGAATGATAAAATATATTGATATTTTATATGATTGATAATTAAAATTATAAAACTCATCTATTTGTATCCTCGAAAAAGCACTAAGATCATCATTTATGATTAAAAAACTAAACAATCTACAAGTTTTTAATTAAGTTCATATGTGTAGGTGCCTAATTTTAGTTATACTCTATTAGCCACATGTCACTACTTTAATGAATTTCCATGAAACTCGGAAATGAGTGTCATCCTTTCGGAGTGACGTCTCTCAAAGATCAATTTATTTCGAAGAGAATTTGTTGTGGAATCCATTAATCAACTGAGGTTATATAATGAAGGTATTTTAACCCCTATAACAATACTCCGAACTCGGATATTGATTGACATAGTGTAGGAGCGAAGCGAGGTTCACTATGCCTATGACATCGGCGACCATGACACTATTGAGCTCGTAGTCCGTAGAGAGTACAGATAGTCAACGAGGGATTACCCGAAGAATAAAGAAGTCGTCACCCAGTATAAGACATTGAGAATGATTTAAGGCTGCACTACATCATTCACAAGGTCCGACCTTAAACTTGTTTGGGTCCAGAACAATCATTTATTCATGCCAGTATAATATATAGGCTTAATAGAAGTATCACAATGTCTTTGCAATGCAATATCAAGCAGTGATAGATTAAAGAAACACATAACAATAAAGAATAATCAGGTAGTAAAAGAATAAATCATCAAAAATTCAGAAATTGTCAATGCAACAATCCGATAAAACAGAACATATATATATCACTGAAGCATGACATGATATTTTATTGCAAATTAATGTCCGGCCGGACATATCTCGTGAACCATATGAAAATGAGACAATGCGGGAATAGACATTACTAGCAGTGATGATAAAACAGGAGCAGAACCACTATAAAGCAAACCATAACATACCTTTCATCGGCCTGGTTTCGGGGAAGCTTGGACAAACATTATTATTTGTCATGCATGTCCAAAGGTTATTAAAGCAGTAATAAAATGCTAATCAGGCAAACAAAAATACATATCGTTCCTACCTGACTTTGAAGAAGTTGTTGGGGCGTTTGTGAGACTCCTAGAGTTGGATCGATATCCCACACGGTGGAAATAGGTCTAACCCGTGGTAATTAAGCATGAATGTATATTTAAATAATTTAACAGAATATTGTATTCAATCACGAGTGTATATGAGAAAACATGGGATAAATTAGAGTCTGAAAAAATAAAAACGGAAGAAAAAAAACCGGGTCATGCGTATGGTGCGCACCTAGCGCGCTTGCGCTACATGCAGCATACACTGCAGCACACAACGCTGGCTGCATACTGTGTTGCAGTACAGCAGTCTCGATTTTTTTTTAAAAAATAGATCTTTAATAAATATCACACGTTAACATGACCCTAATATCAAAATTCCGCTAGTTGGTGTGCTCTTAATTTATTTGAAATCGTCTTTAGCTAGCTGGCTAATCACTAATTTATCATCCAGCTTAGTCAATTAATTTGTTCATATTTCAATTTTGTTGGTCAAGACTCGGGAGTCTTCTTAATCCAGCCAAATTAATTAACGCCAGCTATTAATTTATTTACCCATATTGGTGGACCAACGTGATTTATTTTATTAATTAATATAGGCATATAGCAGGTGAGAAATGAGCACCATTCATTAAGATAAATCAATATTAATAAAAGGTCCCACGATCTCAATGGCAAGGAAGCGCCGATCGAAACTTAGGGGGTGAAACTAGTTATATAGTTTAGTTTGAAATCGATAGTAAATCACTAAATGGATGATTCGAGTAATTCATAATTAATCAAAAATAATATATGATTAATCAAAAATTAATTAAGAATGATAAAATATATTGATATTTTATATGATTGATAATTAAAATTATAAAACTCATCTATTTGTATCCTCGAAAAAGCACTAAGATCATCATTTATGATTAAAAAACTAAACAATCTACAAGTTTTTAATTAAGTTCATATGTGTAGGTGCCTAATTTTAGTTATACTCTATTAGCCACATGTCAATACTTTAATGAATTTCCATGAAACTCGGAAATGAGTGTCATCCTTTCGGAGTGACGTCTCTCAAATATCAATTTATTTCGAAGAGAATTTGTTGTGGAATCCATTAATCAATTGAGGGTATATAATGAAAGTATTTTAACCCCTATAACAATACTCCGAACTCGGATATTGATTGACATAGTGTAGTAGCGAAGCGAGGTTTACCGCTATGCCTATGACATCGGCGACCATGACACTATTGAGCTCGTAGTCCGTAGAGAGTACAGATAGTCAACGAGGGATTACCCGAAGAATAAAGAAGTCGTCACCCAGTATAAGACATTGAGAATGATTTAAGGCTGCATTACACCATTCACAATATCCGACCTTAAACTCGTTTGGGTCCAGAACAGTCATTTATTGATGCTAGTATAATATATAGGCTTAATAGAAGTATCACAATGTCTTTGCAATGCAATATCAAGCAGTGATAGATTAAAGAAACACATAACAATAAAGAATAATCAGGTAGTAAAAGAATAAATCATCAAAAATTCAGAAATTGTCAATGCAACAATCCGATAAAACAGAACATATATATATCACTGAAGCATGACATGATATTTTATTGCAAATTAATGTCCGACCGGACATATCTCGTGAACCATATGAAAATGAGACAATGCGGGAATAGACATTACTAGCAATGATGATAAAACAGGAGCAAAACCACTATAAAGCAAACCATAACACATCTTTCATCGGCCTGGTTTCGGGGAAGCTTGGACAAACATTATTATTTGTCATGTATGTCCAAAGGTTATTAAAGCAGTAATAAAATGCTATCAGGCAAACAAAAAGACATATCGTTCCTACCTGACTTTGAAGAAGTTGTTGGGGCGTTTGTGAGACTCATAGAGTTGGATCGATATCCCACACGGTGGAAATAGGTCTAACCCGTGGTAATTAAGCATGAATGTATATTTAAATAATTTAACAGAATATTGTATTCAATCACAAGTGTATATGAGAAAACATGGGATAAATTAGAGTCTGAAAAAATAAAAACGGAAGAAAAAAAACCGGGTCATGCGTATGGTGCGCACCTAGCGCGCTTGCGCTACATGCAGCATACACTGCAGCACACAACGCTGGCTGCATACTGTGTTGCAGTACAGCAGTCTCGATTTTTTCTTTTAAAAAAAAACGTTATACATTTTCAAAAAAAAAACAATATTAATTTTAACATCAACACATGTTATAAAATAAATATACATGTATTCTAAATACATATATGCATTTCTTTGAATCAAAACACAAACCAAAATAGAATCCCACAATGAAGTGACTCGTAAACAATTATAGGTCACTCAAAGGTGATCAAATGATTATAGAATGGTAGCCTTAACTTCAAGCTATCATCTAGAGTTCCAAACTCTAATTTTATATTTATGTACAACATAAACATTTTGACCAAATCACAAGTATATTGTGTTCATGCTTCCAAAGCATCCATACACAATTCATTAGCCTAATTTCAACTTCAAGCTATGTTATTATGTATCCAATACATAATACATCACTATATGTTTCACTAATGATAACTCACTAATGAAAACATATCTTTAGAGAATATCAAACTTACCTGACAAGCTTGATTCCAAGATTCAATCTTCTTTTCCTTGTTGAAAAATATAGAGAACTCCCAAAACTTCTCTAAACACTTATTTTACTTAGGCTAATATATCTAATACTTGATTACTTTAGCTTTCTTAATCTTAATTAAAAACTTGCTCAAACTTGCATTTTATAATGAAGCTTTTGCAATTTTTAATTAATAAAAGTTTTAACCAACTTTTAGGTGGGCTTAATCCAATTTGTCCAAATATATATAATTAGGTGTGACTAATCATCTTTGTCTATCACTTTGATTTAATCCAATTAAATCAAGCCAAATACACATATTATTACGTATCTTGTAATTACCAAATATCCTCCAATGGTAGAGATATTTATGAAATTACAACAAAACCCTTGTGTGATTTTGAATTAATACAATTGGGTTAAAGTAAATAATTAATATTATCCAATAATATTTAATTATTTTAATTGATAATTATAATATCAAATATTATTTATTATCAAATATCATCAACTATCAAAGTGCTCAACGAGTACACTTCATATTGTAGGATTCCATAAGTCCATACACGTTCGACATATAAGCCTAGCTTATATGTACGCAATTCAGCCACCTCTGAATTCGTGAAAAACACGAACGATCTTTTTGAACTATACAAGTCGAGGTTATCACATATGTTTAACAATTCCTCCGTTGTAGGCTATCCAAGTTGTGCTTAGGAAATATAGATTACACCATCAATTTTCTGAGGCGCACATATCATACTGTCGACATGTCCACGATTCTTTACAACTAATCAGAACATCATTTTTGATATATACGATCAACCCTCGATGATCTGCTTTGGCTGAAGTCTTAAGAATCGTGACTAATCATCTTGATACATTAACCCCTTATGGTATATATACAGACCGACATATCCTATCTTGATACGCACTTGATTAACGAGTGCATGAGTCCACACTCAACGAACATCTAGCGGTCAGATCAAGAAAGGTCTCTGACATATATGTCATCAAGGTATGAAGTATCACACACAAAATCAATGATATATTATAATTAAAGAATCATATATGCTACTCGACTCGAGGATATTCCCATTAACGGTGGTGTGTACTTCCAACTATAATGAATCATCTATGAGTCATTCAGTATTCGCTCCAACGAATATCCACATGTCTATATGAGCTTCCATTGCTCATGGTACATTGGATTAGACCATTGGAACTTCAATTCCAATTTATGACATGTGCTAGTCTTATAGGTTATAGGAATTTGACTGCATTCTGAAACCAACGACTATAAATACTTATTTTAAGAATAGTTTATAATAGTAATATTATCTCAATGTCAGACCACCCAGTGTCCAGTATTACTACATGACTATTCTAAGATCGATGTCATTCTCAGTATATTTATATATCAAATTAATATGCATAATGACATTGTCATTAACAAGACTGAAATGAAAATATAGTTATTTTATTAATAAATAATAAAATATAATGTACAATACATTATTCGGATTGGCGCTCCAAGCACCAACTCCAATAGAAGCCTGGTAGGAATTTTTTTTACTCAATTAATGTCCGACCGGACTTAGCGTAAGTCTGGTCGAATATTTTTTGTCAGTGTCTGGCCGGACTTATCTTAACTCTGACCGGATATATTGTGTAAACTAGAAAGACAGAAACGCAGAACCATGCATAAAAACACTAAGCAATAAATATAATAACATAACAACAATAAAATGAACTGAGAAGCAGAACAACATTAAATTAAATAAAACAACCTCGAAAGTCCGGTCGGATATGCATGAGGTGTGGCCAGACATTCTGTGAACCAGACAAATGATTATTTCCCAATGGTACGTGAAGTTGTATCTCGAGTGCAGACCATACTACCGTCCATTCAGAATCAGCTATGGAATTTACTTTCGAATTTCTTTCATATAAACCAAAGGGGAATAATGATAGGGCCAGATGTTTATATCATCGGTCAGATATATTTGTGACTAAGGTATGTCCGGTCGGACACATTTCAAGTCCGGGCGGATATACTATGTCAGATTTGAAATAAAATAGATACATGAATAGAATGTGGGTGCCCTCAGGTCGTACCTTATGTGTATATAGCTCGGGGGACGCCTCTAAAAGTTGGGCGATTGTCGGATCGCTCATCGGAAGGGGGGAAACTTCATGGATTTATTGGGGATTCTCACTGTGTTTTCCTCTCGGACTCTCGATTTTAGGCTTTGATCGTTTAATCATTCAGGATTCGCTCCTTGTCGAATTGCCCCTCCCCAGGATTCACTCTTCCAAATTACCTCTCTGTTTATTCATTCATTGGCTTTAAATAGGCATAGACATGCTTATAAAATAATGACGGATAAAAATAAAAATAAATATTAAGTTAGATCCATTTAATCCAACTACTAACAGCTCGATACATGTCTGGCTGGATTTAGGGTTCTTATTGCATGTTCGATCGGATTTTGTGGTATGATAGAAGGCTCGTCGAACATAACAGGTGTCCGGCCAAATTTAAGGTTTGGGAGAATGCTGGCTGGACATAGGTGATGTCCAGACGAATTTTGTGGTGGTTGACCGGACATATGTGATGTCCGACCTGAGTTTGACTATTTTTCTTGAATTCTCTAGAGTTTCTTACCCTTCCGACATTTAATCTTGCAACATTTGATGTCCCTATATAAGACTCAGTATCGGGTAATACATAAAAATGTAATGTCTATACATAGGCATGTCATTCCAGAGTGACCTCACTTCGGGTCTCATGAGATCAGTTAGTTCTATTCGTGATAAGTTTATTTTGAAGTCAACCTACTCCGGAGAGGATCTAAATCCGAAATCCATTAATTAACAAGGGAGTAGAATGAAGGTATTCCAACCCCTATAACAATATTTCGAAGTACATGAAATCACACACCATAATCCAAAGTTAGTGGGCTTTAATTTCAATTCACTTAACTTAGCATGCAAGATAAATTAAGCATGCATAAGTTACATGTGTTATAACACCTAAATGTTCCAGCGTATATTACGACAGACATACACCACACATATTAATAACCAGTCCATCAATAGATACATGTCAACCATATGCTTACACCTCCACTTAAAATTCCCTATATATGTCAATGAGCATGTAGAAATTAGGGGAATTGTTCTGAAAAAATAAAAATTAAGAAAAATATTTCCTTTTAAGGAAAAAAAAAGGTTATAACTTAAGGTTCAAATGACTAATTTTGCTGGAAACATCTAGTCCCGACCCAAATCAGAATTGGACATTTGAGAATCAAGCTTAAAACCCATTTAAAGATAGAGTATCTTACCACTTTTTTCCCCATTCAATATGAATTTGGATCATTTTGATATAATTAGAAAATTTTAACCATAATTTAATATAATATATTAAATTAATGATATTATTATTATTATTATTACAATAATAATTCTTTTAGATTGAACTATATTCTCATTTTTTTAATTATCTCTAACAAAATTATTATCTTTTTGCACACAAAATTATAAATTAAAACTCCAAAAAATGTTATAACTTAAAAATATATTAAAAATAAAAAAATGAATAATTTTTAGGAAATTAAAAAATCGGACGATTAATTAGTTAAAAATCATTAAAAAATCAGTGTCGATTTAAAATGATCAAAATCGGTTGAATTAAATCCCTCAAATAATGATTTATGATTAAGCGACAATTACTATAAAAAATGATGAAAGTTAATAGAAGCTTAATAGAAGTTGCCAAGCTGGGAATGAAGCCGGCAAATTGGACACCCAGATTAATAAGGATGACAACGGGCCGGACTTTGATAAGCCGGGTCCGAGCGAGGTAATTTGGAATTAGGCCTGGGTCCGGGAAAAGCCCGGCTCGGGCTGTCAAGGGGCCGACCCAGCCCCGATTTTTTTAATATAAAAAATTATAAATATAAAAAATTTATCATATAAATATATAATTATTTATTTTAAGCCCGGACCGGACCGGACCGAGCCCGAACTTTTTTAATTAAGCCCAGCTTGGGCCCAGACTCAAACCGGACCCTTCATTTTGAAGCCCGGCCCGGACTTTTTTCACCCCGGACCGAGCCGGACTTTTTTGCCCCCTTACAGATTAATGGTACGATGTCGTTGGAGTGAATTGTCACAGTCCAAGAAACTATATGCTTGCTGACAGCAGCCAGCAGGCGTGTCGCAGGTCCGTTTTTAGTGTCCCTGGCTGTACCTACGTTCCGTGCATATGGTAGTTGTTCCTACGGTCAGTCTCATGTCTATTTGAGAATGAGAATGTTTAAAGATTATATTAAAAAATTATTTTTTTAAAGAAATCAAAAATAATTGAAATTCATTGATTATAAGTATAAAATCGCTAATTAAATAGTACTTCCAAATTAATTCTTAAATAAGAATAATTATTTGGTATAATGAAAATAAAGTTAACGTAATATCATTAATAAATAAGCATATAATATGTGTAAATATAATAATCATACATGTGATAATACATGTGACTGAGGTTACAAATATGATTGAGACATAACCATGACTAAATTATTAGTCACCTAACTGATAGTCATATTATGATTGTGGGTAAAAATATGAATATGACTCAATTATTTGTGACTTAAGTAAAAGTTCAGGTAACTAATGTGATTGAGGCACTCATAATGCAACTTTTAGATGCCAATATGATTGAGGTAAAAATGTGATTACAGTTAAATATGTGCGAACAACAACTTTTGAGATAATTTAGTCCTTATGTAAGTCTAAATTTGAGAGGTTTATTGATGAAAGTTGTAGATATAAATGCTGTGATTTAGATAATGGATGAAAATGATATGAGTGCTTGAAAATGGCTAAATGTAAGGATAATTTTTTACCAATTTTTTCTTCGAAACATATCGACAAT
This sequence comes from Zanthoxylum bungeanum, assembly GCA_019454045.1. Lineage (NCBI taxonomy): Eukaryota > Viridiplantae > Streptophyta > Magnoliopsida > Sapindales > Rutaceae > Zanthoxylum > Zanthoxylum bungeanum. The sequence continues at coordinate 96,270 of SKCR01021835.1, forward strand.
ATGTTTTGTTTTAAAGCTTATGATTTTGTATATTAATAATAAGTAATTTTTCACCAAAAATACTCTATATTTTTTGAAAAAAAATTATGTTTTAAAGTAAATTAACAAATAAACAATTTTTTTAAACACACACCCCACTGTGTGTGGGGACGTGGGGGTGTGTTTAGAATTATTTTTTAGAATTTTTTTGGTTAGTTTTTTTTTGTCCATTTTAGTAATTTTACATTAATAGGACTAAGTGTAATTTTTTTAAAGTTTGATTAGGGCTAAATACTAAAGATTATATCCTAATAGATTTTCTAATAAAAAACATATATTTTTTAAAAAAATTTAACACATGTGATAATATATTATTATATTATTATATGAGTGATATATTACTAATATAAACTATTAAATTGTATAATTTTTAAAATTTGTAACACATGTGATAATATATTATTATATTATTATTAGAGTGATATATTATTAATATAAACTATTAAATTGTATAATTTTTCCTTAGAGTAAACTAGTAAAGTTGGCCGTTGCCTTTGAGATCTCACGTGTGAACATGTAGTTCTCATGTGTGAATGTGTAGTTCTCACGATAAACAAAATGACGGGAGAGGTAAAATTTCACATTAAAAAGATAATATTTCAATTTAATCACCTTTTCCTACTATATATGTATCTTTTTAGTTGGCCACCTTAAATTTACATTTTTATGTAATTTTGCCCCTAAATATATACAACTATAATTGATAACTACAAACATTAGATTTGCATGCCGTTACGATGTTACATTTCAATTTATTTATTTATTTATTTTTGGTTGTTGTTTAAAGAAATAAATTCCTTGCTATATTAACACTCAACCTATAAATGCAAAGAGTTTTTTTTTTTACAGTGTCAATGGGTATAAAAAATCCCACCCCCTATAATTTAGATCTAATGTTGAACTACGAACCCGTTTAAAACTTATTCAAGTACAATTTTTATTAGTAAAACTTTTAGAGTTAGAGCTATTAATAAAAAAAATTATGTGATTGGTTGTGAGTGATAGTTTTTATTAAAAAATAAAAAATTATTTTATCCGATAAGTTTTTATACGTTGTGTTATGAAATAAATAATATAGTATTGTTAAATTAAAAATGTGTATTATAGATAATTTAACATTTTAAAAAAGATTTATAAGCTCTACTCTCAAAAACCTAAATTTTGAGTTTTTTTTTAGTACAGGCAAAATGATTTTTTTAATTCTCAAAAACTCTATTTAAAATACAACCAAATACCATAAAGAAATTTGAATAGAGCTTTTAGGATTAAAAAAAGTTCTTTCACCTCTACTAAAAGTCATACCAAATGTGCACTAAAATGTGTTAAATTTTACATGTGTTTTAATAATAATACACAATTAATATTCAATTATATATAAATTGTTATTGAATAACTATCAGTCACAATTTATTTAAAAAAACTCAATATAAAATTCAACTCAACACTTAATCTAAATTTCTTATTTCAAGTCCAGCCTAGGTGGCTCGACCCTTAGCCAACTTAGACAGTCGTCTAGGTTCTCAACCCAAATATAAGGTCCATAAAAATTTATGCATATACATTTAAGTGTGTTACAAAATTATTATTAATTTTTATGTAAAACAAAAAAAAAATGACATTTATCTGATTGATTAGTTAATTATAAAATAAAATTATTAAGAATGTAAATTATTATATTTTAATAAATAACTATCTTAATCTTTCTTATTTTATAAATAAATAATATGATTATTATTATTTTTTAAAAGTATATCTCTAATTTAATATAACTTGAACCGCCCATCGAGTCGGATGAGATGATTTTGTTGAAGAAATTGATTAACAACATAGATAGCGATGTAATTCCATTATATTCAATTCATTTGATTAGTTAATCTCCACTAAACGAATGCAATTCCCCTGGGAGAGCAACTTGTTTAATTTTATTTATTAATTATTTTCAATATACTTTTATAATTTTACCCTTGAATACGTGATGTGTACACGTCATTTCTTTACTTTTTAATACTAAATATTAATAGATTTACATTAAATACTTGTTATTTAGCCATTTAATGAAATTATTTTCAATTACAAGTTAATGTAATTTATTTTTAATTACAACGGGTCGGGTGATTTAGCGACGAAATTTCAAACGTTTCTAAAAAATTTATTTTTAGTTGTTCATTTTATATTGCACAATACAATGGATAAAATAAAAATAAAAATAATAATTTATAAATAAAAAATAAAATTATTGAAAATAGGAATTATAAATAATTCAAGTTTAAAATATAATAAAAACTCATAACCCAATTAATAAATATAATAAAAATGATGTTAAATAATAATAAAAAAAAAATCTTGCCAAAGCTTCCGCAATTTATCCTATAAATTAAAAAAATACTAATAATTGAAAAAAAAAATCCCAAACTCATATAAGCTACAGAAAAATTAAATAAAAGTTAAAGAAATAAGTAATATTCTTTACAAATTTTTATTAATATTTTTAATACTTAATTAAATAAAAAAATGCAAATACATCAATCATCAGTCTAATATAATAATAGTAAATGTAAAATTATTTTATAACATCATTTTTAAAAACATTGATTTTTCGATGCGAATAATATAATGGAATATTACAGAAACATTAAAAAAAAAAGTGATATATATATTAAGGGAAAGTGACAATCTCTTGGAATTAAAATCAAATGAAGCCCACTTTCGTGATGTTCACAAACATATAAAACAGTCCAATATGAATATGATTAATAGCTTATGAAAGCGACGGCAATAAAGCATTTAGAATCTCCAATTTGTAAGATCCCAACTTTTGTTAAATCAATACAACTATAAAATAGAGAGATAAAATCTATTTTTAAATTATGAATCGGTGATCTAAAAGTTTAATGTGTACTGGTTTGATAAGTTAAATCGTTCTGGTTGAACCAACATACGTCTAAGTAATCTTAATTAATTAATTAAAAATTATAAAAATATATATTTTTATTTTTTGATTTAAAAAATATAGGGTTGTCAACCGGCCGTACCAATTCACCGATTTTATTGATTTTTATTAGTTTTGTTCAATTTTTTAACCATCATTTTTTAGGGTTCAATCGGTGCAGATTCACAGCCGGTTTAATTAGCCAGTACAGTCTGATTTTCAAAATAATGAAAATTAAGTCAAATACAGAATCAGAAACTCAAATATGGTCCTCAACTTTTATAAATCTGACAATATATTTGTTTATTATTCACTGTTTTGGATTCCAAAATAATATTTATTATCATTTACAACAAATTTTTATTCTATATTACAATTTATTATCATTTAAGCCAGCATAAGTCTAGTGGAGACCCTTCTTAATATAGGAGTCTAATTTTTTTTTTTTTTTTTTTTTTTTTTTTAAAGAATATGGATTGTTAACTAATATACCCACCCTAAAGGTAGGATCCAATGATCCATAATATAGACATTCAAAAATCAGTAAGGCCCCAAAAAGAATATCAAGAAAAAAGGGCAAAATAAATAAATAAATAACACGTCATCGTGTTTACTCTGTCTCTTCGCGGCGTTTTAGGTATTTAGTACGCGACTTATCTTCGATGCCTCTTTACGTGGCTGGAAGTCACTTTCGGTGGGTCAGTCAAAAGGGATAAAACATAAACCAAGTGGAAACGAACAATAGCACACTGATAATTAACGTGGACCATAACACAGGGGATCACTAAGAAGCAGTTTCTGAAATGATACTTAGTTTGACAGAAAGTTCAGTCAAAGTGGGCCGAAGCTGACGTGGATAACACGTGTTGAACGCTGATCACGCACGGTGCCTAATCGTCCTCGCTCGACCTTTTACTGCTCCCGTTTGTACGACTTGTCGGCTACTATACAAAACGAGTCCGTTATGCTTGTATGTATGTATGTATTAATTGATCATGACCCTTTCCGTTCCGTGGAATGGATCCCAGTTGGAATTTTTATGATATCATTTCAGGCTGCATTGTGATTTGTGCATCTCCATCTGAAATAGTTGTCGTGATTGACACTCGTCTGATTTATTTTTTTTATTTTTGAAACGTTAAAAATTTTATCGTTAAATTAATTAATTAAATTTTTTATTTAAAATTTGCTAAAATTCAACCCTTTCAAGAATTTGAGAAATGCAAATGAGAATGATTCATCTAACTCAATAATAATATTAATTAATAAATAAAATAATATTTAAACCATACCCAAGTAAACTTGGAATTCAAAATTGAGGAAAGATATAAATTTTTGGGCCATGTAGTGATAAATACCCCTAAACTAAAAAAGAAAAGATATCACATGATGATTAGTTGGAGGCCACCATGACTCCATGTGATGTGATATTGACCCACTCCTTATCAAAAACCCAATTATTCTAAAACAAAATCTTTGATTTCATGCATAAACTTTTAGATTATTATTTTTTTCATATTCATTTCAATTCCCACTTAATGAATTGAAAAATCAACAACTATTTCAATTATTTGTTGTTATCCTTGTCGTAATTGAGGAAAAATATGTAAAAAAAAAAATTGTAACAGTTTAAATGAAATAATTAAATAAATATTATTTGTTCTAAACTCTGTTTGCAACTTAAAGCAATATAGGATTATTAGCGAGCAAATTTGCTGTTAGGAGATCGTGAACTGAAGCTGACACGCAAGTAAAGTGAAATTGAGAATAATTGTTAATTCACGAGGTTTCGCCTACCATATAACAGTACAATAATAATTAGGAGGCTTAGCCTACCATAAATATTAACAATAAAATAAAGCAATAAGATACAAATTTAACGTGGTAAAACCCTCAATGTGAGGAAAATATCAATGGAAAAATGTAGAAGGATTTCACTATAGTGGAATGAATTTTACAACATCTATCTAAATACAAGGAGTGAACAATCTCACACTCCGTTATTCAAACAAAATATGTACCCGGATTGTGACTTACAGTCGTCTTTATCAGTTTGGAAACTTGCATCGGTAAACCCAGTTACCTCAAGTTCTCCATCTCTATAGACTAAGAAAGCATCCTTAGCTCGTCTAAGATACTTAAGGATGTTCTTAACATCAATCCAGTGACCATCACCTGGATCGGCCTGATAGTGACTGCAGATGCTCAAAGCATATGAGACACCAGGTCGCGTACATATCATGGCATGCATGATTGATCCGACTGCTTAAGCGAACAAGATCCGATTCATTTAATCTCTCTCATCTTGAGTTTTAGGACACATGTCCTTAGATAGAGAGACGTCATGTGACACTGGAAGCAGCCCATTCTGGGCTGATTCATGTTGAATCTCTTCAACACTTTGTCAATGTACGAGTTCTCAGAGAGTGCCAACAACTTTTAGATCTATCCCAGTAGATCCTTATTCCTAGAATAAAGGTTGTCTTTCCCAAGTTTCTCATGGAGAATTTTATTGAAAGCCAAGCTTTCGCCGATTTTAATATGAGAATGTCATTGCTAAGAAGCAATACATCATCAACGTATAGGACAATCATTGTCAGTGCGCATCCACTAACCTTCTTATATACACAAGAATCGTCTTCGTTTTGAATAAAACCATATTATAATATGATCTCATCAAAACGTTGGTTCCAAGAACGCAATGCTTGCTTCAATCCATAAATGGATTGATTTAACTTGCAAACATTATTTGCATATTTTGGCACGATAAAACCGTCAGGCTGTTGTATATAAACATCCTCCAAAAGGTTTCCGTTAAGGAAAGTGGTTTTGACGTCCATCTGCTATATTTCATGATCGAAATATGCAGCATTATCCGAATGGATTTAATCATGGCAACAGGTAAAAGGTTTCATCGTAATCGACACCATGTTGATGACGATACCTTTTTCGCTACAAGCCTAATTTTGTACGTTTGTATATTGCCATCCATGTATGTCTTCACCATGAAGACCATTTGCTACCAATAGGCATAATGCCTTCTAGTACATCAACCAATGTCCAAACTTGGTTGGTATACATGGAATCCATTTCGGACTTCATGGCTTATTGCCACAAAGCGGAGTCGATACCTTGTATCGCTTCCTCATATGTACCCGGCTCATTATCCTCAATAAGATTAATATCTACATGAGGTGAGATCAGAAACCCATACCTCTTAGGTTGTTTTTTGACTCTCTCCGACCTACGCGGTTCTTGTGTATTAGAAGATTGTGGAACAGTCTCATCCCTGATGAACTGTTCGTATTCCGTGAGGGGATCGGTGCCAAGAACAGTATCACTCCGATTTTCATTGAGTTCTACTTTCCTCCCATTTACCACTGCATTTAGGAATTCCTCTAAGGAAAACCGCATGAAGAGCAACAAATATTTTATTCTCTTATGGGTTGTGGAAATAATATCCTTTGGTTTCCCTAGGATAACCAATTACAAATAGGCACTTATCCAATTTGGGTTCTAGTTTGGCATCATCCAAACGTTTAACATATGCCCAACATCCCCAAATCTGCAGGAATGAGAAACCTGATTTCTTTCCTGTCCATATTTTATATGGAGTCTGTCCAACAGACTTTGTCGGAACCTTATTCAAAATAAGTATTGCATTGTTAAATGTGTATCTCTAGAAGGAAATTGATAGCTCAGTGCGACTCATCGTTGACCTTACCATGTCCAACAAAGTTCGGTTTCCCCGTTCGGACACACTGTTCAATTGAGGTGTTCTGGGAGGAGTCCACTGTGAAAGAATACCATATTCTTTTAAGTAATCGAGAAACTCATTGCTCAAGTATTCTTCACCACGGTCCGACCGTAATATTTTAATACTTTTGCCAGTCTATTTTTCTACTTCGTGTCGAAACTCTTTGATTTCTCAAAAGTTTACGACTTGTGTTTCGTAAGATACATATAACCATAACGCGATGCAACATTCGTAAAGGTTACAAAGTATTCATATCCACCTCTAGCCTGGCTAGACATGGGCCCACATACGTCACTATGATCGAGGGTTAACAGCTCGGTTGCACGTACACCCTTACCACTAAAAGGTGTTTTAGGCACTTTTCCTAATAAACAAGATTCACAGACGTCATATGAATCATGATCAAATCCGTCCAAGTATCCACTCTTCGAAAGTGTGGATATACGAGTCTTGATAATGTGTCCCAGACGACAATGCCACATATAAGTTTCATCCGTGTTACTCAATTTGAGCTTTTGTTTGTCATGTTATATGTTTGAGATTCGTTTATATTCAAAACATAAAGACTATTATTAACATTTGCTGTACATATCAAAATGTCATCTTTATATACAAAACACCAAGTGTTCATGAATACAATGGTATACCCGCATCGGGTTAAACTAGATACAGAGATGATGTTCCTAGTCAAACTAGGTACAAAATAACAGTCACCTTATGTAATTACATGCCCCAATGACAAGTTTAAAACATAGGTCCCAACGGCCAAAACAACGACTCTCGTCCCGTTTCCGACTCGTAGGTCGATCTCATATGAAGCCAGTATCCTGCTAATTAGCAGATCATGCACACCAGTATATATGTGAGTACCACATCCAGAATCAAAAATCCAATTTTTAAAACCAGTAGTGGACATGTTTATAACAAACATATCTGAAGTCGGAGCCTTGCCCGTCTTCACTTCCTTCAACTCTGCCTTGTACTCACGTCAGTCACGCTTCCAGTGACCCCGTTTGCTACAATGTAGGTAGATGTATTGGGATATGTCCTTAGTCTTCCCAGAAGACTGTGATGATTTGGCCCTGTTTTTTTCTTCTTTTTCTTCACACCACCAGAAGTTTTCGGCCAAGCCTTGGCTTTCTGTGATGTCGAAGTAAGATGCGCCTCGCGCTTCTTGCCATTCAGAAGCTCTGGATCTGCTTCTTTCAGCATCGCCATTAACTCTCCAAGAGTTTTCTCTTGGTTCATCATGTTATAGTTCATGACGAACCCACCCCAGCAATCAGGTAGAGACTGTAAGATCAAATCTATAGAAGTCTCGGCCTCGAAGGTTATGCCCAGCTGACCTAGCTGTTCGATGTCAGCAATCATCTGCGACACATAGTGCTCGACAGATGTACCATCTGACATACGCGAGCGAAAGAGCTTCTTTTGCAATTCGTATTTCTGAGATCTAAGGTTAGATCTCTGAAGATCCTTCAATTTCAACATCATAATATAAAGATCTAATCCTTTGTTCTGACGACAAAACTGAGGAGTCATTGCGGCAAGCATGACAGATTGAGCACTAAAGTTATCATCACGATGAGTCTTCCAAAGCTCATGCTCTACTATTTGCTCAACTCCTAGCTCAGGCCCGAGAGGTTTCTCTATGACATATAGTAACTTCTTGGCTCTCAGGACTATCCTGAGATTCATCTCCCAATCTGAAAATTGGAGTCGTTAAAGACATTATCGCCCATGATGATGTCCCTAACGCTAATCTTTCCAGCCATCTCGATTGCAATTGTCAAACTATCCAATTAACGATTTCAGGTACACTCAAAATGTAATGGTTACTATAGTCCAACTATATAACCAACTACAAGTGGAGTAGTGTCTTGTACAGTCTAACTGTTCAAAGAAAGCAATATTCAATATTAGTCCAACTAATATATTTATAACAATGATAAATAAAATAAAAGAGCGCGTTAAGCAAGTATTAAACGAAATTACAAATTTAATACTGGCCTCCCACTAATTTTCGGCGAGCCTCTAACCCTCTGTGGAGTACTCGGGAAACCCAATTTCCTAGTGGGCTAGGATCCCGTTAAATAACACACAACATTGACTTTGGCCAACAAGCTGTATGAAACTTAACTAGGTAGATCTCTAAGATCAATTGGATCCCATCCAATTCCTAGATCCGGTAGGTGGACCTCCAAGTCTAAAACATATATCCAATATATTTCCTAATATTTTCCTCTAAATCAACTAAGTATTGGCTTTGGCTCAACAAGCTTAATGATTCCAGTTAAGCGTGACCCACTGACAGTGGGAAAGCTTCGTAATCCACGTCGATGAACAAGAAGTGACATTGACTTTGGCCAACAAGTCACAACTGCCCAAGACATGCGATATATAACAAAGCCTTCATGGTTCAAACACATCCGCGATGGACAATGATCTTAACTTTGGCCAACAAACCAATGTCAATCTTAGATCTTGAGAAATAACACTCAATGGAAGGAAAACACTTAATATTAAAGTGAAGATTTTTCACGTAAATTGGCAACCAATTTATTATCTTTGATTTGGTCTCATCATACACCCTTAAACATGCATTCTAAAAGCATAATAATGCGCGATAAAATTTAATAATGATATGCGGATGGATATATAAAACAATTTGTTCATAGAACAAATCACTCTCTCTTTCCTCTCTCCCGCTAGCACTTTACATTCTTCTACCCAATTACATAAGACTAAAAGAAACCTCATTTGCATTGAGGGGAATTGGTGAGAAGAGAAATACAAAGAGATATGAAGGTGAAAGGCTGGACACACAGGTCCAATTTCAAATAAGTACCATACTTACAACAATTTCCAAAATTGCCCCCACCCAACTAATATCCATCCGATATATATTATTCATACAAATACATCCAAGTATTCACCCAAAGCATGCTGTCAATCAATCTAATCCAATTAATTAATCTTTGATTAATGACCATCCAATGGTCATACAACGATTTGATTTGCGCGAGTCCAACTCGTTTAAGAATAAATACTCAAAGTATGTATTCTTGAATTATATCGAACTACAATTTTAAATCCAATTCAAATTGTATCCAATACTAATTCGTATTTAATTCCAAATTAAACAATTACACTTTTAATAGTGCCTTTTAAACTTGGATTCCAAATCCAATCCAATTGGGTCTCAAAGGCCCAATTAGCATCCAATGCCAATTCAATTAAAGTCCAATGTGCTTTCAATTAATTCTTTAGGCATGAGCTTTGGCCATTATGGATCCAACCCAAGATGCCAAGGCCCAATTTAGGAATCACCCTATGCCACAAAATCAATTTAGGCACATTAGGACCAATTAAATTATTAAAGGCCCAATAGTTATATTTGGACTTTATGGAAATGGTTTTATGCCCAATTGGATCCAACCCAATTGTCCAAAACTATACTTGGCCCAACCAAGCCCATTAGCTCAAATACAATAAATTAAATTAACATAATATTCCAAAAACACATTAATTCAATTTAATTAAAATGTAATTAACACAATTAATCTATTAATCTTATATTTCCAAAATATTAATTAATCAAATTAATCATGCTTAATATTTCAATTCATGTCCAACACAAATTGAAGAAAAATCAATTCATTCCAACATGCTCAAGCTCACAGCAATACATGAAATTAACATCTAATTTTGATTTCAATCTAATTAAATCAACAATTAACATTCAATTTCATGCCAATTAACATATCCAATTGTCAAATTCAAAAAATCACCATGAACATTTCTAGGGTCCAATTCGGCCATGGTAGTGAATTTGGGGAAAATTAATCTAATCAATTTTTCACAAATCCTATGATGCACAAATCCAATTCATCATCGTCTAAACACAACCAAACAACCAATTTGGAAAAATCATGCTCCAAGAAAAAACACCAAAATTAAAGTTAAGAACCCTAAAATTAAAATCAAGTTTAGATTGGCTCTGATACCATTGTTAGTGTCCTAGACATGCCCAAGGTCTCTAAACATGATATGTGTGTGAATAAATCAAATGGAGTTGCGGAAATACTCACTTTGATCGGATGAGAAAAATTCAAAACTTTCTTTGTTGTAGAAGCTCCAAGCTTTGTTGTAGAGTTCCAAACTCTTGGGTGAGTTTCCATATCACCTTTCTTTAACTCTAAGTGCTAGCTTGAACAAAATTGAAACAAAATTTTCCTCCAAGGAAGAAGAAGTTTCGGCCAAGGGAGAGGAAGAGAGAAGATGAATAGTGCTTTGTGTTTTCCAAAAACATAATGCAAAAATATTGATTTCAAAAGTTGCGTGTGTGTTGGCAAAAGATGCATTTTAAAGTAGCCAACTACTTCCATCACAAATAGTGACATGTGATGTAAGTTGTGGGTCCCAACCAATTATGAATTCCAAATTCAAGTTAGCTTATACAACACACTTTGGGCCCGGTTCGTTTAATCCGACTAAACGAATTTTCCGTCGCTAAATAATTAAATTAAATTAAATAATAATGCCTCGCAAAATTATTACGAAAGTCGCTTACGAATTAATTCCAAATTAATTCGTTCGCTTGAATTAAAATCCAATTTTAATTCCGTATTGAAATCCAATTTCAATTAATATATCCAATATATTATTTTAGCCCAATTAAATAAATTAAATAGTAAAATCCAATTTAAATATTAAATTTATTTTGCCGATTAATTCCAAATTAATCGCGTTCTCTATTCTTGACGAATTTAATCCCAGATAAATTCTTGCCGTAATTAATCCCAGATTAATTTTCTCTCTCATAATTAATCCCAGATTAATTATGTTCGAGTTAAATGTCATCGGTGAATCTTTGGGAAGTGACCCAAGAGATCCCTGGATATGTTGGCAGTATATACGGTTGTCGGACTATCCGACACGTGCGTACCACGTGCCACGTTCTCACCGATTTACAAGATATGATTGGCTTCTAGCAAAACACCATGCCTACCTAATTCTCCAGAAATATTCAACATGGAATATATAATCTGTATCAGGCGTAATATACAATGTATTGCGTAATACGATCCAGTATCAGATGTCACATGCTAGGCCTAGGGCTGGAATTGTGTCTGCCCCGTACAAAGCATATATCGGATCACTAGCAACTAGTCTCTGTAATCGGATAATCATGACATAGTCATATTATCCCGATAGCTGTAGCATTTAAGAGTACTAGTTCTGTATCCTGCGTGATCATCATCTCCATATGACTGAAGTGATACTTCCATCTTGACATCACACCCAATACACTACGATTCTCAGTATACCCAGAAAAGGCGTACACAGAACCTGTTAAAGCTCCGGATGACCAAAACTAAAGCGTACTGATTGTCGCAAGTATTAGCGATGCAAGTCTCAGGTTAAGACTGTAGGGGTTTTTAGGGGCTAAATCCGGTAACGCAGCGGAAGCGGTGGAAAATCAAATTTTCCGATTTCAAAACTTTTTCTCAAATTAATTAAATAAACATATTTATTTAATTATCCAATAATCAAATTATGAAACAAAATTCAAATGAATCATATTCAAGTGAATTTACCAAATTGCCCTTATATTGGTATTTTGTCAATTTTAGTCCGAAATTGATCTAATCAATTTTGAATGATTCTAAATCATTTCTAAGATGAACTTAGCATGTTCAAAACATCAAAACACCAAAATCACCAAAAATCCCCAAAAGTCCATCCTTGGCCGAATGCACTACATTCGTGCCATTTTGTGCACTTTGTCATTTCATGCATCAAAACACATCAAGATGTAATCCAATGAACATGAAACTTTATATGCATCATATACACATCCAAATGCACAACATATATGAAAATCCCCAAATTTGGAATTGGTCATGAATCCTAATTTTTCAATTTCATCAAATTGGACAAATTAGACCAAATTGGTTAAATCCAACACTTCAATCATCTTTCTTCCATCCAATCAAAGTCTCAACACAATGAAACAACTCAAGATCAAATCTAGGTCATTTAAGAGTGGGTCAACAACTCTATATTAGCAACATGGTTTCCAAAACCTTAAAAGAATACTTATTACTACAATAGTCATAAGCTTCCTTCATCATACATGCTCTACACTTTCACCAAAACTTCCATCATCAAAAACACAAAGAATAAAGAAATAAATAACCTAAGAACATCATATGTTAAAGCGTAGATCCTAAGGAACATTTCCCTTTCTAATAGTAAGTTGGAAAAACTTACTAAAAATCAAGCTTTCTTTGGTTTCTTCTTTCTTTCTCACAAGCTTCCTTTGGTTTCCATTAATGGAGTTTTCTTTTAAAGTGTATTAGGTTAGATACCAAATGAAATGAAAAACAATATATACTTGCATCACAAAGGCCTTGGCCGAATTGGCAAAGGCATATACAAGAAATATTAATTTCAATTTCATTGAATTTCATTAAATCAACTTGATAAAATATCTAAATAACACTTTATAGATATTTATATTAAGTCAAAAAATACAACTAAGAAAAATATAACTCTTATATTTTAAGTGTATGGCCGAATTTAGTGAGAAATAAAGGAAAAAAGATATTTTCATTTTTCAAATAATTTTGAACAAATATCTTAAGAAGTCAAAATCAATTTGACAACCTTTTTTTTAATGTAAAGTCAAACATTTACACTTATAATCATTTCCTAACTTTATCATTTGGTGATATATTTATATTTTAATTATATTAATCATTTAACAATTAAATAATTAAATAATTAATTAAATACAAATATATCAAATATATGTATTATATTTACATTAAATATCTCAAATACATATATTGATGATATATATCAAATACCTTTATTTGACTATTTATTAATGTGTATTTAATAATATCATATATTAAATACAAATACACATTAATTAGGAAATGACGGTTCGGCCCGTTCGCATGTATTTTTCGTTTAACGATTAAACGATTTATAAATAATCATCATTATTCATAAATGTTGCTCTAGTGCTCTACGAGTATGTTTCATTATTGAGACTCTCTAGATTCAGGTATATCCGTCACAAAATCCAATTTCGTGTCCATAATCTATCCACCCGTAGATTATGACGATCACGGATAATCTCGCTGAATCATACAGGTCGAGGTCATTGCATATGTATAATCCCTCCGTCACAGGTATCCGAATAATCCCAGAGATATAGATGTAAACGTCAAATCTCTATAGGTATTATCCCGTCGACGTATCTATTAACAATCTCTAAATAACATTCGGAACTTACTTCCGAAGTATACTGTGGCCACAAATTTAACAGACTGCTAATAATATATGGACTACCTATGCTCTGTACACAGAACTGACGGATCCTATCTTGACACACACATGATATCCTGAGGATCGGTCCACACCCAACGAACAGGCGGAGGTCTGATCTAAATAGATCGGTGACGTGACTGCCATCTAAGTGTGGAGGATGTCTCATACATCCTCTGTGGTATCTCAAGTCGAAGGACCACTATGCTACTCAACCCGAGAAGATTCTTATTGACGTTGGTGTACCATCCATTAAGAATCTTCGGTGAGCCGTTCAATGTTTATACACTATAAACACCTACACGTCTATACGAGTCTCTCCAGACTCATGGTTCATTGGGATAAACCATCAGACCAAGTCTCGATATAGGACATGTACTGGTCTCAACGGATTTGACTAACCGACCCGTGTTAGCAAATCTTGACCAGGAACTATGTTTGATAATATACATATAGCAGTGACACTTCACAATGTCAATTACAAACTAACTTTGTAACTGTGTACTGCATTATATATTATCGGGCCTTTGTTTAATATATATATCACTAAACCACATTTAGTTTCAATCTAATCGTAATCAGATCAAATATGTATATAAAAACAAGAGGTATAACCACAAATAAGTAATATTATGGAATAAGGGGATGTTCGTATTCATGAATCAGACATGAATACGGTCCGGATTGGCGCTCTGAGCACCAACCCCAACAAAGACCACATACACCTACCTGATTCAGATTCCCATAGACACATAGTCATACTACCAATGAGACTCCGATGGGTCTATCCAGAGCGAAGCTGTTCCCGGTCCAACGGCTAACAGAATCTCCTATCACACTTGCATAAGTATCCAATACTTAAATATATGAGAACTATGTCGTTAAGCTTCCATAACGCGCACAAGTGTAATACTAGCATATTCCGCATTATCGATGTCCAGTCTCGATAATACTATGACTAGGGATATTTAATGATTAAACCTTTCGTGGATTAATATTGTCTCATATCTTATTAATCCGGTACTAATCATATGGACTTTTATAATTTATATATCCAAGTAATCCAATTACAAAATGATAAAAGAGTAATTTCCTTTGTCACATAGTTAATTTGTACAAAAACACCATGTCTTATACATATAGTGATGCTATGGGTCATAATTTTCCAACAGAACGTCGCCCTCCGGAATGGTAATCATTATGCCCAGGCCACAACCCTTTTTGTTACTAGATCCGTTGACAGCAAGTTTCTATAGAATGGTCGAACGGATACAGCAAAATTCTATTTCAGCTACAGCAAGTAGGCTGGGGGTAAAGTCGGCTACGATGTTCGCTAAGGCTTGTGATTTGATGGCAGTCCAGGGCTAATATGTGATGTCGTGTTCCCCAAGTTTAATTTCCCATTTCATCAGTTTCATTGACAACTCTGGTTTATGGAGTATGCTCCTTAAAGGATACGCAGTGTACACCATGATTGGATGCCCCTGAAAGTAGGGTCGAAGCTTTCTTGCAGCCGTTATCAAGGCGAACACCAATTTCTCCATTAGTGGGTAGCGTGACTTTGCTCCTAGCAGCGCTTTACTCACGTAGTAGACCGAGAGTTGTGCCTCCACCTATTCTCTGATCAAGACTGCACTAACCGCGTGTTCTGAAACCTCTATGTAAAAAAATAGCCTCTCATTGTCGAGTGGAGTGGTAAGATATCGCTTGAGTCATTCCAAAGATTTTTCACAAGCGGGAGTCCACTCGAAATTATTTGCCTTTTTTAAGGTTGAGAAGAATAGAAAGCTCTTGTCTGTAGACTTTGAGATGAACCTGTTAAGTGCTGCTATCCTCCCTGCTAGTCACATGACGTCTTTTGGGCTCGAAGGAGAGAGGATTGTGAGGATAAACTTGATCTGCTCTGAATTTTCTTCTATTCCACGTCGAGTGACCACGTAACCTAGGAATTTCCCTGAAGCGACACCAAAAGCACATTGAGTAGGATTTAACTTCATTCCATACCTGTCCATTATGTTGAAGACTTCTTCCAGGTGCTCGAGATGTTTTTCTGACTTAGAAGATTTCACCAACATGTCGTCTATGTAAACTTTCATTGTCTTCTCAATTTGTTTGGAGAATATTTTGTTGACCAGACGTTGATATGTGGCCCCAACATTTTTCAGACCGAATGGCATAACCTTGTATTAGTATATGCCACGGTTGGTGACAAAGGTTGTCTTCTCTTGGTCGCCTGGATGCATGAAGATTTGATTGTAGCCTGAATATGCATCCATGAAATTCAATAATTCATGCCCAGATGTAGCGTCGACCATCGAATCTATGTGTGGTAGAGGGAATGAATCTTTCGGGCAGGCTTTGTTCAGATCCGTAAAGTCGATGCAGACTCGCCACTTTCCATTCTTCTTTCTGACGACAACCACATTGGCAAGCCATTCCGGAAACTGAACTTCCATGACAGCCCCATTTTGTAACAATTTCTGAACTTCCTCATCAACGATTTGATTTCTTTCTGGGGCGAACTTCTTTCTCTTCTGCCTGACCATGGTGTAGTCTGGATCTATATGGAGTTCATGAGTAATCAACTCGGGGTCGATTCCCGTCATGTCTTTGTGAGACCACGTAAAACTGTCGTGTCGCCTCTTCACGAATTCGATCAATTCGGCTCTTAGCTCGGGATCTAAGTTTGCTCTAATTTGTGCCTTATGATCCGCGTGTTGAGGGTGAATCTGGATCTCGTCAAGCTCCTCTAGGCTTGGTAGTGTCGGCTCTGTGTTGAGAGACCCATTCTGTAATTGTTATGCAGACTCGATTTTCACCTTCAAGGTTGTCTGGTAGCAGCTCCTGGATGCGGATCTATCGCCTTTAATCTATTGAATCCCCCATCTGGTAGGGAACTTTAGAATTTGGTGATTGGTGGAAGACACCGCCCTCATTTCATGAATCCAAGGTCTGCCCATAATGAGATTGTAGGCTGAAGGGCTGTCCAAGACCAAATATGTGGTCATTTTATTGACTCCCGCGACATAGACTGGGAGTGATATTTCTCCCATTGTGAATTTATGTTCTCCACTAAATCCAATCAGTACTGTCATCCGTCTGTTTATCTTCTCCAACTTGGCCCCCATGTCTGCGAGGGTTGCGGCGAAAATGATGTTGGTTGAAGACCCCGTGTCGACCAACACTCGTTTGATCATAAAGTTTGCCACTTGCAAAGAGATAATTAGAGCGTCATGTTATGGATTCAAATTATATGAATCTCCATCGTCTGGGAAATCCATAGTTAAGTTTGTAAACATCCTAGTTAAGTTTGTAAACATCCTCTCCACTGACATTGTAGTATGGGGAATACTATTTGCAAGAGCTCTTGAATGTCGTTTGGCCGCTGAATATGACACACCACTAATTTCTGATCCTCCCGAAATGACATTAACCGTGTTGTTAATTGGTGGAGGTGGGTTTGGAGCCTCTCCTTGACCGTCTTTCTAATCTCTTCGTGCCAAGGTCGCTTTCCCTTTCTCCGTGAGCAAGTCCCTTAAAAATCCCTTGTTTAACGGCTTCAGTACCTCCAATCTCAGTGCTACATATTCTGCCGTCGTATGACCGTAGTCTCGATGGAACTCACACCACTTTCTGGTGTCTTTTTTTATGGAGCTCTCCTTGGAACATGAGGCCATTTTACCTCGTTTCCCATTTTCTTGAGGACCGAAACCAATTCCCCCGGGGAAATCGTGAAATTTTAGTTTGGGAGCCTGAGTCTGCTTGGTGGCATTTCCTCCCGGTTTTTGTAAGGTCGTGGTCGCATGTCGAAGTCTTTGTGGAAAGGTCTATGCTCCATTTCTGTTGGATTTTCCTTCCTGTAGGGTGATGAGGGACCATGTCGCGCCGCATGGAGGCAGCAAGGGTTCTATCACTCTGCGAGCTGGATGTGTTCTCTCTTCTTTTGTTTCTCTTGTACTCTTCCCATCTTATTTCAATCTGGGCCCGTGCCATGGCCTGGTCCATTGTCTAGCATCGGAACTTGGTAAGTTTTTTTGTAGAGACCATTTTCGTAGAGCAGTCCATTCCGGAAGGCCTCCACCGCTGTAGGTTGGTGGAGATCTGGAATATTTATTCTTTCTTTGTTGAAGCGAGCTACATAGCTCCGCAATGACTCCCCTCTCCTCTGTTGGATGGTATTGAGATTATCTGTAGTCTTCCCAAGCTTACAAGAACTCGCAAAATGTTTCACAAACTGTTGGGTTCCTAGAACATGCCAATGATCTTCTAAGTCATGATACGTGTGAATACTAAAAGAAGTTGCGGAAAAACTTACATTGCTCGGTTGGATGGATGTATGAAGTTCAAAATTTTTTGTGTTGTTGAAGAGCTCCAAGCTTCTCCTTGTGTTCCAAACTCTTGGGAATGGTTTCCCAAACACCTTGGTTGACTCCTTGAATGTGCTAGCAAGTAGAAATTTTGAAGCAAAATTTCTAAGAGGGGAGAAGGGTTTCACGACAATGTGAGGAATTGGGAGAGAGTGTGTGTTGTTTTTGATTTTTGTGTTTTTGTATTTTGATTTTCAAAAAATCAAAATTCAATTTACCAAATCAAATTTGGTATATGTCTTTCACAAATCAAGCTTGTGTGATATACAAGCTACCAACTAACCACCAACTTCTATCAACCAAAAGTTAATAAAGTTGACTAGTGATGTGATTTAGTAGGCCCCACTTTAAATTCAAAATTCGAGTGGGCCCGCTAAACACATTTCGGGCTCGGGTTCGTTTAATCTGAATTAACGAATTTTCCGTTGCGACATAATTAAATTAATTTAATTAAATAATCATGCCTAGCAAAATTATTATTAAAGCCGCTTACGAATTAATTCTAAATTAATTCATTCGCCTGAATTAAAATCCAATTTTAATTCCGCGCCGAAATCTAATTTCAATTAATATATCGAATATATTATTTAATCGATTAATTCCAAATTAATCGTTCTCCCTCTTCTAATCGAATTTTATCCCAGATAAATTCTTGCCGTAATTAATCCTATATTAATTTTCTCTCTCTTATAATTAATCCCAGATTAATTCTGCTTGAGTCAAATGTCATCGGTGAATCTTTGGGAAGCGACCCATGAGATCCATGGATATGTTGGCAGTAAATCTGGTCGTCGAACTATCCGAACACGTGTGTACCCCGTACGAAGTTCTTATCGATTTACAAGACATGGTTGGCTTCTAGCAAAGCACCGTGCCTACCAATTCTCCAGAAATATTCTTTTAAGGAATACATAATCTATATCAAGCGTAGTATACTAAGTATTGCGTATTACGATCCAGTATCAGATGTCACATGCTAGGCCTGAGGCTGAAATTGTGTCTGCCCCGTACGAAGCATATATCGGATCACTAGCAACTAGTCTCTTTAATCGGATAATCATGACCTTGTCATATTATCCCGATAGTTGCAACATATTAGAGTACCAGTTCTGTATCCCTACGTGATCATCATCTCCATATGAATGAAGTGACACTTCCTTCTTGACATCACACCCAATACACTACGATTCTCAATAAACCCAGAAGAGGCGTACACAGAACCTGTTAAAGTCCCGGACGACCAAAACCAAAGCATATTGATTGTCGCAAGTATTAACGATGCAAGTCTCAGGTTAAGACCACATACACCTACCCTGATTCGGATTCCTATAGACACATAGTCATACTACCAATGGGATTCCGATGGGTCTATCCAGAGCGAAGCTGTTCCCGTACCATCGGTAAACAGAACCTCCTATTACACTTGCATGAGTATCCAATACCCAAATATATGAGAACTATGCCGTTACGCTTCCATAACGCGCACAAGTGTAATACTAGCCTATTCTGCATTATCGATGTCCAGTCTCGATAATACTACGACTAGAGATAATTAATGATTAAACTTTTAGTGGATTGATACTGTCTCATATCTTATTAATCCGGAACTAATCATAAGAACTTTTATCATTTATATATTCAAGTAATCTAATTACAAAATGATAAAATAGCAATTTCCTTTGTCACATAGTTAATTTGTACAAAAACCACAATGTCTTTTACAAATAGTGATGCTATGGGTCATAATTGTCCAACAATCTCCCACTTGGCCTATAGCCAATCACTCAAGTATCTAACACCTGAACTATGTACATGTCGCTCAAAATTTTGCTGAGGAATAACCTTCGTCAGCGGATCTACAATGTTGTCATCTGATGCGACCTTCTCGATCTTCACATCGCCACGATATATGATCTCATGAATCAGATGGAAATGTCAAAGTACATGCATGGATTGTTGATGAGATCGCGGTTTCTTAGCCTGCGATATAGCCCCGTTATTGTTACAATACAAAGGAACGAGCTCAGCTGCTAACGGAACTACTCCTAATCCAATTAGGAATTTACGGATCCAAACTGCCTCTTTTGCTGCCTCAGCTGCAACGATATATTCTGTTTCTGTTGTTGAATCGACAACAGTCTCTTGCTTGGAAGATTTCCAGCTCACTACTCCGTTGTTCAAACAAAATATGTACCCGGATTGCGACTTATAGTCATCTTTATCGGTTTGGAAACTTGCATCGGTAAACCCAGTTACCTCAAGTTCTCCATCTCTATAGACTAAGAAAACATCTTTAGTTCGTCTAAGATACTTAAGGATGTTCTTAACCGCAACCCAGTGACCATCACCTGGATCGGCCTGATAGCGACTACACATGCTCAAAGCATATGAGACATCAGGTCGCGTAGATATCATGGCATACATGATCGATCCGACTGCAGAAGCGAACGAGAGATGACATTTGACACTGGCAGCAGTCCCCTCTTAGACTGATCCATGTTAAATCTCTTCAACATTTTATCAATGTACGTGCTCTGGGAGAGTCCAAGCAGCTTTCTAGATCTATCCCGGTAGATCTTTATTCCCAGAATAAAGGCCGATTCTCCCAAATATTTCATGGAGAATTTTAATGAAAGCCAAGCTTTCACCGATTGTAGTATGAGAATGTCATTACCAATAAGTAATACATCATCAATGTAAATGACAATGAATGTCAGTGCGCTCCCACTAACATTCTTATATACACAAGGATCATCCTCGTTTTGAACGAAATCATTTTCTTTTATGATCTCTTCAAAACGTTGGTTCCAAGAACGCAATGTTCAATCCATAAATGGATCGATTTAACTTGCAAACCTTGTTTGCATGTTTTAGTACGACAAAACCGTCAGGCTGTTACATATAAACATCCTCCAAAAGGTTTCCGTTAAAGAAAGCGGTTTTGACGTCCATCTACCATATTTCATAATCGAAATATGCAGCAATAGCAAGCATTATCCGAATGGATTTAATCATGGCAACATTTGAAAAAGTTTCGTCGTAATCGACACCATGTCGTTGACGATACCCTTTCGCTACAAGCCTAGCTTTGTACGTTTGTATGTTTCCATCCATGTCAGTCTTCTTCTTGAAGACCCATTTACAACCAATAGGCTTTACGCCTTCTAGTGCATCAACCAGTTTCCAAACTTGGTTGGTATACATGGAATCCATTTCGGACTTCATGGCTTCTTGCCATAAAGCGGAGTCGATATCTTGTATCGCTTCCTCATACATAGCCGGCTCATTATCCTCAATAAGATTAATATCTACGTGAGGTGAGATCAGAAACCCATACCTCTCAGGTCGTTTTCTGACTCTCTCCAACCTACGCGGTTATTGTGTATTAGAAAATTGTGGTACAGTCTCATCCCTGATGAACTATTCGTGTTCTGTTAAGGAATCGGTGCCAGGAACAGTAGCACTCTGATTTTCATCGAGTTCTACTTTCCTCCCACTTACCACTGCATTTAGGAATTCCCTTTCGAGGAAAACCGCATGTAAAACAACAAATACCTTGTTCTCTTGTGGGTGGTAGAAGTAATATCCTTTGGTTTCCCTAAGATAACCTACAAATAGGCACTTATCCGATTTGGGTTCTAGTTTGGTACCATCCAAACGTTTAACGTATGCCCAGCATCCCCAAATCTTCAGGAATTAGAAACTCGGTTTCTTTCCTGTCCATATTTCATATGGAGTATGTTGAACAGACTTTGACAGAACTTTTTTCAAAATAAATATTGCACTGTTCAATGCATATCCCCATAAGGAAATTGGTAGCTCAGTGTGACTCATCATAGACTTTACCATGTCCAATAAAGTTTGGTTTCTCCGTTCAGACACACCGTTTAATTGAGGTATTCCGGGAGGAGTCCACTGTGAAAAAATACCATACTTTTTCAAGTAATCGAGAAACTCATTGCTTAAGTATTCTCCACCACGGTCTGACCATAATGTTTTAATACTTTTGCCGATTTATTTTTCTACTTCGTGTCGAAACTCTTTGAATTTTTCAAAAGTTTCTGACTTGTGTCTCATAAGATACACATAACCATAACACGATGCATCATCCATAAAGGTTACTGTAGGCACTGCATTTTTACACATAAGTCCCTATGATGAGTCTCATTTTGGAGACACTACATTTTAAGTCACGGAGGTCACGGAAAACGGACATCGGAAGGGGGAATTCAGAATAAACAAATTCACTGTCTTCGTTGGTGCTGCGTTCGTTACTTCGTTCGAACGTCAGGCAGATTGCGGACGTTCGTGCCGCGTTCGAGGAAGCGTTCGAACGGTGTCGGTGATTCTGGTTTTGCTGCTAGCCTCGCACCCCAGCCCAATTAGCCCCCCAAAGCCCATAAAACACATCCCAAATTAAATAAATAAATATTAATTAAAACATTAACTAAATAAGATAATAATTAAATTAATTAAATAATTAAATAAAACATTTACCAAACTTAAACTAAAATCATGCCTAATTTAAATAATTCATATACTAAAATTAAAATAAGATATGCCTAATTAAAATCAATCAACCAATTATATTCCCAATCAAATATGTATTATTCCTAACTTAAAATATTGTATTCCTAAACCAAGCCAATCAAATATTTGACCTTCCTAATCCAAACCAAATCAAATCCCTTGCTTTCCTTGTCCAACACCAAATCAAATCCTCCCTTTAATGCCAAATCCCTTCCTTGTGAGACAAGGAGTAGCCCTAGCCATTCTCTATATAAACAACCCCTAACCAAGACATCCGATCGGCTAGCTCATTCATACAAGAAAAGCCTCCCCTAGCTCTCCACTCCCTCATTACCGAATTACAGCAGCCCAATAACGCCCAATACAGCAGCCATACCACGGAACAAACACACAACACACACAACAACCCATCCCTCACCAAATTAACGAGAACAACACACAGCAGCCCTAAAACTGCCCCTGAAATCATTCCCAAACAGCAGCCCTAAACACACACCAAAACAGTCCCCTAAATTACCAAAAAATAGTAACCAAAACATCCCAAAAACAGTAACTAAAATACAGCAGCAAAACAGTAGCAACGGCAGCGAATCAGAGTCAAAAGCAGCAGCAAAAGATGGAGAACGACAACCCAAAACAGTAAGACAACGAACGAGAACAGTGAACCAGTGAACCGAAAG
Organism: Zanthoxylum bungeanum; assembly: GCA_019454045.1. Lineage (NCBI taxonomy): Eukaryota > Viridiplantae > Streptophyta > Magnoliopsida > Sapindales > Rutaceae > Zanthoxylum > Zanthoxylum bungeanum. The sequence goes on from SKCR01021835.1 coordinate 119,913, forward strand.
AGTTGCGGAGCATCCACCCTTCCGACGATCGTGTACCGTATATCCGAGAGGTGATTTAAAAGGTTAGACCTGAGGGCATTTTTTCATTAGTTTATATTCGTTTCTTTTATTATTGAATTCTATCCGCATGAGAGTCGTTTATGGATGCATGTTGTGGCTTGAATGAAATGGAAGAGTGTCGTCTCTTGTGGTATATAGGATGGAAACCCAGATGTAAATTCCGTAGCCGAATCCGAATGGACGGTAGTGCGGTCTGTACTTGGGATACAACTCCACGTACCACTTGAGTAAACGACACCTTCTCTTGTTTTGTGTTGCTTTGGTTTATCTATTTCTTGTTACTTAAATTCTGTATGTCGCTTATTTGTGTATGATATAATCGAGTGCATGGGCTCAGTAAGTGCGATGAAAGGTCCCCTAATCGGAAGGGTTAAAATCATTCACCACGATGCTTTGCCACACCGATTGATGTGTGTTCGGTTGAATGCGAGATACGTTCAATCAGACACATTACGTTTAATATTATTGCTTTTAACTTTTTGTATGCATGATTCAATCGAGCGCATGGGCTTAGTAAGTGGAATGAAAGATCCCCTATGGGGAGGGGTTAAAGCCCTTTACCACGATGCTTAGCCACGCCGGTTGACGTGTGTTCGGTTGGATGTAAGATGTGTTCAATCGGACATACTTAGTTTGATATGATTGTCTTTATGTTTGTATGCATGATTTGATGTGACGCGCATGGGCTTAGTATGTTGGTCTAAAGGTCCTCTCTTTGAGAGATCAAGAGCCCCAAAAGGCCACCTTTACGGCAGTACTTCGCCGCGCCCCTTTATTTTGTTGTTTATGTATTGCGTCCCATTTCATGCATCGGGTCTGTTCCCGTTCGAACGCGTTTACGAACGCAACTCGAACGCGCATGCATTTTGCCTTATCATGCATCAGGTCTCATGTCCGTTCGAACGCGTTCACGAACGCCATACGAATGTGAGCATTCTATTTCATTTATGTTCGAACGCGTTCACAAACGCCACACGAACGTGAGTATTCTGTTTCATTTCCATTCGGACGCGTTCACAAACGCCATACGAACGTGAGCATTCTGTTTCATTTCCGTTCGAACGCGTTTACAAACACTACTCGAACGAGAACCTTCTGTTTACCGTTCGAACGCGTCTACAAACGCTACACGAACGCACACGGTAAACAGATCCTCTTGCATCATGTTACGACGTGTCCATCTTAGCATATGGTTACCCCTTTGTATGCTATGCATTTGTATTACCTCTCTAGTTGTCTATTTCTGTTATGCGCCTACAATATTATTTGTCGTCATTTTGATTTCCTTTACATTACACGCAATTGTTACCATGACTGTTTGTGTTTATATTTACATGAATAATTGAATTCTTATGACGTTATATGCTTGTTGTTGCAAAGGCCTACTTTTGAGCATGTGAATTTGGCAATAAGATTTGGTTTCATGTATGTTAGATGTAAACTATACTTTTAAGCATGTGAATTTAGGATTGTGTTGCACTTGGAAATATATGTCATAGGCTTGGTTGGATTATTGCATAAATCTTTACATTACAAGTTGCATAAGTAGGGGACCATTCCGAACCCAATGGTTTGAGGTCTTCCCTTGCGAGGGGTGAGTGCGGCCTTAAATCTTTGTCCCGGTTCACACCGGGTGGCGACTCCATTACTCTATGATTTAGTCCCCCGTGGCTACTCCGTACTCCCAACTAGGCCCCCGAGCCTGGAACATCATTGCGTCGCCCAGTTCCCTGTGTGTTCCCACAGTTACGAAGTATTCATATCCACCTCTAGCCTGGATAGACATGGGCCAGCATACGTCACTATGGATGACGGCTACCAGTTCGGTGGCACGTGCACATTTACCGCTAAAAGGTGTTTTAGGCATTTTGCCTAATAAAAAGATTCGCAGACATCATATGAATTTGGATCAAATCCGTCCAAGTATCCACTCTTCGAAAGTGTGGATATATGAGTCTTGTTAATGTGTCATAGACGACAATGTCACATATAAGTTTCATCTTTGTTACTTAATTTAAGCCTTCTGTTTTTCATATTATATGTTTGAGATTGATTTATATTCAAAATATACAGACCATTATTTACATCAGCACTGCATATCTCAAAATCATTTTTATAAACAAAACACCATGTGTTTCTGAATACAAAAGTATACCCATATTGGGTTAAACAAGATACATATATAATGTTTCTAGTCAAACTATGTACATAATAGTAGTTTGATAAATTAAGTACATGCCCCGATGATAGTTCCAAAATGTAGGTCCCAACAGCCAAAATGGCGACTCTAGTCCCATTTCCAACTCGAAGGTCGATCTCTCCTGAAGCCAGTCTCCTGCTAATCTACAGATCCTGCACATCAGTACATATATGAGTACCACAACCAGAATCAAAAATCCAATTTTTAAAACTAGAAGTAGACATGTTTATTTCAATAACAAACATACATGAAGTCGGTGTCTTGCCTGCCTTCACTTCCTTCATGTGCGCCTTGTACTCACGGAAGTCACGCTTCCAGTGATCCCGTTTGCCACACTCGAGGCAGAAATCTTGGGATTTGTCATTTGTCTTCCCAGAAGACTTTGATGATTTGGCCTTTCCATTTCTCTTCTTATTATTCTTCACGCCTACAGTAGCCTTTGGCTAAGCCTTGGCAGACTGTGATGTCGAAGCGAAGTGCGCCTCGCGCTTTTTGCCATTTAAAAGCTCATTTTCTGCTTCTCCAAGCATTGCCATTAATTCTCCAAGAGTATGATCTTGGTTCATCATATTGTAGTTCATGATGAACTCGCTCCAGCTGTCTGGAAGAGACTGTAAGATCAAATCTATGGAAGTCTCAGCCTCGAAGACTATGCCTAGCTGTCCCAACTGTTCGATGTCAGCAATCATCTGCAACACATGGTGCTCGACAGATGTATCCTCTAACATTTGAGAGCGTAAGAGCTTCTTCTGCAATTCATACCTCTGCGGTCTAAGGTTAGATCGGTGAAGGTCCTTCAATTTCAATTTCATAGTATAGGGATCCAATCTTTTGTTCTGGCGATGAAATTCAGGGGTCATTGCAGCGAGCATGACAGATTGAGCAGTTGAGTTGTCATCACTGTGAGTCTTCCAAAGCTCAAGCTCAAGCGGCTGCTCAATTCCAGGCTTAGGCCCGAGAGGTCTCTCTATCGTATAGAGCATCTTCTCGGCCCCTAGGACAATCCTGAGGGTCATAACCCAGTCAGGAAATTTCGCACCATTAAAGACATTTTCGCCCATGATAATGTCACTAACGTTGATCTTTCCGGCCATCTTAATTGCAATAGTCTAACTATTCAATTAACAATTTTGGGTACATTCCAACTGTTACAATAAAAAATAATAAAATATTAGTCCAACTAATAAATATATAAAATGACGAAAATAATTTGAAAGCGCGTATTTGGCAAGTATTTGAACGAAATTACAAATTCAATATTGGCCTCCCACTATTTTTCGGCGAGCCTCTAACCCTCTGTTGAGTACTCGGGAATCCTAGTTTCCTAATGGGCTAGGATCCCGTTAAATAACACACAACCTTGACTTTGGCCAACAAGCTGTATGATATTTAACTAGGTAGATCTCTAAGATCAATTGGATCTCATCCAATTCCTAGATCCAGTAGGTGGACCTCCAAGTCCGAAACATATATACAATACATATGTCAATATATCCAATATATTTCCTAACATTTTCCTCTGAATCAACTAAGCCTTGGCTTTGGCTCAACAAGCTTAATGATTCCAGTTAAGCGGGACCCATTGACAGTGGGAAAGCTTCGTAATCCACGTCGATGAACAAGAAATGACCTTGACTTTGGCCAATAAGTCACAACTTGCCCAAGACATGCGATATGGAACAAAGCTTTCGTGGTTCAAACACATCCGCGATGGACATTGATCATAACTTTGGCCAACAAACCAATGCCAATCTTGGATCTTGAGAGAGAACCACTAAATGGAAGGAATTCGCTTAATATTTGTTTGACGGTTTTTCGCGTAAATTGGCAACCAATTTATTATATTTGATTAGGTCTCATCATACACCCTTAAGCATGCATTCTAAAAGCATAATAAGGCGTGAAATAAATAATAACGATATGCGGATGGGTATTCAACAAATTATTCCTAGAACAAATCTCTCCATTTCCTCTACCCGACTAGCACTATTCTAACTTCTACCTAATTACATTATACATTAAAGAAACCTCATTTACATTGAGGGGAATTGGTGAGAAGAGAAGTACAAAGAGTCAAGAGATATAACGCTGGACACGCAAGTCCAATTTTTTTTTATTTTATAAAATTCTAAATTTATTAGAACAATTTCCAAAATTGCCCTTACCCTAATATCCATCTGATATACATTATTCATACAATACATTCATGTATTCACACAAAACATGGTATTCAATCAATATAATCCAATTAATTAATCTTTGAATTAATGATCATCCAATGTTCAAACAACGATTTGATTTGCGCGAGTCCAACTCGTTTAAGAATAAGTACTCAAAGTACGTATTCTTGAATTATATCGAATTACAATTTTAAATCCAATTTAATTTGTATTCAATACTAATTCTAATTTAATTCCAAATTAAATAATTACACTTATATTTGTGCCTTTTAGACTTAGATTCTAAATCCAATCTTAATGGGTCTCAAAGGCCCAATTAACATCCAATGTCAATTTAATTAAAGTCCAATGGGCTTTTAATTAATTCTTAAGGCATGGACTTTGGCAACCAAAGCCCAATTAAGGAATCAACCTATTTGCCATAAAATTAATTTTGGCCCACTAGGCCCAATTATTATACTTGGACTTTATGGAATGGTTTTAGGCCTAATTTGGGTCCAATCCAATTGTCCAAAACCAACTTGGCCCAACCAAGCCCATTAAACCCAAATACAACAATATTAGCCCAATTCAAAATTAAAGGCTTATTTTAATTAATACAAAATTCCAAATTTCACATTAATCTTAATTAAAGTGTATTAGCCACAATTAATTAGTCAAATTAATATTTCAAAAACACCAATTTATTTAATTAATCATGCTTTAATTTAATCAACTCATGTCCAACACAAATTGAAGCAAAATCAATCTAAATCATGCTTCTTCACTCATGGCAATATGCACAATTTTATATCCAATTTTGATTTCAATCTAATTAAATTAACAATCAATATACTCATCATGCTTTAAACACATCCAATGGTCTAAAATCAAAAATCACCATGATATACACTAGGGTCAAGTTTCGGCTTTAGCAAGGTAATTGGGGAAAATTTATCCAATCAATTTTTCTCAAATATTAAGATGCATAAATCTAATTCATCATCATCCAAGCTCAACCAAACCATCAATTTGAAGAAATCATGCTCAAATCACAAAAACCCCAAATTAAAGTATATAAACCCTAAATTCATTTCATGCTTAGACAAGGCTCTTGATACCATTGCTGGGTTCCTAGAACATGCCAAGGATCTTCTAAGTCATTATACGTGTGAATACTAAAAGAAGTTGTAGAAAAACTTACATTGCTCGGTTGGATAGATGTATGAAGTTTAAAACGTTTTGTGTTGTAGAAGAGCTCCAAGCTTCTCATTGTGTTCCAAACTCTTGGGAATGGTTTCCCTAACACCTTGGTTGACTCCTTAAATGTGCTAGCAAGTATAAATTTTGAAGCAAAATTTCTAAGAGGGGAGAAGGGTTTCACGACAATGTGAGGAATTAGGAGAGAGAGTGTGTTGCTTTTGATTTTTGTGTTTTTGTATTTGATTTTCAAAAAATCAAATTCCATTTACCAAATCAAATTTGGTATATGTCTTTCATAAATCAAGCTTGTGTGATATACAAGCTACCAACTAACCACCAACTTCTATCAACCAAAAGTTAATAAAGTTGACTAGTGATGTGATTTGGTGGGCCCCATTTTAAATTCAAAATTCGAGTGGGCCCGCTAAACACATTTCGGGCTCAGGTTCGTTCAATCAGAATTAACAAATTTTCCGTTGCGACATAATTAAATCTAATTTAATTAAATAATCATGCCTAGCAAAATTATTATTAAAGTCGCTTACGAATTAATTCTAAATTAATTCGTTCGCCCGAATTAAAATCCAATTTTAATTCCGCATCGAAATCTAATTTCAATTAATATATCGAATATATTATTTAATCGATTAATTCCAAATTAGTCGTTCTCTCTCTTCTAATCGAATTTTATCCCAGATAAATTCTTGCCGTAATTAATCCTAGATTAATTTTCTCTCTCTTATAATTAATCTCAGATTAATTCTGCTCGAGTCAAACGTCATTGGTGAATCTTTGGGAAGCGACCCACGAGATCCCTGGATATGTTGGCAGTAAATCCGATCGTCGGACTATCCGAACACGTGCGTACCCCGTACCACGTTCTTACCTATTTACAAGACATGGTTGGCTTCTAGCAAAGCACCGTGCCTACCCAATTCTCCAGAAATATTCTTTTAAGGAATACATAATCTATATCAAGCGTAGTATACTAAGTATTGCGTATTACGATCCAATATCGGATGTCACATGCTAGACCTGAGATTGGAATTGTGTCTGCCCCGTACGAAGCATATATCGGATCACTAGCAACTAGTATATTTAATCGAATAATCATGACATTGTCATATTATCCCGATAGTTGCAACATATTATAGTACCAGTTCTGTATCCCTACGTGATCATCATCTTTATATGACTGAAGTGACACTTCCTTCTTGACATCACACCCAATACACTACGATTCTCAATAAACCCAGAAGAGGCATACACAGAACTTGTTATAGTCTCGGACGACCAAAACCAAAGCATATTGATTGTCGCAAGTATTAACGATGCAAGTCTCAGGTTAAGACCAAATACACCTACCCTGATTCGGATTCCTATAGACACATAGTCATACTACCAATGAGATTCCGAGGGGTCTATCCAGAGCGAAGCTGTTCCCGTACCATCGGTAAACATAACCTCATATTACACTTGAATGAGTATCCAATACCAAATATATGAGAGCTATGTCGTTACGCTTCCATAACACGCACACATGTAATACTAGCCTATTCCGCATTATCGATGTCCAGTCTCGATAATACTACGACTAGAGATATTTAATGTTTAAACCTTTAGTGGATTGATATTGTCTCATATCTTATTAATCTGGAACTAATCATAAGGACTTTTATCATTTATATATTCAAGTAATCTAATTACAAAATGATAAAATAGCAATTTCCTTTGTCACATAGTTAATTCGTACAGAAACCACAATGTCTCATAATTGTCCAACACAAACTTGTCTGCTAGTTGTTGGTACGACTCGATGGATCTGTAGGGTAGGTTGATGAACCAAGTAAGGGCTGGTCATGGCACCGTTTCTCCGAAGCCTCTGCACATTCCAGCTTCCCATTGGCTTGGTGCCAAACCAGTTGACATCATCTTGTATTACATGGTCGTCTGGATCCGTGGATCCGTCATATAGCTTCATTTCGGCGGGCTAAACTTTCGAGGTAGTTCGACAGCTACGATTGTCTCTACGAACAGAGTATCAGAAATCGTTCCAGCTCTACTCTTCCTAATTGGCAGCCTTACCCCCAATAGTCTGGACATTACTGTTTCTTTGAACTTCATCATTTCTCTTCTTATGGTGGACACAACTTGCTGAGTCTGGTCGAGAGAGGAAGTCAAGGGATTCCTCGGACCATGGGGAATCGGTGGGTTGTCGTCAATCAGCCCATCAGATGCGGGCGGGACTGTTGGATTGCTTGGATTTCTGATTTGATCAGGGATGTCGTGACGCTGAGAAGTTGATGATAACTGCTCCAGCTGCTTCTGTAGACTCACATTGGAGTTTCGCATGGTCAGATTCTCTTCTTCTAAAGCTTCTAATCGTTCTTGGAGCATGGCTAATTGTGTCACCATAGGGTCTGACATCTGTTCATTGCCAGAAGCCATTACCAATCATTTTGAAGAGAGTGAATTGAGAGATCTTCATTCGCAATATTCGCTTAGGGCCCCACGGTGGGCGCCAAATTGTGGATACGAGTTTTCACCTGAGACCCACAATCGAGAATCTGGATTTTAATGGCACTAGCGAACCTGCAAAATAAGGGTAGTATGAGCGGAGATTACTGCTCACCGGTGTGGTGGAAGCCGTAGGCTGTCCGACGCCCAAGTCAGTAGTGTGGATAAGACGGAAGTAGAGAGAATAAGGCATGAAGTTACCTCTATCTATGTTTGTTTGCCGTGAGGGCAGGGTGTTGTTATTTCTCGGGTGATGTGCTGTAGAACTGTGTAATGTTCGCCCCTTCTCCATGCCATGACTCTTCTATTTTATAAGTCCTCTGATGTGGGGTTATTTACCCTTCCACTACCCGTTGGAATATTTGTAACTGTTGACTTAATGGTGGAGTTCATGACTATTTCTCTATCCGTTGGAATCTCTGTAACTACTGATTTAATTGGTGGGGTTTATGAGTTTAGGCATTTTCCCAACCTGGTAACTAATGAGTTTGTAGGCCATCCTGATCTGATCCATCAGTGGCGATGGGCTTTGGGCTGGTACGGTCTCTCGGCCCGATATTGGTTTTTAAACTGGTTTTTGATAGTGGGCCTTGGATCTCTGGTTTCGTGGTTGGCCAAGAGGTGAAATATCGGTTTTACCCTTGGGCCCAAATTTGGCCCATACAGTAAGCTAGAACAATTTTAGATCTATGGTTCAATGTTAACTACCGAAATCGATATCAAATATCGCTCCCACTATAAGTTATAGGATAATTTTCTTCGATAAGAAAACAACAGAATTATTAAGTATCAAATACTTTATAAATGATTCTGATGTCCTATTAAACTTATACGGAAGATATCGTAGGGTCATTTCATCTAATTAATTATGTAGTTCCATTACAGTTTATCACTCTCACATTTGACTTCAATAAGTCAAGTTTTTTCTACAATCGTCAACATCCGATGCTATACACCAAGTAATAAAATAATTTTATGTAACATCCCGAGGTATTTTAGCATTTTTTATGTAAGTATTAATTTTGTTTGAGAGGCCGTATCTGAGCACAAGATTTATTTTTACAGAAATTTGGGAATTATTGCAAGAGATAGATTGCAGAATAATGTAGAATCAAACTAGAGAGGTTGCATTGAAATTTAGCAATTGATAATTAATGGACCTAGATATTTATATCACATATCCAAGTGTAATGCATATACCAACTAAACATACACACACAATTATAAAATACACACACACGTGTTACACGTAAACACACACACAGACTATGAAAGAAGAGAAACAGGGAGCGGAGAAGAAGGGACAAATCGAGAGAAATCAGAGAGGAGAGAATAGAGAGAGATCTGAGAGAACAATGAAAAGAAGAAAAGAAAGAAGAAAAGAGAGGAAATAAGAAATAGGGGGAGAGTGTGGGTTTTGCTTGTTTATGAAAGGCGGTGGTTACAAGGATAGCTGTGTAGATTGGGAGAAATGTGTCAAAGAAGCTGCGCAGAACAAAGAATAATATAGCAGAAATGAGAAGGGGAAACAATACTGATAGATGGAATTAGAGAGATCCAATTTAGGCAATTGAGAGAGATGAGACAAAAACAGAGCCAAAAACTGAGAATAGAGGAAGATGGAGAGAGACCGAGAAAAAAGGAAGAAATTAGAAGAGAATAAGGGTTGGCGACCTAACGGTCGACCGTAGATTTCAGAGTTGCGGAGCAGTCGGATAGCAGCGTTGCAGTCAACCAGTCACCAGGTCTTGGGGGAAATAAAGAGTCTAATAGTTTATGTTTTAGATTGTATAAGTTCAGACGTGCTGAGCACGAATGCTTATATTGTAAAAGTTTTGTATATACGTATTGTCGGGCACAGAGCCCTGGTTGTATTATGTCTGCATCGCGTATTTTTTGGGCCCTTAGATTGCATTGATGTTGTAATTTAGGCCTGAGGCCGAGATTTTATGTTTATGTTGTATATGGATGCTGGCTATAGGCCAGGTTGCATGATGTTACGAATACATCATGCCGAAATTTTTCTAGAATCAGAGGCTTATGGAGATGGGTTTAGACTGTCTCCTGCCGGTAACATTACTGCTAAGGCGGGATGTTACAATGATGGTATCAGAGCATAGGCTTATAGAGTGTCAGTGACTACAGCAGCTGGCTATTCGGCGATCTCAGTAAGTATATGTTTTGTTTAGACCATATAGGTCTTTGATTGTTGTATGGGCAAGTCAGGATTCGAGGACGAATCCTATATAAGGGGGGTGAATGTAATATCCCGGGGTATTTTAGCATTTTTGCGTAAGTATTAATTTTGTTTGAGAGGCCGTATCTGAGCACAAGATTTATTTTTACAGAAATTTGGGAATTATTGCAAGAGATAGATTGCAGAATAATGTAGAATCAAACTAGAGGGGTTGCATTGAAATTTAGCAATTGATAATTAATGGACCTAGATATTTATATCACATATCCACGTGTAATACATATACCAACTAAACATACACACACAATTATAAAATACACACACACATGTTACACTTAAGAACACACACACAGACTATGAAAGAAGAGAAACAGAGAGGGGAGAAGAAGGGAAAAATCGAGAGAAATCAAAGAGAATAGAATAAAGAGAGATCTGAGAGAACAATGAAAAGAAGAAAAGAAAGAAGAAATGAGAGGAAATAAGAAATAGAGGGGGAGTGTGGGTTTTGCTTGTTTATGAAAGGCGGTGGTTACAAGGATAGTTGTGTAGATTGGGAGAAATGTGTCAAAGAAGCTGCGCAGAACAAAGAAGAATAGAGCAGAAAGGAGAAGGGGAAACAAGACTGAGAGATGGAATCAGAGAGATCCAATTTAGGCAATTGAGAGAGAGGAGACAGAAACAGAGCCAAAAACCGAGAATAGAGGAAGATGGAGAGAGACCGAGAAAAAAGAAAGAAATTGGAAAAGAAGAAGGGTTGGCGACCAAACGGTCGACCATAGATTTCAGAGTTGCGGAGCAGTCGGATAGCAGCGTTGCAGTCAACTAGTCACCAGGTCTTGGGGGAAATAAAGAGTCTAATAGTTTATGTTTTAGATTGTATAAGTTGAGACGTGCTGAGCATGGATGCTTATGTTGTAAAAGTTTTTGTATATACGTATTGTCGGGCACAAAGCCCTAGTTGTATTATGTCTTTATGTCTGCATCGCATATTTTTTGGGCCCTTAGATTGCATTGATGTTGTAATTCCGGCCTGAGGCTGAGATTTTATGTTTATGTTGTATATGGATGCTGGCTATAGGCCAGGTTGCATGATGTTACGAATACATCATGCCGAAATTTTTCTAGAATCAGAGGCTTATGGAGATGGGTTTAGCCTGTCTCCTGCCGGTAACATTACTGCTAAGGCGGGATGTTACATTTTATTACACGGGATTATAGAAAATATATTCTTTCAAATAGAATAAATGATAAACTTTTACTTGTACCTCCGAGGCGCAAGTACTTTCAATTATATAACCATTATACAAAAGAAAAATTCAAATCTCAAACATATTAAGATTCGAATTTTCTACTTATACATATCATATACGTAATTGTAGAAACTAATGGAATAATAATTAAAAGGATGAATTATGGTAACTGGAGCATAACCGCAAGAGTATTGAAAACTAATTCGGTAACACTCAATATCAAACGAATCATATCATATAAGATTCGATTTCTCCCACTGACCAATTCCATCATGATGGAATAGTAGAAGAATAATATTGAGTAAGAATCATATTCATTAAATAACTTTAGAACTAATTGCCATAAAATTCATATATTTGATCATATCAAACTTCTTTGAACAATTCAAAGACTCACGATGAATTTTAAAATATAGTTTTCAACACTTCAAATAGAATATCTTTGAACCATTCAAAACAGTCTATCCGCGTTTCATCAGAAGCATATTGAAAGTGCTCGAACCATTCAAGACGTTCAATATATATATTCTTTTTGAAACATATAACCAAGTCATGACAATTCATTAACTAAGTTACGAAATAAAGAAAACTATCATTAGCAATTTATAATCCATTAAACTACATACTTCCAAAGTATTAGTTTAATAAATATGTGGTCCAATGATGATCATTGGTTAAATGAGATTTAATCACATCCTGAATACAATATTCATTAAATGGATAAGGATATATGGTGTGATCTTGTATCAGACCATCCTTTACCATACGGAATAAGCATATAATGCTTATGTGATAGAATCTCATAAAGCATTGTTCTAAGTTATTTAGTTAACCGAATATTTTTCTTAATGTTTATCTCTCCATCAATGACACTACTAGTCGTATTAAAATATGTAAAAATTATTTATAAAGAACAAGTAACTATCCAATAGTCGCAAGTTCTGATATCAAATATCAAAATAATCATTAAACATTATTTTAAAAAACTAGACGGGAGATCCGATATCCAATACCTATAGTTGTCGTATTATGAAAATCGATATTACCCATACACAACTATACGCATCTCATTTCTTTAGCTTTATAATTTACCTTCAATTATTCACAACAATTGCAAATAATTGATTAGCAAACTGTGTCGAACACGTGACTTCTAAAAGTCACTAAAGCCAAGAAACATCATTACAAGATAAACAAATATCTAATGGAGTTTTCTTAATGCCAGTCAAGAATCTCGAGACATGAACTAATTCACGTAAATTCTTACCGCACAAGAAACTATTATCTCTAGGCAATTATATCCTAAAACAGATATCTATTTAAATTACCTATCGTGACTTAGTAACTAAGTCACTAACCATCTTGATTTTCAAGAAAATCGGAACAACAATTCTTGATGGTTTTAACTAATCTAGCAATATCTAAGTCTGTTTACATTCTAGAACCTATTCTAGAAATACACAACCAAAAGTAAAGTCAGAAAACATATTCAAATAATATGCATGCAGTGGATTAGAAGTATAATTCTATTAACAATTTAGAATAAAGGAAAACAAACAAGTGGCAATTTCCATAATATTACACATTGCTTTAGTTATAGATTTTTAACCCAGCAGTGTCTCCCACTACTTTACGTAATACCGTAATCCCCAACGAAAAATGGGAATTCAATAATTAAATCGAATTCCATAGTGAGAGAATGACCCCATGAATATAATTCGACTCACAGCTTTGGCACGATCTCGCCTACGTATATTCATTAGGTAGACAACTCATTGTCAATCACACTCACTGTGACTCCTGATTTTGGTTCTGACCGTTTCTTGTTATGACAACTTTGACACGTTCACAAGGAGGCATATCAAGGCTTCACTTGCCAATGATAACTCAAGCTACCGGTGTAGTCCTGACAACTTTGTCACGTTCAGATTTCTACTTTCACTTGAATTTGTCTAGTATCAAATATACATCAGGTATGGATAAAATTCTATCAACTACACCCTCACTGCTTTGGCACAATGTCGGATGCAGCCATAGAAAGATACCCATAAACCGTATTGACAAGACGGACCAAGAAACATGCATCAAATATATGTCACTTTAGTGCCTTATTTAAGCGGGGATATTCCTCAAGAAAGATTTGTTCTACATCAAATGCAGAAAATAATCTAGATCAACTTCTAAATAGTTCAATTCTACCTTAGAAAACATAACTAAACTTAACCATTAAATTTCTGTTACGTTTCCCGTTAGCGTAGAACCGAAAAGTCAAGAAATATCTAAATTACATGCATGTGCAAACATCAAAATTGGATTATATATCATATATCAAGCATGACCAATGTAATGGATGAAGGTTCAGACCTGCTCTGATACCATTTTTGTTAGGGTTTTGGGCAAAGAGCGCGGCAGAAGCGCTGTTCGGGTGAAATCGTAATTTTAAAACTTTTTAAATTACCGAATAAATTATTCAATATCTAATATGAATAATTTATTCATATTTCACCTAAACATATTTATTCGATATCAAAGAACGACTTAAATGTCTAAGGAACATCGTGAAACTTTTACGAAAATATTTTTCCGTAAAATGACATAAAACACGTTTTGTCCGAACCGACCAACCAACACACATGGGGCTGCACAGGTCAGCTCCAATGGTGCTTGGGCAGTTCATGGGCTGCCCAAACAGTGGCCAATTCACTGTTTGGAGAGCAGACACCTGGTAAGCCCGAAACTCACCCGGTAACTACGTTTTTCACCGTTTTCGCATATTTCAACTCCGAAATAATTTCCGAAAATTGTTTCAATGCCCAAAACACATCCAATATATTTATACAACATACTTTTCATCACCAAAAATACAGAATTTCAGATCTGATTTTTGTAACAAAAATATCATTTTTCATACTTTAAATCCAATTTTCCAACATTAATCTAATTAATCTTAACACCAACCAAAGTCACCACAATTGAACCACCCAAGAATAATTCTAGGCATTATAAGAGTGGTCATAACACTCTAGAATGACAACATATCATCAAATGATCAAATTGAATAAATATTACAATAATATTATCCAATTCTACTTCACACATGCAATAAGTTTCCAATTCCATTCTCCAAATCCAAAAGCCCCAAATTTATAGAAAATAAGAAACCTTAGATCTCACTAGATCTTCAAGAAACAAGAAACATGATTTCTAAGCTTTAGGGATATGTAGAATTACCTTTAATCCTCTAATTCCTTAAGCCTTTTTTCTTGATTTTCTTCATTTCTCAACTTGAATTATCAAGCAACAATTTGAGAGCTTTTAGAGGATGATTTTAGGCCTTAGCTTCCCTTAGAAGCAAAAATAAAATTTTTTTCTTCTTTTAAAACCAAGTGGCCGACTTATTAAGGGCAAATTTGTCATTTTTCAAATTTAATTTCATTAAATTAAAAGTAAACTTTATGTTAACAAATCATATTTGCGCACCTAAAGTTTAATTAAAACATGCCACTTATCACCAATAATAATTAAACATTTATCATAACAATTATGAAAAATGGATATTATTTAATTATTCAAATATTTAACATTTAAATATCTAAATAATTAATTAATATAATTATTATTATATATGTATTTTTATTTACATTAAATAAAAAATACATATATTAATGGTATGTGTCAAAGTCTTATTTGACAACTAATTAATGTGTATCTAATCAAATTATGTATAAAATACAAATACACAATAATTACGATTGACCAAAAATGCCCTTATGCATGTGTTCTCGTTTAACCGTTTAAACGATTCGAATTAACTCATTTAATCCAGTGAAGTATTATGAATAATCTGTATTATTCATAACGCGTTGCCCAAGTGCTCAACGAGTACACTTCATATAGTGGGACTCTCTAAGTTTAGGTTTATCCGTCATGAAATCCAATTTCATGTCCATAATTCACCCACTCATAAATTATGTCGACCACAGATAATCTCGCTAAACTATGCAAGTCGAGGTCATTGCATACATATAATCCATCTGTCATATGCTATCCATATTATACATGTGATATAGATTATAACGTCAAATCCTTATGGTATAATATAGTCGACTTTCAAATTTACGATCTTTAAATAACACACGGAACTGATTTTCGAAGTTATACCACGACCATGGATTTACTAGATCGCAAACACGTGTAGGATACCTATGCCCTATATACAGGACTGACAGATTCTATCTTGATATGCACTGGATATCATGAGAATTAGTCCACACCCAACGAACATGCGGAGGTCTGATATAAATAGATTGGTGACATGACTGCCATCAAAGTATGTAGGATAATGTTATCCATATTATACATGGGAAATAGATTATAACGTCAAATCCTTATGGTATAATATAGTCTACTTTCAAATTTACGATCTTTAAATAACACTCGGAACTGATTTCCGAAGTTATACCACGACCATGGATTTACTAGATCGCAAACACGTGTAGGATACATATGCCCTATATACAGGACTGAAAGATTCTATCTTGATACGCACTGGATATCATGAGAATTAGTCCACACCCAACGAACAGAGGGAGGTCTGATATAAATAGATTGGTGACATGACTGCCATCAAAGTGTGGATGATAATGTTAGACAATTAAGACCCATAACATCACTATTTGTAAAAGACATGGTGTTTTTGCACAAATTAACTATGTGACAAAGGAAATTGCTCTTTTATCATTTTGTAATTGGATTACTTGGATATAGAAATGATAAAAATCCATATGATTAGTACCAGATTAATAAGATATGAGACAATATTAATCCATAAAAGGTTTAATCATTAAATATCTCTAGTCGTAGTATTATCGAGACTGGACATCAATAATGCGGAATAGGTGACTGGGTTCACCAATGCAAGTTTCCAAACCGATAAAGACGACTGTTAGTCGCAATCAGGGTACATATTTTTGTTTGAACAATGGAACAGTGAGTTGGAAATCTTCCAAGCAAGATACTGTTGTCAATTCAACAACAAAAGCGGAATACATTGATGCGGCTGAGGCAGCAAAAGAAGCATTTTGGATCTATAAATTCCTAATTGGATTAGGAGTAGTTATGTTAGCAGCTGAGCTGGGCTACGGTAAATGATAAGGAACCACAGTCTCATCAATGATCCAAATATGTACTTCGATGGTTTCATCTGATTCGTGAGATCGTACATCGTGGCGATGTCAAGATCAAAAGATCATTTCAGATGATAACCTTGCAGATCCGCCGATGAAAGCTATTTCTCAGCAAAAGTTTGAGCGACCCGTACATAGTTCAAGTGTTGGACAATTGAGTGATTGGCTATAGTCCAAGTGGGAGATTGTTGGACAATTATGACCCATAGCACCACTATTTGTAAAAGACATGGTGTTTTTGTACAAATTAACTATGTGACAAAGGAAATTGCTCTTTTATCATTTTATAATTGGATTACTTGGATATATAAATCATAAAAATCCATATGATTAGTACCGAATTAATAAGATATGAGACAATATTAATTCACGAAAGGTTTAATCATTAAATATCCATAGTCGTAGTATTATCGAGACTGGACATAGATAATGCCGAATAGACTAGTATTACACTTGTGCGCGTTATGGAAGCTTAACATCATAGTTCTCATATATTTAAGTATGAGATACTTATGCAAGTGTGATATGAGGTTCTGTTAGCCGTTGGACCGGGAACAGCTTTGCTCTGGATAGACCCCTCGGAGTCTCATTGGTAGTATGACTATGTGTCTATGGGAATCTGAATTAGGGTAGATGTATGTGGTATTAACCTGAGACTTGCATCGCTAATACTTGCGACAATCAGTACGATTTGGTTTTGGTCGTCCGGAGCTTTAACAGGTTCTGTGTAAGTCTCTTCTGGGTTTACTGAGAATAGTTTATTGGATGTAATGTCAAGATGGAAGTATCACTTCAGTCATATGGAGATGATAATCACGTAGGGATACATAACTAGTACTCTTAAATGCTACAACTATCGGGATAGTATGACTAGGTCATGATTATCCGATTACAGAGACTAGTTGCTAGTGATCCGATATATGCTTCGTACATGACATACACAATTCCAGACCTAGGCCTAGCATGTGTCATCCGATACATGATTGTATTACGCAATACATAGTATACTACGTCTGATACATATTATATATTCCTTGTTGAATATTTCTGGAGAATTGGGTAGGCACAGTGCTTTTCTAGAAGCCAACCATGTCTTGTAAATCGGTGAGAACGTGGTACGGGGTACGGGGTACGCACATGTCAGATAGTCCGATAATCGTATTTACTGCCAACACATCCAGGAATCTCTTGGGTCGCTTCCCAAAGATTCACAGATGACATTTGACTCGTACAGAATTAATCTGGGATTAATTATGAGAGAGAAAATTAATATGGATTAATTACGGCAAGAATTTATCTGAGATTAAATTCGTATAGAAGAGAGAACGCGATTAATTTGGAATTAATCGGCAAAGTAAATTTAATAGGCATCTTCCATTTTGAATTCAAAGTGGTGGGACCCACAACTTACATTAAGTGTTTGACATGTGATGGAAGTGGTTGGCAAGCATTTAAAAGGCATCTTTTTATGTCAACTCACAACACACACAACTTTAGTAACAAGTTTGGAAACTTAAAAAATATTATTCATTCTCTCCATTTTCTCTCCAAAACCGAGCTTCATGCTTCATAGGGAAGAAATTTTGCTTCACAAATTGATCAAAGCTAGCACTTTGGGAGTCTTTGAAGGTGATAGGGAAACTCACCCTTGAGTTTGGAATTCAACACCAAGCTTGGAGCTTCCACATCCAAGGAAATTTTCGAAATCTCCAATCCGATCAATGTGAGTATTTCCGCTACTTTCACTTGATTTATTCACACTTGAATCAATGTTTAGGATCATTGGACTTGTCTTAGAGACACTAACAATGGTATCAGAGCCAATCTATGCATGATTTGAATTCTAGGGTTCATGACTTTAATTTGGGAATTTTATGCTTGGAGTGTGAAAATTCAAAATTTGTTGTTTGGTTGTGTTTAGATGATGATGAATTGGATTTTTTCATCATTGGAATTGTGAAATTTGATTGGATCAAAAATTTCCCCAATTCCTTATCATGGCCGAAAATAGACCCTAGAAAGTTCATGGTGATTTTTTGAATTTGACAATTGGATATGTTAATTGGCATGAAATTGAATGTTAATTGTTGATTTAATTGGATTGAAATCAAAATTGGATGTTAATTTCATGTATTGCCATGATCTTGAGCATGTTGGAATGAATTGATTTTGCTTCAATTTTGTGTTGGACATGAATTTGAAATTAAGCTTGATTAATTGGGTTAATTAGTGTTTTGGAAACATTAGATTAATTGATTAATTGTGTTAATTACACTTTAAATTAAATTAATGTGATATTTGGAATATTATGTTAATATAAATTAGTCTTTAAAATTGGATTGAGCTAATTTGTTGTATTTGGGCTAATTGGCTTGGTTGGGCCAAGTATGGTTTTGGACAATTGGGTTGGATCCAATTGGGCCTAAAACCATTTCCATAAATTCCAAATATGACTTTTGGGCCTTAATAATTTAATTGGGCCTAATGGGCCTAAATTGATTTTGTGGCATAGGGTGGTTCCTAAATTGGGCCTTGGCATCTTGGGTTGGATCCATAATGGCCAAAGCCCATGCCTAAAGAATTAATTGAAAGCCCATTGGACTTTAATTGAATTGGCATTGGATGCTAATTGGGTCTTTGAGACCCAATTGGATTGGATTTGGAATCCAAGTCTAAAAGGCACTATTAAAAGTGTAATTGTTTAATTTGGAATTAAACACGAATTAGTATTGGATACAATTTGAATTGGATTTAAAATTGTAATTCGATATAATTCAAGAATACGTACTTTGAGTATTTATTCTTAAACGAGTTGGACTCGCGCAAATCAAATCGTTGTATGAACATTGGATAGTCATTAATTAAAGATTAATTAATTGGATTAGATTGATTGACATCATGCTTTGTGTGAATACTTGGATGTATTTATATGAATAATGT
Source organism: Zanthoxylum bungeanum (assembly GCA_019454045.1). Taxonomy (NCBI): domain Eukaryota; kingdom Viridiplantae; phylum Streptophyta; class Magnoliopsida; order Sapindales; family Rutaceae; genus Zanthoxylum; species Zanthoxylum bungeanum. The sequence goes on from SKCR01021835.1 coordinate 139,625, forward strand.
ATATCGGATGGATATTAGATGGGTGGGGGCAATTTTGGAAATTGTTGTAAGTATGGTACTTATTTATTAAATTGGACCTGCGTGTCCAGTCTTTCACCTCCTTATCTCTTTGTATTTCTCTTCTCACCAATTCCCCTCAATGCAAATGAGGTTTCTCTAATGTATTATGTAATTGGGTAGAAGAATGTAAAGTGCTAGCGGGAGAGAGGAAATTGAAAGATTTGTTCTAGGAACAAATTGTTATATATCCATCCGTATATCATTATTAATTTATCGCGCCTTATTATGCTTTTAGAATGCATGTTTAAGGGTGTATGATGAGACCTAATCAAAGATAATAAATTGGTTGCCAATTTACGCGAAAAATCCTCACTTTAATATTAAACGTTTTCCTTCCATTGAGTGGTTCTTTCTCAAGATCCAAGATTGGCAATGATTTTTTGGCCAAAGTCAAGATCATTGTCCATCGCGGATGTGTTTGAACTACGAAAACTTTGTTATATATCGCATGTCTTGGGCAGTTGTGACTTGTTGGCCAAAGTCAAGGTCACTTCTGTACATCGACATAGATTACGAAGCTTTCCCACTGTCAATGGGTCACGCTTAACTGGAATCATTAAGCTTGTTGAGCCAAAGCCAAGGCTTAGTTGATTCAGAGGAAAATGTTAGGATGATATATTGTATATATGTTTTGGACTTGGAGGTCCACCTACCGGATCTAGGAATTGGATGAGATCCAATTGATCTTAGAGATCTACATAGTTAAGTTTCATACAGGTTATTGGCCAAAGTCAAGGTTGTGTGTTATTTAACAGGATCCTAGCCCACTAGGAAACTGGGTTTCCCGAGTACTCAACGGAGGGTTAGAAGCTCGCCGAAAAATAGTGGGAGGCCAGTATTAAATTTGCAATTTCGTTTAATACTTGCTAAACACACTCTTTTATTTTATTTATCATCGTTATAAATATATATTAGTTGGACTAATATCTTTTATTGCTTTCATTGAACAGTTGGACCGTTTTCACACTACTCCATTTGTAATTGGTTATATAGTTAGACTATAGTAACCATTACATTTTAAGTGTACCCGAAATCGTTGATTGGATAGTTGGACTATTGCAATCGAGATGGCTGGAAAGATTAGCTTTAGGGACATCATCATGGGCGATAATGTCTTTAACGGCTCCAATTTCCAAAATTGGGAAATGAATCTCAAGATAGTCCTGGGAGCCGAGAAGTTACTCTATGTCATAGAGAAACCTCTCGGGCCTGAGCCCGGAGTTGAGCAAATAGTAGAGAATGAGCTTTGGAAGACTCATCGTGATGATAAATTTAGTGCTCAATCTGTCATGCTTGCCGCAATGACTCCTCAATTTCGTCATCAGAACAAAAGATTGGATCCTTATAGTATGATGTTGAAAGTGAAGGATCTTCACAAATCTAACCTAAGATCTCAGAAGTATGAATTGCAAAAGAAGCTCTTTCGCTCGTGTATGTCAGATGGTACATCTGCCGAGCACTATGTGTCGCAAATGATTGCTGACATCGAACAGTTAGGTCAGCTGGGCATAACCTTCGAGGCCGAGACTTCCATAGATTTGATCTTACAGTCTCTGCCCGACTGCTGGGGCGGGTTCCTCATGAACTATAACATGATGAACCAAGAGACGACTCTTGGAGAGTTGATGGCAATGCTGAAAGAAGTAGAGCCAGAGCTTCTGAAGGGCAAGAAGCGCGAGGCACACCTTACTTTGACATCCTAGAATGCCAAGGCTTGGCCGAAGGCTTCTGGAGGTGTGAAGAAAATGAAGAAAAATGGCAAGGCTAAATCATCATAGTCTTCTGGGAAGACTAATGACATATCCCAAGATGTCTGCCTACATTGTGGCAAACAGGGTCAGTGGAAGCGTGACTGCCGTGAGCACAAGGGATACATGAAGGAAGTGAAGACGGGCAAGGCTTCGACTTCAGGTATGTTTGTTATAAACATGTCCACCACTGGTTTTAAAATTTGGATTTTTGATTCTAGATGTGGTACTCACATATGTACTGGTGTGCAGGATCTGCTAATTAGCAGGATACTGGCTTCAGTTGAGATCGACCTACGAGTCGGAAACGGGACGAGAGTCGATGTTGTGGCCGTTGGGACCTATGTTTTGTATCTGCCTTTGGGGCATGTAATTACATTATGTGACAATTATTTTGTACCTAGTTTGACTAAGGAACATCATCTCTGTATCTAGTTTAACCCGATGTGGGTATACCTTTGTATTCATGAACACTGGGTGTTTTGTATATAAAGATGACATTTTGATATGTACAACAGATGTTAATAATGGTCTTTATATTTTGAATATATGAATCTCAAACATATAACATGACAAACAAAAGGCTCAAATTGAGGAACACATTAACAAGACTCGTATATCCACTATTTCGAAGAATGGATACTTGGACGGATTTGATCTTAATTCATATGATGTCTGCGAATCTTGTTTATTAGGTAAAATGCCTAAAACACCTTTTAGTGGTAAAAGTGTACGTGCAACCGAGCTGTTAGCCCTCGTTCATAGTGACGTATGCGGGCCCATGTCTAGCCAGGCTAGAGGTGGATATGAATACTTCGTAACCTTTACGGATGATGCATCATGTTATGGTTATGTGTATCTTATGAGACACAAGTCAGAAACTTTTGAGAAATTCAAAGAGTTTCGACATGAAGTAGAAAAACAGACTTGCAAAAGTATTAAAACATTGCGGTTGGACCGTGGTGAAAAATACTTAAGCAATGAGTTTCTTGATTACTTAAAAGAATAGGGTATTCTTTCACACTAGACTCCTCCCGGAACACCTCAATTGAACGGTGTGTCTGAACGAAGAAACCAAACTTTGTTGGACATTGTAAGGTCAATGATGAGTCGCACTAAGCTACCAATTTCCTTCTTGGGATACGCATTGAACATTGTAAGGTCAATGATGAGTCAAAATCTGTTGGACAGACTCCATATGAAATATGGACATGAAAGAATCTGGGTTTCTCATTTCTGAAGATTTGGGATGCTGGGCATATGTTAAATATTTGGATGGTACCAAACTAGAACCCAAATCGGATAAGTGCCTATTTATAATTGGTTATCATAGGGAAACCAAAAGATATTATTTCCACAACCCATAAGAGAACAAAATATTTGTTACTCTTCATGCGGTTTTCCTTAGAGGAATTCCTAAATGCAGTGGTAAGTGAGAGGAAAGTAGAACTCAATGAAAATCAGAGTGATACTGTTCTTGGCACCGATCCCCTCACGGAATACGAATAGTTCATCAGGGATGAGACTGTTCCATAATCTTCTAATATACAAGAACCGCGTAGGTCGGAGAGAGTCAGAAAACAACCTGAGAGGTATGGGTTTCTGATCTCACCTCATGTAGATATTAATCTTATTGAGGAAGATGAACCGACTACGTATGAGGAAACGATGCAAGGTATCGACTCCGCTTTATGGCAAGAGGCCATGAAATCCGAAATGGACTCCATGTAGACAACCAAGTTTGGACACTGGTTGATGTACCAGAAATCATTGTGCCTATTGCTAGCAAATGAGTCTTCATGGTGAAGACAGACATGAATGTCAACAAATAAACGTACAAAGCTAGGCTTGTAGCGAAAGGGTATCGTCATCAACATGGTGTTAATTATGACGAAACCTTTTACCTGTTGCCATGATTAAATCCATTCGGATAATGCTTGTTATTGCTGCATATTTCGATTATGAAATATAGCAGATGGACGTCAAAACCGCTTTCCTTAACAGAAACCTTTTGGAGGATGTTTATATGCAACAGCCTGACGGTTTTATCGTGCCAAAGCATGCAAACAAGGTTTGCAAGTTAAATCGATCCATTTATGGATTGAAGCAAGCATTGCGTTCTTGGAACCAACATTTTGATGAGATCATATTACAATATGGTTTCATTCAAAACGAAGATGATTCTTGTGTATATAAGAAGGTTAGTGGGAGCGCACTGACATTCATTGTCCTATACGTTGATGATGTATTGCTTCTTACCAATGACATTCCCATATTAAATTCGGTGAAAGCTTGGCTTTCATTAAATTATCCATTAGAAACTTGGGAGAGGCAACCTTTATTCTAGGAATAAAGATCTACTAAGATAGATCTAAAAGTTGTTGGCACTCTCCAAGAACTTGTACATTGACAATGTTGAATAGATTCAACATGGATTATCCCAGAGGGGGCTGCTTCCAGTGTCACATGGCGTCTCTCTATCTAAGGACATGTGTCATAAAACTCAAGATGAGAGAGATTCAATGAATCGGATCTCGTTCGCTTAAGTAGTCGGATCGATCATGCATGTCATAGCATGTACGCGACATGGTGTCTCATATGCTTTGAGCATCTGCAGTCACTATCAGGCCGATCCAGGTGATGGTCACTGGATTGATGTTAAGAACATTCTTTAGTATCTTAGATGAACTAAAGATGCTTTCTTAATTTATGAACATGGAGAACTTGAGGTGACTGGGTTCACCAATGTAAGTTTTCAAACCGATAAAGACGACTGTTAGTCGCAATCAGGGTACATATTTTTGTTTGAACAACGGAATAGTGAGTTGGAAATCTTCCAAGCAAGATATTGTTGTCAATTCAACAACAAAAGCGGAATACATTGATGCGGCTGAGGCAGCAAAAGAAACATTTTGGATCTATAAATTCCTAATTGGATTAGGAGTAGTTCTATTAGCAGCTGAGCTGGGCTACGGCATAGGATAAGGAACCACGGTCTCATCAATGATGATTCGTGAGATCGTACATCGTGGCGATGTCAAGATGAAAAGATCGTTTCAGATGATAACCTTGCAGATCCGTTGATGAAAGTTATTTCTCAGCAAAAGTTTGAGCGACCCGTACATAGTTCAAATGTTGGACACTTGAGTGATTGGCTATAGGCCAAGTGGGAGATTGTTGGACAATTATGACCCACAACATCACTATTTGTAAAAGACATGGTGTTTTTGTACAAATTAACTATGTGACAAAGGAAATTGCTCTTTTATCATTTTGTAATTGGATTACTTGGATATATAAATGATAAAATTCCATATGATTAGTACCGAATTAATAAGATATGAGACAGTATTAATCCACGAAAGGTTTAATCATTAAATATCCATAGTCGTAGTATTATCGAGACTGGACATCGATAATGCGGAATAGACTAGTATTACACTTGTGCCCGTTATGGAAGCTTAATGATATAGTTCTCATATATTTAAGTATTGGATACTTATGCAAGTGTGATAGGAGGTTTTGTTAGCCGTTGGACCGGGAACAACTTTGCTCAGGATAGACCCCTCAGAGTCCCATTGGTAGTATGACTATGTATCTATGAGAATCCGAATCAGGGTAGGTGTATGTGGTCTTAACCTGAGACTTGCATCGCTAATACTTGCGACAATCAGTACACTTTGGTTTTGGTCGTCCGGAGATTTAACAGGTTATGTGTACGCCTCTTCTGGATTTACTGAGAATCGTAGTGTATTGGATGTGATGTCAAGATGGAAGTATCACTTCAGTCATATGGAGATGATGATCACGCAGTGATACAGAACTAGTATCTTAAAAGCTACAGCTATCGGGATAGTATGACTAGGTCATGATTATCCGATTACAGAGACTAGTTGCTAGTGATCCGATATATGCTTCGTACGGGGCATACACAATTCCACCATAGGCCTAGTATGTGACATCTGATACTGGATCGTATTACGCAATACATAATATACTACGCCTAATACATATTATATATTCCTCGTTGAATATTTCTAGAGAATTGGGTAGGCGCGGTGCTTTGCTAGAAGCCAACCATGTCTTGTAAATCGGTGAGAATGTGGTACGGGGTACGCACATGTCGGATAGTCCAACAACCGTATTTACTGTCAACACATCCATGAATCTCTTGGGTCGCTTCCCAAAGATTCACCGATGACATTTGACTCGAACAGAATTAATCTGGGATTAATTATGAGAGAGAAAATTAATCTAGGATTAATTATGACAAGAATTTATCTGTGATTAAATTCGTCTAGAAGAGAGAACGCGATTAATTTGAAATTAATCGGTAAAGTAAATTTAATAGTTAAATTAGATTTTAATATTTAATTTAATTAAATTGGGATAAAATAATCTATTGGATATATTAATTGAAATTGGATTTCAATACGGAATTAAAATTGGATTTTAATTCAAGCGAACGAATTAATTTGGAATTAATTCGTAAGCGACTTTCGTAATAATTTTGCTAGGCATTATTATTTAATTAAATTGGATTTAATTACGTCGCGACGGAAAATTCATTTAATTGGATTAAACGAACCCGGGCCCAAAGTGTGTTGTGTAAGCCAATTTGAAGTTTGAATTCAAAGTGGTGGGACCCACAACTTACATCAAGTGTTTGACATGTGATGGAAGTGGTTGGCAAGCATTTAAAAGGCATCTTTTTATGTCAACTCACATCACACACAACTTTAGTAATAAGTTTTGGAAAGTTAAAAACATTATTCATTCTCTCCAAAACCGTGAGCTTCATGCTTCCTATGGAAGAAATTTTGCTTCACAAATTGATCAAAGCTAGCACTTAAGGAGTCTTTGAAGGTGATAGGGAAACTCACCATTGAGTTTGGAATTCAACACCAAGCTTGGAGCTTCTACATCCAAAGAAATTTTTGAAATCTCCAATCCGATCAATGTGAGTATTTCCGCTACTTTCACTTGATTTATTCACACTTGAATCAATGTTTAGGATCATTGGACTTGTCTTAGAGACACTAACAGATAACTCATATATCCTCTGTGGTATCTCAAGTCGAATGACCGCTATGCTCGCTTGATGAGTGGTAAATCTATCACTATTTCCCACTCATTTAAACTAATATTTTGTATAGTTTCTTGAGTTTTGTGAATATTTTGATGTGTTTTCTGTTATTTTGTAGATAAATAAAATTTTAGGACATTCTGGAGGTGATTTTGGCCAAAACAGTGAAAATTGGACGAAAAAGGCATTTTTGTAAATTCCCGCGTCGCGACGCCAAGACCTTCAGCGTCGCGACGCCTAAAATGCGTCGAACATTGCTAACGTGCGCCGGGTCCACAAATCAGAATCTGAGAAAAGTTTGACTTTGCGAACGTGCGCCGTGCCACGTGTCACCATCACAGCCGATCTGCTAACATGTGTCGTGCCACGTATCAGCATCCTACGAAGCCGACAGTCATCATCGCCACGTGTGCCACGTGTCACTCCAGGTCATTTCCATGTCATCAGCCACGTCAGTAAGTCAACAAGTCAACATTGCCACCTCACCGCCACATCATCATCAGCCAATCAGGAAGTGCCACGTGTCGCAATCCTACGGTGCCGACAGTCTCTTTCCCACGTCGCCGCCACGTCACCTCCACGTCATCGCCATGTCAGCATCAATCATTGAGTATCTAATCCTTATCTGACACGTGGCGGATAAGAATCTCATCAACCAATCAGAAGCCGCCACGTGTCACAATAATTGAAGCCCAACCACCTCGCCACATGTCACCTTATCAGCTTATCCAGAATCTTCAAACCGGCGAACCAGAGCGTGCCACGTCGACAAAAGCTGGCGTAGGGAAGCTGAAGGCCCTGGCGTCGCGACGTTGGAAGCCTACCGAGGCCTATAAATTGAGCTCGAGATTTCAGAATTCATTGCACCACTCTCTCTCTTATATTCTATCTAAAGAGAGAGTTTCTCTCTCTATTTTCTTTTAATTTTTAGTTTTTTAGTTTTTTAGTTTTGTAATTAATTTTAATTACGTTTTGTAATAATAGTAATTTAATTTTTACTTTTTACAGTTTTTACTATTTACCATGAGGAGGTAACTTCCCCAGCTAGGGTGAAAGGTAATTCTTTTACTGTTACTATTTAGATTAATCTCCCTTAAAAATAATATAATCACTATTTAAAATATTGACTTAAAAAGGATACCGCCAGATTGGTCGGTTGGTAATTCATTTTAATCTGGTTTAAACCTGAATAATAAAGGATACCACCAGATTGGTCGGTTGGTAATTTAATTTTGGTTCCGCCTTTATGGCTGGTTGGACTTAATTTGACTTAATCAGGTTACCGCCTATATGGCTGGTTGGAAAAAGAATCACAAGTTTATATATTATTTTATGAGAGATATCTAAATTAGTAGTAGTAAAAGTAATTCCTTTTACCTTAGCATTTTATTTTATTGTAATTTACTTTTCAGTATTTACTTTACCGTATTTTTACTTTATGTCTTTTATTTTCAAGTTTTTACTAGCCATAGTTATGTGTTGTAACTAAATTAGTTATCTGGGGTTGTGATAACTTTTAATATCACCGTTTTATAATGGGTTAGATTATAGCTTGGGTAATATAAAGATTTATTTATTGAGTCTTAATCTTAATGCTTTTTCATTAACTGGCCATTAATAAAATTGATCTGGTAAATCTAAAATGAACTAGACATAGGGATTTTAGGTTACAGCCTTAGATTCAATAGCCCACGATCTTCCTTGAGGATAGATAAACCTTTAATAGATTTCCTTACAGGATATGAATATACCTGTCGGGCGGGGGTAGCCATAATTGGAACTTAAACTTAATGAATCCAGATAATTTGGTTGACATAGACATATGGTTCAATTGGGTTAAACTGGGTATTTGTGTCTGACCATCGACAGAGGCTTACACATAATTTAGTGTTCCAGGTTAATAAATCATTATATTACCCAACTTTAAGATAACCACTCCATCTTTAAAATGATATTGGAAGAAATCACAACCCTAGATAGTTTTTAATATTGAATTTTCTTAAAACCTACTTTCGAACAATTTTATTTACTTGTTTTTAAATTTAGAATCGTCACCTTTTCAAATCAATCAAACAGCCTGTTAGATACTAGTAATCATTTGACCTCATAAAATTAATAGATTAGATATTAAGTCCTCATGGGATCGATATTTTTATACTACTTGAACGATACGTGCGCTTGCGTTATACGTGTGTGTTTACGCCGGTCAAGTTTTTGGCGCCGTTTCCGGGGACTTATTTATCTTTTACTATTAGTTTAGGGGTTAGATACGTTACTTGTATCTAATTTCTTTTTACTTATTGTTTTTGTTTTCTTGTGTTTCAGGTTCTCAGAAACTTCATGAGACGAACTAGAAGCTTTGAACTCCGACCGCTTGACCCAGAAATTGAAAGAACCATCAGACAGTTGAGAAAGGAAAGGCGAGAAGGCCAAGAAGCTTTAGTCAACATGGAACCTGAACCTTTGAACGTTGCACCACCAATTCTCATTCGAGACAGAACCATTCTGGTGGTTGACAGACTCATTTCCTGTATTGTACTTCCTCCCTTACCAGCAAATGCGTGTGACATCAAAACATGCATTCAGATGATTCAGCACTCAGTTCAGTTCGGGGGGAATGCAACTGAAGATCCTAATTCCCACATCAGCAACTTCCTGGAAGTTTGCGGCACTTTTAATTACAACCGAGAAGCTGAAGAAGCAATGAGATTGTGAGTTTTTCCATACTCCTTGAAGGACAGAGCTAAAGATTGGCTACAACCAGCAGGTTCCATCACAACTTGGAACACTTTAGCCACCAAATTTCTTGCAAAGTACTTTCCACCAGCCAGAACCGGAAAACTAAGGAATGACATCACATCCTTTGTACAACAAGATTCAGAATCCCTCTACGAAGCTTGGGAAAGGTACAAAGATTTACTCCAGAAATGTCATCACTATGAGATTCCAAAATGGCTTCAAGTCCAAACATTCTATAATGGGCTTTCTGGAATAATGAGAACCACAATCGATGCTGCTGCTGGAGGAGCTTTAATAGCAAAAGGAGAAGATCAAGCCTGGGAACTAATCGAAGAAATGACCAACAACAATTCTTTGTGGCCAACAGAAAGGAGCATGATCCAAAGAATTGCATGAATTTATGAAAGTGGAGCCAATACAGCAGTCAACACCAAGCTAGATCAGATATGAAAATTCATGGAAACTCTTACCACTGGATCCACAAGTTCACCATTTGGAGGAGCACCTGAGTCAGAATCTTTCAACCAACATAAAGAAACGGTGAATTATGTCAATAATTTCAACAAACAGAGGAACAATCCATATTCCAACACCTACAACCCAGGGTGGAGGAATCATCCGAATTTCGCATGGAGCAACAATTCAGGGCAAATGAACAATCCACCACCCGGATTCCAACAACAGAACAAAAGTCAAGAACATGCAAATGAATCAGGAATAACAGAAGTGTTGACCCACTTGAAAAAGATAGAAGCAAAACACGACTCTCAAGCAACAAGATATGATGCTATGTTTCAATCTCAAGCAGCAAGATATGATGCTATGTTTCAATCCCAAGCAGCATTAATTCAAAGTCAATCAGCTTCTATTAAAGCACTGGAGAATCAAATTGGACAACTAGCCAATGCTCAGAGTTACAGACCGCCAGGTACCATTCCTAGAAACACAGAGCCAAATCCAAGGAACATGGGGAAGGAGAAATGTCATGCCATCATGTTAAAAAATGGTACTGAAATCAACAAAGATAGTGGAATCAAGGCAACAACAATTGAAGATTTTCCAAAAGAAACAAAGCAACAGATGGAGGAAAAGGAAGCAAAGGAAAAAGAACAAATCACTCCACCTCCACCTTTTCCTCAGCGTCTTCAGAAGAATAAACTGGACAAGCAGTTTGCTCGATTCTTGGAGGTGTTAAAAAAACTGTATATATCAACATTCCATTTGCAGAAGCGTTGGAACAAATGCCCAGCTATGCAAAATTCATGAAAGACATTCTTTCACGAAAGCGGAGATTGGGAGATTATGAGACAGTAGTATTATCAGAAGAATGCAGTGCCATCATTCAGAGAAAATTTCCTCCAAAGTTGAAAGATCATGGCAGTTTCATTGTTCCTTTCACTATAGGAGAACATGACTTCGGTAAGGCTCTGTGTGATTTAGGTGCTAGTGTTAACTTGATGCCTTTTTCTATTTTCAGGAAACTGCAGATTGGAGAAACAATGCCCACTTCAGTCTCACTACAACTTGCTGATAGAACGCTCGTATTTCCAAGAGGCGTAGTTGAGGATGTGCTGGTCAAGGTTGACAAATTCATTTTCCCAGCAGATTTTATTGTCCTTGATATGGAGGAAGACGCATACGTGCCAATCATCCTCGGGAGACCATTCTTGGCTACAGGTCGAACCAATATTGATGTACAAAAAAGAGAATTAACTATGAGGGTACAAGACCAAGAAGTAACATTCAATGTTTTCAAAGCCATGAATTTCCCAGATGATGAAAAGAATGAGGAATGTTTCAAACTTGATGTGATACACAGTACCATTCAGAACTCTGATGAAAGACAAAGTTCTACTGACAAACTTAAAACATGTCAATTGCCTGTAAAGCCTAAAGATAAAGCATCTTTTGTACTAAAGGAGCTGTTGGTTTAAATCTAGGTCCCAAGATCATACAAGCAATGATAACATGCGTGAATACACCAACGGAGGTAGCGGAATACTCACATCGATCGGTTGAGTCGATTTGGAGACGATTGAAGGCCAAAAACGCACTGCCTTGGCGCATGAACTGCAGCAGTCCACTGTCTCCAAAAACAGAAATTTGAGATGCGAAACGGAGCTCCTAGCTTCGTCGAACGGATCCCGGCTCATGGTCGAACCTCCCTACCACCTTCGCAAGACTCGCAGTGTGCTAGCACTTGGATTTTTCACCATGAAAACCCAACTCTTTGCCTCCCTTGTTCACGCCATTTATGGCTCCAAACCAGTAAGCTTTTTAAGCTTTTGGGCGTGACTAGAAGAAGAAAAAATGAGAGAGAAGAAAGTTGTAAAATGTGTTTTTGTTGTTTAGAAAAGTGTAAATGTTTGGTTTATATATTTTCCAAAATATATTAATGATTTACCAATTAATTTTCCAAAAGTCAAATGGTGAAAATCATTTAATTGATTTCTAAAATCAATTCATTTACCAAACATTCCAACCACTCCACTAACTCACATCTAGTCACATCTCTCATTCAATCAATCACATCAATCAATCACATCACTCAAAGTGACATTTGATTTGACGCTTGATGTGACGAATGATTTGACGTTTGATGCGGCTTGCGACGCCGCACTCGAATTCGAAATACGAATGCGCTCGCAATCACACTCGGGCTCGGGTTCGTTAATTCTAAATTAACGAATTTTTCCGTCGCGTCGTAATTAGATGATTACGCCTAGCTAATTCACTATTCACGTCGCTTACGAATTAATTCTAAATTAATTCGTTCGCCCGAATTAAAATCTAATTTTAATTCCGCGTCGAAATCTAATTTCGTTTAATATATCAAATATATTAATTTACCGATTAATTCCAAATTAATCATTCTCTCTCTTTAGACGATATTTTATCCTAGATAAAATATCTCCGTAATTAATCCTAGATTAATTCTCTCTCTCTTCTATATAATCCCAGATTATTCAAGAGTGCGAGTTGTGCGTCATCGGTGGGTTATCGGGAAGCGACCCATGAGATCTCCGGATAAGTTGGCAGTAAATACGGTCGTCGGAGTATCCGAATCACGTACGTACCAAGTACTACGTTCTACCGATTTACGAGACAAGGTCGACTCCTAGCAAAGCACCAAGTCTACCCAATTCTCCGGACATATCCATCTAAGAATATTAAGATCTGTATCAAGCGTAGTATACGATTGTATTGTGTATATCGGCCCAGTATCGGATAGTCACGTGCTAGGCCTGGGGCTGGATAAGTGTCTGCCCCGTACGAAGCACATGTCGGATGTCTGGTAACTAGTCTCTATAATCGGATATACATGACCTTGTCATAATATCCTGATGGCCGCGCAGCACTTAAGAGCACTAATACCGTATCCAGCGTGACATCATCTCCACTATGACTGGAGTGATACTTCCGTCTTGACATCACATCCAATACACTACGATTCTCAATATACCCGGCATTGGCGTACACAGAACCGGTTAGAGTCCTAGACGACCTCAACTAAAGTATATCGATTGTCGTAAGCATTAGCGATGTAAGTCTCAGGTTAAGACTATACACACCTACCTTGATTTCGGCCTCCCATAGACACATAGTCATAATACCAATGGGATTCCGAGGGGTCTATCCAGAGCGAAGCTGTTTCCCGTACTATCGGTGAAACACGACCTCCTATCGCACTTGCATAAGCATCCAATACTTATATATATGAGAACTATGCCGTTGTGCCCTCACAACGCACACAAGTGCAATACTAGCCTATTCCGCATTATCGATGTCCAGTCTCGATAATACTCCGGCTAGGGATATTTAATGATTAATCCTTCGGGGACTGATACTGTCTCATATCATTCTCAGTCCAGGAACTAATCATAGGGACCTCTCTTCATTTATATATCTAAGGTGATCTAATCACAAATGATGAGAGTGCAATTTCCTTGTCACATAGTTAATTTGCTACAACAACACAATGATCTGTGCAAATAGTGACGCTATGGGTCATATTATCCAACAATCTCCCACTTGGCACATAGCCAGTCACTCGAGTGTCTAACACCCGAACTATGTACGGTTCGCTCAAATTGCTGAGGAAAGGTTTTCGTCAGCGGATTTGTATGATTATCGTCTGACGCGATTTATACGATCATCACATCGCCACGATGTATGATCCGAACGAATCAGATGATTTAGAAGTTTATATCTGGATCGTCGATGAGACCTTTAATTCCCTAGCCTGTGCTGACGCATAGCTCAGCTGCTAACAGAACTATATCTAATCTAATTAGATTTTATGTTCGATCCAAATGGCTTCTTTTGCTACCTCAGCTGCAGCAATAATCCGCATTTGTTGTTTATTCGGCAACAGTATCTTGCTCGGAAGATTTCCAGCTCACTGTCCCGTTATTCAAACTTTATAGTACCACAGTATTTTACTGTTTGGAAACTTGCAGCAGTGATCCCAGTCACTACAAGTTCTCCTTCTCCATAGTTTTAGACAGCATCTTTAGTTCTCTAAGATACTAACAGATGTTCTTAACTTCAATCCAGTGACTATCACTTGGATTGACCCGATCGTGACTCCATATGCTCGAAGCGTATGAGACACCCTATCAAGTACATTTTAAATGCACAATTTCCCAGAGAGTGTTAACAACTCCAAATCTATCCCAGTAGATCTTTATTCCTTGAATAAAGGTTGTTACTCCCCAGAATTCTACGGAGATTTTCTTTTGAAGGAATATCTATGAAAGCCAAGCTTTCACCAATTGTTTTATGGGAATTTCATTTCCATGAAATGACATATATTATCATTATTTTATACAGGACATTCATTGTCAGTGCGCTCTCCCACTAACCTCCTTATATACACAAGAATTATTTCGTTTTGATTCAAATCATAAATCATTATGATTATTTCAAAACGATAGTTCCAAGAACCTTATGCTTGCATTAATCCAAACATGGATTGAATAACCCGCAAATCTCGTTTGTTGGTTATAAAAAATCGTCAGGATGTTGTAAACATCCTCCAAAAGGTTTCCTTTTTAGGAAAGCGATTTTGATCTGCATCTCCAAAATGGATTTACCATGGCAACAGGTAAAAGGTTGAACCGTTATTAACACAATGTTGATAACGATACCTTTCCGTCAAAAGCCTGGCTTTGTACGTTGGTATGTTGCCTTCCATGTATGTCTTCCTTGAAGACGTTAATGTACCAATAGGCACAATGCCTTGTGGTACAACAACTAGTATCCAAAATAGTTGTTATACATGGAATCCATTTTGGACTCATGGCACTTTGCCATAATAGGGAGTCGATACCTCGTATCACTTCCTCAAAACGTAGTCGGTGGATATACCTTCATAAGATTGACATTTTTATGAGGTTAGATCAGAAACACATACCCTAGGTTGTTTTCTGACTCTATCCGATCTACTAGTTTCTTGTGTATTTGAAGATTAATGGTATAGATTCATCATAGATGAACTATATGTGTTCCATTAAGGACTTCGTGCTTTGAACAGTATTACTCCGATTTTCATCGAGTATCACTATCCTCCCACTGACCACTGCATATCGGTATTCCTCTCAGGAAAAATGCATGGTGAGCAACAATCACATTGTTCTCATGTGAGATTTATAAGTACTATACTTATGGTTTCCCTTAGGATAACCTATATTGGCACTTATCCAATTTGGGTCTTTAGTTTGGTATCATCCAAACGTTATGCCTGGCATACCCAAATTATTAGGAATGAGAAACCCCGTTTCTTTCCTGTTCATATCCTATATGATATCTGTCAAACAGATTTATATGGAACCTTATTCTAAATAAGTTTTGCACTGTTAATACATATCCTTTAGAAGGAAACAGTAGCTCAGAGCGACTCGTGATAAACCTTATCATGTCCAACAAAATTCGGTTTTTAGTTTGGACACATCGTCAAACTGACGTGTCTCGGGAGGAGTCCTCATCTGAAAGAATACTATACTCTTTCATGTACGTATGAAACTTACTGCTTAAGCATTTTCCATTACGGTCTTACCGTGACGGCATAATACTACAGTCGATCTGTTAATCTACTTCGTGTCGAAACCCTAATAGTTTCCGATCTGTGTTCTTCAAAAGAAACACATAACCATAACGTGATGTTACATCCGTTAAGGTCACGAAATATTCATGTTCACATCTAGCCTAGCTAGATATGGGCCCACTAACTTCACCATGAATAGGGCTAACAGATTGGTGGCCCTTATACTATTACCAAGTAAATAGTATTTTAGGTACTTTACCTAATAAACTAGATTCGCAGACTTTATTTGAATAGTCAAATCAGTCCTAGTACCCACTCTTCAAAAGTGTGGATATACGAGTCTTGTTTAATTGTGTCCCAGACAACAATGCCACAACTAAGTCTCTATTGATCAAATCAATTTGAGCTATTTATTTGTCATTTTATATGTTTGAGATTTTATTTATATTCAAAATATAAATTCTGTTATTCACATCTAATGTATTTATCTCAGTATCATCTTTATATAATGAAACACTTAGTGTTCAAGAATATAAAGGTTTATCCGCAACGGATTAAACACTGATATAGAGATAATGTCTCTAGTCAAACTAGTTACATTATAACAGTTCCTAATTTAAGTACATACCCTAGGTTGTTTTCTAAACTTAGGTATCTACGGTCGAAACAGCAACTTTCGTCCCGTTTCCGATTCGCAGAGTAATCTCAGCTTGAAGTCAGTATCCTGCTCAAAACAGATTCTGAACATCAATACATAAATTTTATGTACCACACTAAGTATTTAAAATCTAATTTCAATACTAGTAGTGAACATAACTTTGACAAATATTTTAAAGTTAGAGCCTCGCCCTTTCTTTAATTCCTTGGTGTCTGCCATATCCAAATGGTAGTTACTTTGGGATATGTCAATTATCTTTTCAATATTTCACAAACCTTTGGCCAAGCCTTGGGTTTCGGAATATTGAAACGATGTGCACCTTGTGCAACACGCCCAATTGCAAACTTTTGACTTTCACCACCCCTAGAATAGTCAAATCAATTCTCTAAGAATTATTAATTGCAATTTAATACTTTTAAATCTAAAGATAGATTTATTGTCAAGTATATAAATTAAGCACTAAAGTCATCATCATATAAATCTTCCAAAGATTTTATGCTCTACTTATTTGCTTAATTATGGGCCTAGTCATAATAAGTTATTTTATCAAATAAATTAATCTATTATTTATTCCCAATATGAAAATTAAATCATTTAAAACATTTAATCCAAGGATTATATATTTTAAATATTCAACTTTTCAATTCTTTCTTGATTTCAATAGTCCAACTATTTAATCAATTTAATAAGGTACTATTTATTATAATGATTACAATAATCCAATTATTTAATCAACTATAATTTTAATATTGATTACTATAATCTAATTATAAAATCAACTATCATTTAATTCAATTATATTGATTACTATAATCCAATTATAAAATCAACTATATATATTGAATGAGTTTGTATATAGTCCAACTATATATATTTTTTTAAAACAACATAAAATATTAGTCCAACTAATACTTTTTAATATATGACGAGTGATATTTGTTTGAGCGCGTATAGCGAGTATTCGAACGAATGTTGCAAATTCAATACTTGCCTCCCACTATTTTTCGTTCGAGCCTCTAACCCTCTGTCGAGAACTCGGGAAACCGTGTTTCCTAGTGGGCTAGGATCCCGTTAAATATCACACAATCTTGACTTTGGCCAACAAATTGTATGATAATTAACTAGGTGGATCTCGAAGATCAATTGGATCTCATCCAACTCCTAGATCCGGTAGGTGGACATCCAAGTCCCAAACATATATCTTATATATGCCTATACATCGAATGTATACCCTAACCTTTTTCCTCTGAATCAACTAGGTCTTGGCTTTGGCACAACAAACCTAATGATCCCAGTCAAGCGCGGACCCATTGACCATGGAAGCTTCGTAATCAATGTCGTTGGACAAGAAGTGGTCTTGACTTTGGCCAACAAACCACAACTTGGACAAGACACCATATGGAACAAAGCCTCGTGATTCAAACACATCTTCGACGGACAAGGGCTTGACTTTGGCCAACAACCCATGCCAATCTAGGATCTTGAGTAAGAATCACTCAATGGAAGGAAAAGACGCATGATATTTGATGAGGGCTTTTCGCGTGCAAATTGGCTACCAATTTCATTATCTTTGTTAAGGTCTCATCATCATACACCCTTAAACATGCATTCTAAACACATAATAAAGCGCATATGAAAATAAATAATAATGATATGCGGATGGATACTTAACACATTGATCCTAGATCAAATCTCTCACTTTCTCACTCAAGCTAGCACTTGTATTACTTCTACCCCTTACACTACACTTCTAAAGAAACCTCATTTGCATTGAGGGGAATAGGTGAGAAGAGAATACAAAGAGAATAGAGGTGATAAGGCTGGACTCGCAGGTCCAATTTAATAAATCGAATTTATTACAACAATTTCTAAAATTGCCCACCCATCTAATATCCATCCGATATACATTATTCATTCAACACAACCACGTATTCACACACATAAGCATGCTATCAATCAATCTAATCAAATTAATTAATCTGATAATTAAGTGATCATCCAATGTTCAAACAACGATTTGATTTTGTTCGAGTCAAACTCGTTTTTGCGAATAAGTACTTAAAGTACGAATTCATGAATTAAATTAAACTACATCATTACAATCAAATTTAACATGTATTTAATACTAATTCACTATTCAATTCCAAATTAAATATTACACTTTATTAATAAACCTTTTACGATTTAAATTCCAAATTTAATCGTAACGCGTCTCAAAGACCGATTAACGTCCAACGTCAATTCAATTAAAGTCCAATGGGCTTTTAATTGATTTCTTAAGGCGTGGACTTTTGGTCAACTCGGGTCAAACCGATAACCAAAGTCCAATCCGGGATTTACCCCATAAGCCCATAAATCAATCTTGGCCCATTAGGCCCAATTGAACTTTAAAGGTTCATTAGTTGCATTTGGGCTTTATGGTTAAGGTTTTGGGCCCAATTGGATTCAATCCATTTGGCCTAAACCCAACTTGATAAAATCAAGCCCAATAGGCCCAATTACAACATTAATAGCCCAAATCCAATTTTAAGGCCAAATTAATTAAATATACAAAATCCAATTTCATATTCAATTAACCTAAAGTGTATTACATGATTAATCAACTAAATCAATATTTCTAAAACACCATATTAGTCTAATTAATCATGCTCATTTCATTATTATATGTCCAACACACAAATTGAAAAATCAAACCCATTTACATGCTTCAAAGAGGGATTTTGTGTCCGATTCGGTTTCGATCCAATCGAACCCACAATCGACATTAAATCAACATCCTAAATGATTTCATACACATCCAATGTCACAAAATCAAAATATACCAAGACATTAGGGCATTAACACATTCGGCCAACATAGAATTTTTGGGGTTTTTGTCCAATTCGAAATCCAATCCAATTCGATTCAAATTAACATCATCCTACATGATTCTAACTTCATCCAATGAATCAAAATCCAAAATTCCAAGAATCCAAAATTCACCATACCATTCGGCCAACATGATACATTTGGGGAAAATTATTCCAAATCAATTTTCAACAAATTGGTCCAACCAAAATGCAATTAGACATGTTATAAGCATACTCAAACAATCAATTTATTCAAATCATGCTCAACAAACATTTACCCAAATTTTAACCCTAAAAGTTTCATGCTTGAACCTAAGGCTCTTGATGCCATTGTTGGTTTAAATCTAGGTCCCAAGATCATACAAGAAATGATAACATGCGTGAATACACCAACGGAGGTAGCGGAATACTCACATCGATCAGTTGAGTCGATTTGGAGACGATTGAAGGCCAAAAACGCACTGCCTTGGCGCATGAACTGCAGCAGTCCACTGTCTCCAAAAACAAAAATTTGAGATGCGAAACGGAGCTCCTAGCTTCGTCGAACGAATCCCGGCTCATGGTCGAACCTCCCTACCACCTTCGCAAGACTCGCAGTGTGCTAGCACTTGGATTTTTCACCATGAAAACCCAACTCTTTGCCTCCCTTGTTCACGCCATTTATGGCTCCAAACCAGTAAGCTTTTTAAGCTTTTGGGCGTGACTAGAAGAAGAAAAAATGAGAGAGAAGAAAGTTGTAAAATGTGTTTTTTTTTTTGTTTAGAAAAGTGTAAATGTTTGGTTTATATATTTTCCAAAATATATTAATGATTTACCAATTAATTTTCCAAAAGTCAAATGGTGAAAATCATTTAATTGATTTCTAAAATCAATTCATTTACCAAACATTCCAACCACTCCACTAACTCACATCTAGTCACATCTCTCATTCAATCAATCACATCAATCAATCACATCACTCAAAGTGACATTTGATTTGACGCTTGATGTGACGAATGATTTGACGTTTGATGCGGCTTGCGACGCCGCACTCGAATTCGAAATACGAATGCGCTCGCAATCACACTCGGGCTCGGGTTCGCTAATTCTAAATTAACGAATTTTTCCGTCGCGTCGTAATTAGATGATTACGCCTAGCTAATTCACTATTCACGTCGCTTATGAATTAATTCTAAATTAATTCGTTCGCCCGAATTAAAATCTAATTTTAATTCCGCGTCGAAATCTAATTTCGTTTAATATATCAAATATATTAATTTACCGATTAATTCCAAATTAATCATTCTCTCTCTTTAGACGATATTTTATCCTAGATAAAATATCTCCGTAATTAATCCTAGATTAATTCTCTCTCTCTTCTATATAATCCCAGATTATTCAAGAGTGCGAGTTGTGCGTCATCGGTGGGTTATCGGGAAGCGACCCATGAGATCTCCGGATAAGTTGGCAGTAAATACGGTCGTCGGAGTATCCGAATCACGTACGTACCAAGTACTATGTTCTACCGATTTACGAGACAAGGTCGACTCCTAGCAAAGCACCAAGTCTACCCAATTCTCCGGACATATCCATCTAAGAATATTAAGATCTGTATCAAGCGTAGTATACGATTGTATTGTGTATATCGGCCCAGTATCGGATAGTCACGTGCTAGGCCTGGGGCTGGATAAGTGTCTGCCCCGTACGAAGCACATGTCAGATGTCTGGTAACTAGTCTCTATAATCGGATATACATGACCTTGTCATAATATCCTGATGGCCGCGCAGCACTTAAGAGCACTAATACCGTATCCTGCGTGACATCATCTCCACTATGACTGGAGTGATACTTCCGTCTTGACATCACATCCAATACACTACGATTCTCAATATACCCGACATTGGCGTACACAGAACCGGTTAGAGTCCTAGACGACCTCAACTAAAGTATATCGATTGTCGTAAGCATTAGCGATGTAAGTCTCAGGTTAAGACTATACACACCTACCTTGATTTCGGCCTCCCATAGACACATAGTCATAATACCAATGGGATTCCGAGGGGTCTATCCAGAGCGAAGCTGTTTCCCGTACTATCGGTGAAACACGACCTCCTATCGCACTTGCATAAGCATCCAATACTTATATATATGAGAACTATGCCGTTGTGCCCTCACAACGCACACAAGTGCAATACTAGCCTATTCCGCATTATCGATGTCCAGTCTCGATAATACTCCGGCTAGGGATATTTAATGATTAATCCTTCGGGGACTGATACTGTCTCATATCATTCTCAGTCCAGGAACTAATCATAGGGACCTCTCTTCATTTATATATCTAAGGTGATCTAATCACAAATGATGAGAGTGCAATTTCCTTGTCACATAGTTAATTTGCTACAACAACACAATGATCTGTGCAAATAGTGACGCTATGGGTCATATTATCCAACAGGAGCCAATTCTTGCACTACAAGCAACAGAAGAGAAAAAGTTCCATCAGCTCAACGAATTGGAGGAATTTCACAATCAGCCTTTTAATGATGCCAAATTGTACAAAGAAAAGGGCAACAAGAGACATGATGAGAAGTTAGTGCGCATACAACTGGAACCATGACAGAAGGTACTGTTAAACAAATCAAAGGTGAAATTCTTCCCATGGAAGCCAAAATCACGGTGGTCAGCCATTTGTGATCACCAAAGTTTTACCAAATAGAGCCGTTGAGATACATGATCCTGACGCTAATAAAACTTTCAAGGTTAAAAATAAGCGTGTCAAGCACTACTGGGGAGAATCATTTGAGTGACAAAAAAAAAGTGTTACACTTTCAGATCCAGCTTAACGTTCGAGAAGTCAAGTCTGGCTGACGACTTTAAACTTAGCGCTAGCAGGGAGGCAACCCATGCAATTTGTGTATATATTGTGATTTGGTGTGTTTTATTTTTGTGTGTTTAATTTTTGCAGGTTTAGTCATTTCAAGATGGAAGATGCTCTCGCAAATCTTCACAAGCAATTTCCTTCTCTCCCTAAAAAATCTCTGATGAAAGTTTACAAAGCTCGCTTAGAACGGATGAGACTACTGATGATCAAAGGTATTCCTACTGACATTCGTTGGTTAATTGAAGCACGGGTTCGATTGGCAGGTGAGTCTTCTGACTCTTTTATTTCACATCTGCCTGGCTTAGGAAAGAGCACATATGCTAAAAAGAGAAGAGCCAAAAGAATGTGTGTTTGTTATAAATGTGCTCGCATATTTTGTAATACTCGTTGTCGTTCTTTAGGAATGGTGTCCGATAACCGCGAAGATAAGATTAACTTTATTATGGATGGCTTGAGTAATGAGTCTTTGGATGACATATCTAAAACTCTTGAGACGCATCCCAGTGGATGTGTGTATCATGAAATTCGCATGTTATATGCACAATTCCAAAAGGAAAGACAACAATTAAGTCTTGGGAATCTGACTCAAAAAGACCACGTTTGCCAGTTTATAAGAAAATTGGATGGGAAACATGTCCCTGACGCATAGACGTCAATCAAGCCGTTACTTTTCTTGTAAATATTATATCTCTTTGTCTTTTCTTAATAATTGTGATTTGTTTTGTTGTTTTCTTTTATTTTCTCCGACAGGATCCAGAACTTTTTGACATTTCACGATCTCTTTTGTTGTTTAGCTAACAATCGTCCTTTGGAAGATATTAGTGCTATTATTACTCACCCATTTTCAGGTACTATAAATTCAGCCCGTCATTGTACTTTTGAAGGCATCCAGAGTTGAGAAATAAATACATATAAAAATGGAAGCCAATTCAAGAAGACGAGTTGAAAACATCTGTGTGTTTTGCGGTAGTAGTGTTGGAACTAAACCACAATACATAGAAGCAGCACATGAATTGGGTCGAGTCTTAGCTGCAAGAAATATGCACTTAATATATGGCGGAGGAAATATTGGACTTATGGGGATCGTTTCAAAGGCTGTACATGAATGAGGTAGTCATGTTTTGGGAATCATCCCAAAACCCTTGGCAGAGGCAAATCTTATTGGATCATCAAACGGAGAGGAACTGATCATGCCAGGTATGTCTGAACGATTGGTAGAAATGATTAACCGTGCTGATGCTTTTATTGCTTTGCCAGGTGGCTTGGGTACATTGGAGGAAATTTTTATAGTTCTATCTTGGGCGAACCTGAACATACACCAGAAACCAATTGGACTGCTCAACGTTGATGAATTTTATGATTTTCTTTGTGTGTTTCTTGATGATGCCCGAAGAAATGGGTTCGTGTCAAAACCTTTGAAAGAACTCCTCTTTACTGCCAAAACTGCTCCGGATCTAATTAACCAACTCTTAGTCTATGAACCACAAGTTGACCCTATCCTTTCAAAGATAAATTGGTCCGAGGACGATCGTGGTAAGAGGCGTCGGATTAATCTGGATCTTAACCTTTAATTTCCTGTAGATTTCAGCTAACCATGTACGACCTTCTTAACTCTCTTTTTACTGTTTAAGACATTGGGGACAATGTCTCATTTAGGTTTGGGGGAGAGAATTAGTTGATTAGTACCTTGTTTTTAGTTTGTATGTTGTTTTTATTTTTAGTCTTAAATTTTTCGAAAAATACAAAAAAAAAATTGAAATTTTTTCAAAAATTACAAAAATATTTTGCATTTTTATTTGACTAAAAATGTGAAATTGGTAAGAGATAGCTGAGTAAGGAGTTTCCACTCCTGAGACGTATCTCAAACCTATTTCGAAACAAGTTAATTTTTGTTTATTTCATTTTGAATTATTTAATTTGTGAATTCTCCTTAAAACGGACTAAAATGGATCTTCATATGCTCAGTTGACAGATATTATCAACATATATAGTAACATATAGACATGAGCTAAAATTGAAAAGTTTGTAATATTCAGTGCTCTAGTTTAATTGAAGGAAACATCTCAAAAAGCAATGGAGTAAAAAAAAAAAAAAAAAAACGTCTGAGATCCGAGTTATTAAGTCTGTAAGGGTGTTTTAACACCTAGTGCCCTAAAGCCAACTGGTTTGGGAGTCACTGGCCCAAAGCTCGTTACATGGATCGAAGATGCTGCAAAAAATATATATATCTGAAGTCTGAGTAATTAAGTCCGTAGGGGTGTCTTAACACCTGGTGCCCTAAAGCCAACTGGTTTGGGAGTCACCGACCCAACACTCGCTACATAGACGGAAGGTATTGTATATAAATTAAAAAAATATATATCAAAGAAAAAAATCAGAAAAATGAGAAAAATTATTCCATTGCTACAAAAAGGTGTGAAATCTGATAGAACTTTAGGACAAAAATATTACTCTCTTATCAACTGCACTTATGACTATTATGGGCAAAAATGAGTTGATTAATATTTTGTCGACTGTGTATATGGAGAATGGTAAATATAATCGGAGAATTTACTTATTCGGTAATTTAGAATGAAACAAAACAACTAGTAACTTGGAGTAGAAGTTTCACCTGATTAGTCACTAACTTCTTTATTCTCTTTTCGTTTGTCTTTTTGCTTTTGTGTGCATTAGTTTTATTACCTGTTTACTTTTGTAAAATATTTGTGGGTATCATTGCTGTAAACCCTCACGAGACTACAACTCGTCCACTAGGGACACCTAGGGGTTTAAAGGCTTATTGCATATGCTAAATGCAACCATGATCCCTACGAAAGTGGCTTAGTTAATTTATTTATATTATTTTATGTTTTGCTCGAGGACTAGCAAAATGTTAGGTTTGGGGGTGTGATGGGTGTTAAATCTATCACTATTTCCCACTCATTTAAACTAATATTTTGTATAGTTTCTTGAGTTTTGTGAATATTTTGATGTGTTTTGTGTTATTTTGTAGATAAACAAAGTTTCAGGACATTCTGGAGGTGATTTTGGCCAAAACAGTGAAAATTGGATGAAAATGGCATTTTTGTAACTTGGAGTAGAAGTTTCACCTGATTAGTCACTAACTTCTTTATTCTCTTTTCGTTTATCTTTTTACTTTTGTGTGCATTAGTTTTATTACCTGTTTACTTTTGTAAAATATTTGTGGGTATCATTGCTGTAAACCCTCACGAGACTACAACTCGTCCACTAGGGACACCTAGGGGTTAAAGGCTTATTGCATATGCTAAATGCAACCATGATCCCTACGAAAGTGGCTTAGTTAATTTATTTATATTATTTTATGTTTTGCTCGAGGACTAGCAAAATGTTAGGTTTGGGGGTGTGATGGGTGTTAAATCTATCACTATTTCCCACTCATTTAAACTAATATTTTGTATAGTTTCTTGAGTTTTGTGAATATTTTGATGTGTTTTGTGTTATTTTGTAGATAAACAAAGTTTCAGGACATTCTGGAGGTGATTTTGGCCAAAACAGTGAAAATTGGATGAAAATGGCATTTTTGTAACTTGGAGTAGAAGTTTCACCTGATTAGTCACTAACTTCTTTATTCTCTTTTCGTTTGTCTTTTTGCTTTTGTGTGCATTAGTTTTATTACCTGTTTACTTTTGTAAAATATTTGTGGGTATCATTGCTGTAAACCCTCACGAGACTACAACTCGTCCACTAGGGACACCTAGGGGTTTAAAGGCTTATTGCATATGCTAAATGCAACCATGATCCCTACGAAAGTGGCTTAGTTAATTTATTTATATTATTTTATGTTTTGCTCGAGGACTAGCAAAATGTTAGGTTTGGGGGGTGTGTGATGGGTGTTAAATCTATCACTATTTCCCACTCATTTAAACTAATATTTTGTATAGTTTCTTGAGTTTTGTGAATATTTTGATGTGTTTTGTGTTATTTTGTAGATAAACAAAGTTTCAGGACATTCTGGAGGTGATTTTGGCCAAAACAGTGAAAATTGGACGAAAATTGCATTTTTGTAAATTCCCGCGTCGCGACGCCAAAACCTTCAGCGTCGCGACGCCTAAAATGCGTCGAACATTGCTAACGTGCGCCGGGTCCACAAATCAGAATCTGAGAAAATTTTGACTTTGCTAACGTGCGCCGTGCCACGTGTCACCATCACAGCCGATCTGCTAACATGCGCCGTGCCACGTATCAGCATCCTACGGTGTCGACAGTCATCATCGCCACGTGTGCCACGTGTCACTCCAGGTCATTTCCGTGTCATCAGCCACGTCAGCAAGTCAACAAGTCAACATTGCCACCTCACCGCCACGTCATCATCAGCCAATCAGGAAGTGCCACGTGTCGCAATCCTACGGTGCCGACAGTCTCTTTCCCACGTCGCCGCCACATCTCCTCCACGTCATCGCCACGTCAGCATCAATCATTGAGTATCTAATCCTTATCTTACACGTGGCGGATAAGAATCTCATTGACCAATCAGAAGCCGCCACGTGTCACAATAATTGAAGCCCAACCACCTCGCCACATGTCACCTTATTAGCTTATCCGGAATCTTCAAACCGGCGAACCAGAGCGTGCCACGTCGACAAAAGCTGGCGTAGCGACGCTGAAGGCCCTGGCGTCGCGACGCTGGAAGCCTCCCGAGGCCTATAAATTGAGCTCGAGATTTCAGAATTCATTGCACCACTCTCTCTCTTATATTCTATCTAAAGAGAGAGTTTCTCTCTCTATTTTCTTTTAATTTTTAGTTTTTTAGTTTTGTAATTAATTTTAATTACGTTTTGTAATAATAATAATTTAATTTTTATTTTTTACAGTTTTTACTATTTACCATGAGGAGGTAACTTCCCCAGCTAGGGTGAAAGGTAATTCTTCTACTGTTACTATTTAGATTAATCTCCCTTAAAAATAATATAATCACTATTTAAAATATTGACTTAAAAATGATACCGCCAGATTGGTCGGTTGGTAATTCATTTTAATCTGGTTTAAACCTGACTAATAAAGGATACCGCCAGATTGGTCGGTTGGTAATTTAATTTTGGTTCCGCCTTTATGGCTGGTTGGACTTAATTTGACTTAATCAGGTTACCGTCTATATGGCTGGTTGGAAAAAGAATCACAAGTTTATATATTATTTTATGAGAGATATCTAAATTAGTAGTAGTAAAAGTAATTCCTTTTACCTTAGCATTTTATTTTATTGTAATTTACTTTTCAGTATTTACTTTACCATATTTTTACTTTATGTCTTTTATTTTCAAGTTTTTACTAGCCCTAGTTATGTGTTGTAACTAAATTAGTTATCTGAGGTTGTGATGACTTTTAATATCACCGTTTTATAATGGGTTAGATTATAGCTTGGGTAATATAAAATTTATTTATTGAGTCTTAATCTTAATGCTTTTTCATTAACTGGCCATTAATAAAATTGATCTGGTAAATCTAAAATGAACTAGACATAGCGATTTTAGGTTACAGCTTTAGATTCAATAGCCCGCGATCTTCCTTGAGGATAGATAACCCTTTAATAGATTTCCTTACAGGATAGGAATATACCTGTCGGGCGGGGGTAGCCATAATTGGAACTTAAACTTAATGAATCCAGATAATTTGGTTGATGTAGACATATGGTTCAATTGGGTTAAACTGGGTATTTGTGTCTGACCATCGACAGAGGCTTACACATAATTTAGTGTTCCAGGTTAATAAATCAGTATATTACCCAACTTTAAGATAACAACTTCATCTTTAAAATGATATTGGAAGAAATCACAACCCTAGATAGTTTTTAATATTGAATTTTCTTAAAACCTACTTTCGAACAATTTTATTTACTTGTTTTTAAATTTAGAATCGTCACAATTTCAAATCAATCAAACAACCTGTTAGATACTAGTAATCATTTAACCTCATAAAATTAATAGATTAGATATTAAGTCCTCGTGGGATCGATATTTTTATACTACTTGAACGATACGTGCGCTTGCGTTATACATGTGTGTTTACGCCGGTCATCGCTCAACTCGAGTAAATTCCTATTGACGTTGGTGTACCATCTATTAGGAAATCTTCAGTGAGTCGTTCAGTTTTTATCAAATAAACACCTACATGTCTATACGAGTCTCCCAATACTCATGATTCATTGGGATAAACCATCAGATCAACATAGATAGATGACCTAACTGTCCAGAAACTGTGGTAGAAGCCTGTAGACTATTAAAGCATCAACACCATCAGTTGATAGAAAGAAAAAATGAAAAAGACATGTAGGTGTTTTTATCAAATAAACACCTACATGTCTATACGAGTCTCCCAATACTCATGATTCATTGGGATAAACCATCAGATCAACATAGATAGATGACCTAACTGTTCAGAAACTGTGGTAGAAGCCTATAGACTATTAAAGCATCAACACCATCAGTTGATAGAAAGAAAAAATAAAAAAGACGTAGACCAGACCACGAATAGCTGTCTCCAGATGTAAAAGGGTTGATTGACACGGTGGGAACCACCATTAAAACTACACAATGTAATCAAAGAAAGATAATAATTGTTGTCGGCACCACAATAATGAGCCACATATAAAAAAGATTCTTGAAGACTGTCGGCACCATGAGAAATCGCCACACGTCCACAATGAGATTCGCTGCGCAAATAATGAATTCTAATTAATATTTTCTTTTTATACATGTGGGACCCACCCATATAATTAATATACTTTTTATATATTCAATTATTGCACATTTCGATGCAATAATTAACACTTGTCAATAAGAATGATAAAAAATCACATGGAGATATGAGTCCAATACATTATGAGCATATATGTAGATAATTTTTATACATATTAATTAGACAGAATGAATATAAACATTACTATCTTTGTACCATATCTGATCCATTGTCATCCATATTTCCCAACTCATCGGCAAATATGCTATGTAGCCATGTTTTTTTTTTTTTAGAGTTAAAAGGAGAGTTTGAGGAAAGTTAAATAATTTATGTGGATAAGATTTGTTAATTTGCATGCTTTTGATTTGGAAATGATTTAATTAGAGGATAACTTTTTCAGATTCTTGCACAAAATGAGGCGTAAAATTATTGTGGTAGTGATCAAATATTTTAAATAATAATTTATTCTTCAAATTTCTCCAATATACTCCTTCAAAGTAAATGTTATGCCTACATTGATGCTGACAAGGATATTAGAATTGATAAATGGGTAGAAATTTGAAAAATCTAATTATATTTTAAGTATTTTTTATTTTAATTTGAATCTTAAAAAATATAACAAAAGTATCAATTTAAAATTTCATACACTGAATTTTTTTTAATATCTTAAAAATATTTTTAAAAAAACATTTAAATTGATGGAAGAATTTTTCAAAATCCCACACATTTCATTTATCAGTCCTAAAGGTCATGAAGTTGAAATAACAGCAGCACGGGTACAAGTGCTAATTATTTATTTATTATTCCGGGAGAATAATTTATAAAAGAAAATGAAAAAGGAAAAAAATAGCGCATAATTATAAAATCAACCTTGATTTCCAGCGAAAGTACAGGAATAATAACCATAATCTTACTCTCCTTTTTAGGATGCTAGTGGGACCACCACTATTTCGGGTAATTGACATTCTTATTATTTTTTAATATCATAATTATGATTAAAATTTGTTGGATCTATAATTTTTTTGGACCTATACATTATTAATATTTAATATGTGATTAAATATTATTTAATATAATCACTGGTTATCACATAAAAAATTTCGTACAAATATCAGTTCAATACTAAATTTATATCCTAAAATCTACTCGTTAATTAATTATATATATATATATATATATATATATATATATATATACTAGTTTTTGCCTGTGCCTACGGCACGGTGTTACAGTATTTGGCCCGTGCCTACGGCACGGTGTTACAGAATTAAATGATTTTATTTTTTAATTAAATGATGCCCGTGCTTACGGCACGGTATTACAGAATTAAATGATTTTATTTTTTTAATTAAATGATTTTATTTTAACTTTCTATTTTTTAATTTGAAAATTTGAAAATTTTTTATCATTTTCATCAATCAATCCACTCTCTTTCCTCCAATTACCAATGAAATGATCTGGGCCGTCAATTAAGCCACATAAAGAGAGTCGTTGGATACACTCTCTTTCCTCCAACACCATTCTCCTTTATTATATAGATATATATATATGCTTAATCACTTTTTATTGAAACATCTATAATATCTAAATTGAATTAAATTAATTAATATTTAAATTCATGTTAAAATATTCATGTTTTTTTTTTTTTTCGATTTTTAATATAGTGAATCAATAATAACCTCTTCATTAATCTCCTTGAGCGTTAGTCCAAACAAACATGCTATAGCCCACGTGATTATGCTTTAAGGATCTTTGACTGATCTTTGTTCAATCATCAAATGCATCTCAATTTTCCACTCTTTAAGAAATGATTATGACCGACTAATCTTGTTGTAGTACAAATCTTTTCAACTCTCCCATCCGCTAGCACATTTGCATTAAGGCGCGGGATTTTGAAAAATTCATCATTAAATTTAAATATTAATTATTAATATTTTTAAATATTAAAAAAATTTATTTTATTAAAATTTAAATTAATATACTTAGTATTTTTTTTCAAATCCGAATTTAATTAAAAAATATTGATTGAACTTTTCAATAACCAATTCATTTACCAACCCTAATTCGCATACACTTATGGCTATAGAGGGTATCCGAGAAAAATCTTAACACTATAAATATTTGCCATAAATTTGAAATTTAATCCTGATCTCATTATCTCAGCATTTAAAAGACTCTTTAAAACCATTTTCCACATGGATTTTTAATAATAGATTTATGTTATATTCTTGAAATCGTTGATTTAAGTGTATCGAGTATATATATTTAAGGAAAAAATTATAAATAAAATTGTCAAAAAGCCCGAAACCTGAATCGTGATTTTAAAAAAGTTTATAACACATTATATGAAACAAAACTAGTTGAACTCTTTGAGGACTAAATCAGTATTAAATTTTTGTCACGACAAAATAATTTAAAATTATAAAAAATTTAAAACATATATTTTAAATTTGCTATATTAAGTACAAAAACATAGAAATTCAGAGAATATGTTACATCATCCATCAGCACAATTTTTTTTTTTTGGAATAATAATCTTAAAGAATTAGGCCGATAAATTTTATTAAAATAAGAAATGCTAATGAATATTCTAAGAGCACTCATTAAGAATCTATTTTAAAAAAATTTTGATCAGAAAAAAAGAAAAAATAATTAATATTTTGACAATTTTTTCAATTAAAAGTATCCGTGCAGTCTCCATAGAAAGACAAAAGCTGCAATTTGATGAATGAGGGCCCTAGAATTTAGAAATTTTGGAGCCTAAAAGATTTGATGATTGAACTAAAGAAAGAGAACCTATTAACTTTTTTTTTTTTTTTTTTTTTTTTTTTTTGCCGCCTTTACAGTGTTGCTGATGACCAACGGTCCAACCCTCATTTTGGAGAGATTCTTTGGTGCAATAGTAGTATGAATGACGTGGTACCACAAGTGAATTAAAAAATGATATGTAAATTTCTTCACCTATTTTTTAATTGTTTTTTAATTTTTAACACGCATGGCAGTGGATGATTGGCTTGTTGCATGGATGACATGGTACCACTAGTGCAAGAAGATTTTCTCCTCATTTTGCGATTGGGACACTGCCTGCCACGTGGAATCTTATGAATAAAGAGAGATTACGTGTATAAAAAATTATTTAATTAAATGAAAATTTTAATTTACTGAAGGAATACTCATTGTACATCTATCATTGATAAATATTTAGATACATTTCCCTCAATGTTGAAACTTGAAAAGCTTGTACACATGAACCCATTGTGGTGGAGGGATGGTTTTTTTTTTTTTTTTTTTTTAGTTTTAATTAAATATAACAAAACAAATATAAATATAACAAAACAACCTCTGTTCTGAGAGTTCCCCACCAGGGAAAGGGGAACTCTCAGGAATCTTCCTTATTGAAGTTTTCTTCTGATCAGTCCTTTGAAGAAGTCTAAACTGCAGCCAGATGAGAAAAATATTGTTGTTATTAATACTTTTCTTTCAGATCATATTCAAGGTAATGCTGAATTATGTATATAACGAGTCAACGACCATAGCATCTGAAATCAAACAATACAATCTAGGCTTCATTATGCTTATGCAACTATCAAATTCACATTCAATAGTACAATGCAATGCAAATTTTATTTACAATACTGTATTAAACAGCTTCTCTACTCTTGAGTGGTGACCGAGGAAAACCTAAAGTTTCGACTGTCAAGTCTCCTGCGATAAACAACTTAAAATTTTTTAAGAGCCCTTCAGACTGAAATGCGAAGAGAGATCCTGGCCCAACATATATATATATATTTTGAAATTGTTACAATTTGCAGATGCATTATAATCAGTTTATCAGTTTTCGGTGATCGAACCGGTGATCTAAAAGATTTAATGAGTCACTAGTTCGACCGGTCGAATCATTCCGAAAAAACCGACTTAACGTCATCAATAGTTTTATTTAATTAAAAATTATAAAAAATATTAAATTTTAATTTTTGATTTTAAAAATTAAAAAAAAAAACAATTGAACCGGTCCGGTCTAATTCGTCGATTTTGACCGGTTTTTTATAAATTGGTTTTTTATGTTTGGCCAGACTCACGATTGGTTCCCGGTTCGACCGGTTGAACCGGCTAATTCGGTTCGGTTTTAAACACAATGATTATAATATGAAATCTATTAGTCTAGACATATACACTTTGTTATACGGCTCAAAGAGATGCTCAAAAATCTGGGGGAGATATCTACTACTATTAAAATTTGATGATATAAACCCCATGGGGCTTGAACCCACACCCTCAAACATATGTTGAGGCCATCGGCAGCCCAGTACCCTTAACTACATACATGAGAGAGAGAGAGAGATAATCATATGGCATCTTCAAGAACAGGGTTTGAATCTGCGGACCAATGTTTCATTCAGATTTCAGATCTTGCTCCAATTCCTTTCTGATTTTTAAATCATTTATATAATTGGATTGTCCTAATTATACTCAACTGTCCTAGTTTATCACACAATTGTTCCTTTGTGAAGAGATCTTTAGTCTCCATGAGAGAGAATGAGTTTAACAAATTCTCAGCTGGGGACGTCTTTAGCTGACAAGAGACCAAGGGGGCATTAACTTATTGCCTTTCAGTGGTCGTGAATGCCCCCAGTTACTTTGCTCTCTCAGAGATCCTTAGAACTCTCTCCTTTGGATTAATAGGTGGAACTTGCAACTGACAAAATATGACACCACAATCTACTGTATTTTTCTTCATAGCTAATGGTATCAGACTGTAGCAGTGCAAAATTTATTTGGTATTAACCTACCTATTGCCATCAGGATGGAGCTCGCACATTTGATTGTCGTCACCAATAGCTAACAAATACCCTGATGATGTCAACCCCTGCAAAAAGTAGAATTAAAAAAAAAATACATTATTTGAAGTTCCAGACCAGCCATGTTACTCTACTTCCACTTATTTAGCACTCTAGTCATATGGAATGACACATTAACACCGCTGATTATCATTGGCACAAAAATTGGCGATGAATATAATTTGAAATCTGTATACTTCAATTCCTTTTACATCAAGGGTTTCCATGTATTTGGGCCTATATAATAGAACAATATATCTAATAATAAATAAAGAACACAATGGATTACCATAATGGCTTCAATACTACAGATGAATTGGAAAGATAAAAGAACAAAAGGGTACTATCATCAATTTAAACAATGTCAACTTATAAAAAATGTGTACTGTCCTGAAAAGCAGCTGCTTGCTTACGAACTTCTATACTTCAAGATGACTTGTTACGGATGAATAAAATTGCTCGTAAACAACAGAAATGAGGAGAATCTGTCATAGACAAGCATTTCACATGTAGTTTTACTTGTTTCAAAATAAAATTTCACATGGCATAATTTATTAGAGAAAGGGAGTAAAGAGCGGGAGGGTTGGAGCAAGGGGCATCTAATCCAAGAGATCAACTGAAGAGATCATAGTTTTCCCCCAACATCAGAAATTTATTAACCAAAATACAATGAGGCTTTTATGATAATGATTTCTGCTGACAAAAACTTTAACTTGAACAAAGAAAGGTTTGAAATATTTAACCATTAAGTTCCAGTTTAAATTAAAAAGAATATTCAAGATTTTTCCTTAAATCCATACAGTAAGAATGCAAAAACATAATATCATCTGGGCATGCATGCATAACCAAATTTACAATGCGGAACTTATCAGGATCCCTTTACTGCAGTCAGACCTGAATAGTCATCACATGCTCTACTACTTGATCATCATTTTTGTCCTGTACGATTACTCTCTGTCCGCTGCACCACAAACAAAACAAAATCACCACTTGATAGTGAACAAGTATGACATGCTTTCGCTAACAAAGGGCCAAACAAACAAAGAGCACGCGAGTCTTATACACTCCATTTGTTTCTCCCCTATCAACAGATAAGAGACTTGATAGGGACAGACGTGAGCTGCAGGTTTAACTTAAAGAAGCAACCAGCTAAAGTGATTGAGAGCTAAACAATAGTGGCTTTAGAGACAGATTTAAAAAAAAAGAATCAACATGGAGCATTTTCAGTCTTGAATGTGGGTGAGAAAAACTTTATAATGACCTTCCCTACAATTGATGGTCATAAAGGGATGAAAGCAATCAAAATTCGGCTGATATGGATATGACCACCAGCCACTCAAACACCCATCTTTCAGTGACTCCTCTGCTTTACAAAAATGCAAGATTAAGATTCAAAGAGGGC
This sequence comes from Zanthoxylum bungeanum, assembly GCA_019454045.1. Taxonomy (NCBI): domain Eukaryota; kingdom Viridiplantae; phylum Streptophyta; class Magnoliopsida; order Sapindales; family Rutaceae; genus Zanthoxylum; species Zanthoxylum bungeanum. Next base: position 174,605 of record SKCR01021835.1, read on the forward strand.
CTTTTGGATAAAAATTTGTGAACAAGCAAAATTACCATCAATTACATTAATGCAGCGATAAGTTCCACAGTTGAAAATGTGTCGGTAAACTATAGAACAGAATCAGCAAAATGTGCATATCACCTGTGTAGCCAAGTCCTGTAATATAGCTCCTCGAGATTTTGAAATCCTGCATGAAATACATCAAGGCAAAGAACTAGTTTGTTAATCATTGGATTCCACTTTTGAGAACACAAATGACATTTCTGCAATTTGAAACATTGATTCGATTTGTCACCTTGATTTATGAAAAGATCATAGAAGGTCTCAAATTTATTAAAAAAAGCTGCAATAACATCTTCTCTCCGAAATTGGTAAGTAGAATCAGACAATTTTCTTAGAACTGCATTCAAGCATGTTGTTGGTTCCTCATTATTAACATTCAAACCTATACCTGCATGAACAAGGAAAGATATATTATATCTATCATTTAGATATATTTATCCTTTTTCAAGAAAGCAAGTAATGCTTAAACTAGAATTCTAGTTAGACATGGTGTGGTGAGCAAGGCTTCAAGCAGAATAATGCTTTGCCAGTTATGATTTCTGAAGCAAATTTACTGATTTCAATAATTTGCTTTATCATCACCCAAAGGCACCCATATTACCATCAAATGTTAAGTCTACTTACCAGCACTGACGTTGAACTTCTTTGTTCTATATGTTGAGGTGCACAAAATGCCTCCAACTTTAAGGCCATATAAGTACAGATCATTCGGCCACTTTATTTTAACGTCAAGGCATGGTAATCCCTGAAAGAATAACAAATTTTCAAAACGAGTGCATAAATACTTAACTTTCACATTTATTCACAAAGAATATGCAAAAATAATTTATTATATGAAAAATCAAGTTAGGGAAAAGAAGTGAAGGAAAACAACTGAAGAAACCCAAAATGCATTTACAAAATCTGAAAACCTCGAGTTTCAAATGAAATTCTCAAACTCAGGCCAAATATAGAAGATTATGTAGTTCGATCACAAATTACAAGCCTGATTTTGATGAATGGTATTCTGGAGACTCAAATAATTCATGTAAAGTTACACCCTAATTCATGCTCACTATCCAAATGCTTAATCAAGTCCACTTAAAGGCACCTTAATTACTTAACATTTCAGTAAAAAAGGCTTTCACCACATCACCTCAATCTCTACAAGCTACCAATCTACACACAACATATTTAACTTCTTTTACCCAATCTAACGTGCAACTGCCTACAAGCAGCCTACTTGCTTGAAATGTTCTCCAACCAAAAAATCATCTTTTACGGAAGCATGTAGAATCTGCAAGCATCAATAAACGCTTTACTGTTATATGCTTCTGTGTACTTGTCTCTTTCCGAAGTTGAGGTCATCTAACTTGTTAATCATGCTTTCTAGTTGAACCTTTAATCGACATGCGACACAAACACAAATTCAGCAGCACAAAATATTTTGACAAAAAGGCCATCAATTATATTTTTTTTTCCTACACACACAATAACAATCATGCGACCACAATTACATTTCTGTCACAAATATCTTTTATCGCTTCTGTGATCGCGAGAGATACTACATATTGTAACAAAGGCACAACACGTCCATCCTCCATTTGTGTGGTAAAAGAGAACATAAGGCAACCCTTTGGAGACTCCCACACATTCTTTGACCGACCTGCATATTCAAACATGAAATGTAACTACCAATTTTTTCATACAAACAATAAATTGAATGCTATACCGTACCATGTCAATCAGTACATTTTAGCATATCATGAGCCATAAATACCATTCACAGCAAATTACACCATAATAATTAAACAATAAACTTGGCTAATATGTACTGGATATTGACAATTTGACACAATGATTAACATATCATCCATGAGGACTCCATACCTCGCCCTTTGGATTGACTATCAGCAACACAAACTGCACCAACCGGAAGCTCACAGAAGTTGCTGTAAAAAAAAAAAAAACAATATTGATCAATTTAATAAGAAATGAACTATGCAAATCCATTACTCAAACACAAATTTTTTTATTTGAAAAAAATGTTTCGTTACTTACTGAGAAACGACATCGTGTGTAGAAGGCAAGCGTGGAGACCAAATCAGAAGCCGACCGAATTGATTTGTTGAAAGCGAATTCATGAAAAAATCAATATCAAACGACTCTTCTTTGTTTGGCTTATCAATTTCTGATTGCAAATGTATCGAAACTTCACTATTATCAGGGAGTTTAAGAGTGTTATTACTCTTCAGTGATTTAGCAATTTCATTCTCAGCTAATGATTTTCCACTTAGTACCAGCATACAACAAGAATTTATATCCATCGCTGAAAGATAGAAAAAACAAATTAAAAAAATTTAAATTAATTTCTCTTTTTCTACGAGTAAAATAGTAACAAGTAATAAGCTGTAGCGTTGCATTCAAAAAAAAAACGTTGCATTCAAACCAGCTGATAGAGAGAGACGAGAAGGCTTTTTATTTGATAAAACGACACTTCGTATTGAGCGAAACGACGGATGAATTAGCGGATAGATTAAACGTAGGTGAGTCGTCAATCGCGTGAGCTCGCCGCCATGTAATAGCAGCTTAGGCGGAGAAAACGATATGAATCAGTATAGTCAGTTTCATTGTGTGACAGACGACTTAGAAGCCGTTGATTTTTGAAATTTTGCCACGTCATACACAATTGTGGACCTCTGACTGGCTCTAATAAGCTTAATATTTTTTTTTTGGGTGATCAAGTGGTTGTGATTGTAATATATGTGAAACACGCTGTGACACCAGCAAATTTATTTCTCTTCATAAAACCACTCGCACTTTTAAAATGCGTTTCGTTTCTAGTCTCTTCTCTCTTTTGCTTATTGGACTCGTGAACTGTGTTTGGTTTGTGTATTCATGGACGAATTGCAGAGCGCTCTTCAATATCGTGGCTTGACTGTCACCAATTTACCAGAAAAAGGCCGCTGTCTCTTTACCACCAGAGATTTCTATCCAGGTCTCTCATTCCGTTGAATATAATTTTCTCTTCCTTTTCATTTGATACTACGTCGTTTTAAGTTAATTTTGTTTTAGCTTTCACACTTTTCAGGAGAAGTGATTATAAGCCAAGAGCCTTATATTTGCGTGCCAAACAACGCGTCTTCTATATCACGGTGTGATGGATGTTTCGCTTCTAGCAATCTCAAAAAATGCTCAGCTTGTCAAGTTGTTTGGTACTGCGGGAGCAATTGCCAGGTAATTAATATTTGATTCACTGCACATTGTCATTTCAAACCGAAGAGTTTGGCTTCATTATGAAATATCATGTTAGCATTGAACTGAAATAATAATCACTGCAATTAAATTTCAGAAATTGGACTGGAAGTTGCATGGCCTTGAATGCCAAGTTCTCTCTAGGCTCGACAAAGAGAAAAGAAAATCAGTTACACCTTCAATACGTCTCATGCTGAAACTCTACGTCCGAAGAAAGTTGCAAAATGAGAATGTAAATCCTTGGTTTGTTTCAATTAATTTACATACTTGAATTGGTGAGACTATTTTATCGATTATTGGTTTGTTTGACTGTCAGGTTATACCTTCAACTGCCACAGACAACTATAGTTTAGTCGAGGACTTGGTTGCTCGTATCCTTTTTTATTTTACTTTTCGGTTCAATCAATTTGGTTGATTGCTTTGTTTCAACTACTATGAATCCACTTTCTTTAACTATCTTTTTGGTAAAGATATGTCGGACATTGATGAGAAGCAACTAGTGCTCTATGCACAGATGGCAAACCTCGTCAATCTGATTCTACAGTGGCCAGAGATTAACATAAAAGAGATTGCGGAAAACTTTTCCAAGGTTTCTTTCGAAAAGTATTGGTGTTTATATCATGTTCAGTGTAGTTGAGCATAATTACATGAAGCACCCATAAATTCTTTTATGCCTTTATGTCTAGGTGCTAGAGGTATCCTCAACCTTGTGACATAAAGCAGCTGTGCATTTGATTCAGAATTTATTATTTAAACATCCCAACTCCCACACATTGGTTGTGCATAACATTGATAATGAAATTGTAAAATTGTCTCAATTAAGATTCGTCTCTGTAGGTAATTCCTGATATGAATTGATACTGTTGTCTGATCTATCAACTATCTGACACAGCTTGCATGCAATGCACATACCATTTGCGACAGTGAACTAAGACCCTTGGGGACTGGACTGTATCCTGTCATTTCCATTATTAATCACAGGTAAATAGTAACTAGTTGAGGCAAATATGTATCTGCACCCCCACCACACTAGCGGTATCCTAAATGGTTCTAGTGTTTCAGCTGCATGCCAAATGCTGTTTTAGTATTTGAGGGAAGGTTGGCTGTAGTGCGTGCTGTGCAGCATATACCCAAAGGTGCAGAGGTAAGACATGATCTTTCTGAGTCGTCTTGATATGTAATACAAGAAGAAATACACTAACTAAATGACTTATTAGAAACTCCCTTATAATAAGGGTTCATAAGTGGAAACCTGATTGCTTGACAGACATATTCAAAAGTGATCTTTAAGTAAGTTTAATTCATTAGGAAAGTCTATTTCATGTGAAATCTGGGTGGTATGATGCTACTTCTTACAATCTTACTCTTTTTATTTCATGTCAAATCTGAAAGCTATCTGTGCTGTTATATCCTGTTAGGTATTAATAAGTTATATAGAAACTGCTGGAAGCACTATGACTCGGCAAAAGGCACTTAAAGAACAGTACCTTTTTACTTGCACATGTCCTCGCTGCATTAAAGTGGTACCTGTATTTTCATTTTAATTTGTTGCACTTAAGCTCTTATACTGGATTTCCCCTCTTTGTCTTTCTTGTATCTAATAAATTAAGCTTATATTTTTTTTTTGAAGGGTCAGTGTGATGATATACAGGAAAGTGCAATTCTAGAAGGTTACAGATGCAAGGATGATGGCTGCAGTGGCTTCTTGCTTCGTGATTCTGGTAAGTAATAACTTGCAGTCACATCATTGAGATGGCCCTGTGTCCGTTTCAAATTTTTTGCTGTTTGAATCTGCAGATGACAAGGGATTTATATGCCAACAATGTCGCCTCATTAGGGGTAAGGATGAGATAAAAACAATATCGAATGATATAAAAGTATTGTCAAACAAAACTCTTGCATCTACATCCTGTGGCAGTATCCTTTTTCTTCTTTTTTCCCCCTCTTTTTCCATAATTTTTTTCTTGAGAACTTTCTAAAGCCATCATTTGGATAAATATTATTTTTGATAACAGGGACAATAAGTATGTATTTCTATAATTTGTGAACAATAAGATCTTTGACTGACAATAGATCATCGGGAAGTTGTCTCTACATACAAGATGATTGAAAAACTCCAAAGGAAATTGCACCATCCCTTTTCAATCATTTTGATGCAAACCCGAGATAAACTTATAAAGGTACATTGAATCCCTTTTTTGGGGTGAATATTCTCTTTCATAATTGCCCATCCCTTTTCAATCTAAATATGCAAATCAGTCTTTCACATTTATTTTGACTTAGTCAAATGGTTTTTCTTTGTTTAGTTGGATGCAAAATTCTGTAATGTGTTTACACGGAGACAAAAATTCTTTATTTGCTTCTTGGGTAAAGAAGTAGAAATTGAACTAGCAAGCCTCGTCCTAATCTTTTGGGGCTGGCTTTTGAGGTTTGAGATTGTTTGAAATCCCATTGAGATGAAACCATTACAACCTGCTTCACTTGGTGTCTGAAATCAGTCTTTATTTTTATTAGCTATCAATTCATTATTTTTTGTCAAAGGGGAAAGAAATAAGATTACAAAATGAGGGTGGAGGTAAAGATTCCAATGTCAAAGATCTTTAGGTATATCATCTGCAGCAAAAGATGATGAAAATTTTAATCAGTTATAAAGAACAAGAAGCTCAATAAATGCTTCAGTGATGTCTTTGCCAAAATGATAAAAGATCCAACATCTCTTACTGCCTTTTCAGGAAGTTCAAAATTTTGGCTTCACCAATCTGGACTGTAGTGTTATGGTAATGAATAAGTTGAAATAAGATAACATATCTGAGGACTGCGTAATATATATAAGAAAATTTATCCTCTTGGTTCTTTTATCTTTTGACTGCAGACTCTAACTTGTAAAGCCGGCTCTTTGAGATGAGACATTTCACCAATATCCATAGATTTTTTCATTGAATGCTTGGATGATGATTTCTGAAAATTTTTCCATCTGGAAATCTTGGTAATGATAGTGATACCGTATTTGTAGTTCTTATTGATGGAAATCTTCATCTTCACCTTTGCATATTAGTTGATTGCATGGATGATAAATTGTGAAATGGATCCATCTGAGAAACTTCCAAGTGATTATGATTGTGTATTATCTTTTTCTTTTGTCTTTGAAGCCAGAAGATTTTTTCAGAATCAAAAAGTCTTTGGATCTAGAAATGCTGTTTATTTTTGTTTCTGGTGACCCAAATTTCTGCAAAGATTCTCTTTTTTGCCTATGCATCTGTAACAAAGGATGGACTTGTGCCTCCAAATGTCTTTATATATGGATCAACCAAACACCCATAGATATGATATCATGACTTCTGGCACTGTATTTTGAGGTTAATGAATTTAATAATGTCAAAACTATTTGTCTCTTCAGATGCTGATGGAGCTGGAAGAATGGAAAGAAGCCCTTGCATATTGCCGATTGACCATTCCGGTGTATCAAAGTATGTCATGCTTTCAGCAAGGGAGTTTAACAGCCCTCTATTGATGCTTTAGTCTGCTAGAGATTACATTGAAACTATAATAAATAACACAAAATCATCCAGAATGCATTACTATTTCCAAATGCATCTAAAATTTTACACTTCAGCTTGTTATTCTTGAATTGAGAATTCTGGATATTATTGTTACCGATATTCTTAATTTTCATTTCTGTTTGAATGCAGGAGTCTATCCACAGTTCCATCCTTTGCTTGGGCTGCAGTATTATACCTGTGGGAAACTTGAATGGTTAGGATTTTGTTTTTTGCTTTGTTCTTGTTTCCACTTTAAGAATGTTTTACCAATTTCTTAAAACTCCCACTGTTACTTGAATGCAAATGTTTCATCAATTTGCAGGCATCGTATTCAGGGATGTTGAAAACATTTTTATGCATGTCCGGTGTGCTTATCTGTTTAATCATCTATTACAGGTTTCTTGAGGACACAGAAAATGCAATCAAATCCCTGACCAACACAGTGGAGATATTACGAATTACTCACGGGACAAATTCACCTTTCATGAAGGAACTCATTATGAAGTTGGAGGAAGCACGCGCTGAAGCTTCTTACAAACTTACATCCAAAGACGAGTAACAGATTCCATCTGAGTCAGATTTTGTTAAACCGGAATCTGCGATTACTGCCATGATTAAAAATGAGCCGACACAGCAAATGAAAAGGAAACTTACAAGCTTTGTACTTGTGTATATTTATCTGAATTCTCCGCACCACCATCCCAGCTGTGAGTTATTGCAGTTCGTTTACACAATTATTCTGAAGCTTGCACTGAAGAAGCATAGATAAAGGAGTCCAGAACCATCGGTTTCATCATTTCATTCACTATGAATGGATTTTATGTTTTAATTGATGACAATTGTATTTAATTGTTTAACCAGAGATTGTTGTGTTGTGATGAAACTCACACTAATAGAGGTGATTGGAGAGAAAATTCTCTTTTATATCACAAACAAAAGAATTACAAAGCTTCAAACCTTAAGCTTTACAAAAAATTATCACACCATTTTACTCTATATTTCTTATTTAGGGATTTCTGAGATGCCTAACAATAGTCTCTATGGCTTCAATTTATAGTGCCCAAACCGTGTGAACAATGCCACACGGTTTGGCACTTGTTGGATGCAAGCTGGAGCTTTGGAGGAGCCTTCTGTCAACAATTCCATCAACCTTCAGCCATCAACTTTCGGTGCATTTTGGCTTCATCCTTTGCTGTCTTCAATTGTCTTCACAAGTCCAGTGCATGGTGCATGCAAGCTCATTGCTTGCTGTGTTCACTTCAACAAATATCTCAATCGGTGAAGATTTCCCCAAAATCTGAGCCGACCATCAATCATCCAAACCGAATCCTCAAAATGATCATCTCCTGGCTGCATTTGAATGACTGCCTACGTACCCTGAGTTGGGATCAAGCCAATCGTAGTTCTCTGAATCTCCACACTCTGACTATATGGAGAATTTTGTCATCCCGGCCAGATTTCAAGCTTCTCTTTCGGTAAAACCTTGGTGAACATATCGGCACCGTTGTCGTCGATGTGAATTTTCCTGAGTTCTAACAGCTTTGAGCTCAGGACGTCCTGTATCCAGTGATACCTCACATTGATATGTTTTGACCTTGAATGAAAAGTTGAATTTTTACCAAGGTAGAGAGCACTCTGGCTATCGCAGTACAAAATGTACTTCTCCTGCTTGAAACCTAATTCCTGGACGAATGTCTTCATCCACAGAAATTCCTTGCAAGCTTCTGTCATTGCAATGAATTCTGCCTCTGTTGTAGAAAGTGCAACACATCTCTGCAACTTTAACTGTCATGCCACAGCTCCTCTTGAGAGAGTAATCAGATACCCTGAAGTAGACTTTCGGGTATCCACATCTCCTGCCATATCTGAATCGGTGTAGCCCATCAACACTGGTTCTCTGCTTCCAAAACATAACCTCATTTTGGATATGCCTCGTAGATACCGCATGATCCATTTGATGGCATTCCAGTGTTCTCTTCCTGGGTTTGACATAAATCGGCTGACCAATCCAACTGTGTGTGCTAAGTCTGGCCTCGTGCACACCATGACATACATGAGACTTCCTATTGTTGAGGTGTATGAAACCTGTTTCATTTCCTCCTTCCCTGTCTCAGTAGAGAGACTCTGTTGTGTACTCAATCTAAAGTGAGTAGCAAGATGAGTGCTAACCGCTTTAGCCTTGTCTATCTGGAATCTCCGAAGTACCTTCTCAATGTACTCCTCATGTGACAAGTATAACCTCCTGGCTTTCCGATCACGGCCGATCCTGATGCCAAAAATCTGTTTAGCTGGCCCCAAGTTTTTCATCTCAAAAGACTTACTCAGTTGCTGCTTCAAATTATCAATCCTCGATTGATTCTGGCCAACTATCAACATATCATCTATGTACAGTAGTAAGATGATAAAGTCATCGTCAGAAAATTTCTGAACGAAAACACAATGGTCTGAAGTGGTCTTCTTGTATCCTTGCTCCCCATAACTGACTCAAACTTCACGTACCACTGTCTTGGTGTCTGTTTCAAACCATAGAGGCTTTTCCAAAGTCTGCACACATAGTCATATTTTCCTTTGACTCTGTAGCCTTCTGGTTGCTCCATGTAAATTTCTTATTCCAGATCTCTGTGAAGAAATGCGGTCTTGACATCCATCTGCTCAACTTCCAGGTCGAGGCTTGCTGCTAAGCTGAGTACCACTCTGATGGATGGTATCTTCACAACTGGAGAGAAGATTTTATCGAAGTCAATGCCTTTTCTTTGATTGAATCCATTGACGACTAGTCTGGTTTTGTATAGGGTTTGTGAAGTGTGCTCATGTTGCTTTACTCTGTACACCCATTTTTTCTTCAAAGCCCGTTTGCCTCTTGGCAATTTCACCAAATCAAAAGTGTGATTGTCATGCAAAGATTTCATCTCATCTTGCATGACATCCTCCCACTTTTCTTTATTCTCTGTTTCCACAGCCTTCTAGTAGCTCTCGGGTTCTCCCCCGTCAGTAAGCAGCACATACTCATATGCAGAGTATTTGGTTGAAGGTCGCCTCTCTCTGTCAGACCTTCTCTGTGGAACTGTTGGTGTAGCTTCTGGTACTGGTGGTTGATCATGATCATCATCTCTGGGAGCTTCATCACATGTACCCTCATGTCTGGGAACCTCATCTTCAACTTGTACTGGCACCGGTGTATGAGGTTCTGGATTCATATCTCTGTATTGCTGGGGCATTGTCTTTATCTCCTTCCAGATATCTTCTATGGTCTGATCTTTAACGAAGACAACATCTCGGCTCCTGACGATCTTCTTGTCCACAAGATCATACAGTTTGTAGCCGAAATCATTCTGACCATAGCCAATAAAGACACATTGTCGCGTCTTTACATCAAGCTTGGATCTCTCGTCCTTTGGGATGTGTACAAATGCTTTACACCCAAAGACATGTAAGTGTTCGTATGACACTTCTTTACCTGTCCAAACTTGGTTAGGAACATTACCTTTCAGTGCGACCGCTGGGGACATGTTCAAAACATATACTGTTGTGTTGAGTGCCTCCCCCCAAAATGTCTTCGGCAGCTTGGCTTGTGATAGCAAGCTTCTGACCCTTTCGCACAAGGTTCTGTTCATCCTCTCAGCTAGGCCATTCAGCTGAGGTGTCTTCGGAGGTGTCGTTTGATGTCGGATTCCTTGCGTCGTGCAGTACTGATCAAACAGACCTCTGTATTCTCCACCGTTGTCTGTTTTGATGCATTTGAGTTTCTTGCCGATTTCTCTCTCCACCAGGGCGTGAAACTCCTTAAACATTCCCAACACTTGATCTTTTCTCTTCAAGGTGTATGCTCATGTCTTCCTTGAATGATCGTCTATGAATGTCACAAAGTAAAGTGACCCACCAAGTGTTCTTGTCTGCATCGGACCACATACATCTGAATTATGAGGTCAAGTACCTCCGGTTTCCGCTGAGGCGGGGAGCTCTGGAAGGACACTCTGTTCTACTTTCCAGCCATGCAGTGTTCACACTTCCGTAAGTGTGAGTTCTTCAATTCGGGAAGAATATTCTGCCTGCGTAGTATCTCCATCCCCGTTTGACTCATGTGACCGAGCTTTTTATGCCATAGCTCGGCTGCCTCATTACTGTTGACTGTATTTATGCTAATATTGGAAATCTTAGCATGCATCAAATACATAGTTGAATCTTTCTTACCTCGTGCCGCCACCATTGATCCTTTAGTGAGCTTTCAGGTTCCGTCACTAAAGGTGCTGCAGAAACCTTCATCATTCAGCTTGCCTATTGAGATCAGGTTTAACCGGATGTCTGGGATGTGCTTGACTCCCTTCAACACTAGCCTTGTCTCGTTGTCTGTTTCAAGGCAGATGTCTCCAATACCGACGGCTTTGGACTGGCCGTCATTCCCCATCCTTACAGCACCGTAGTCTCCTGGTGTGTAAGATGAAAAGAAGTCTCTGCGAGATGTGGCGTGTATGGATGCGCCACTATCTATCACCCAACTGGTCTCGTGTCTGGCAAGATTCACAACATTTTCTTCATATATAATGAAGAACTGTTTGGAGGTATTGTCGGTGGTAGTAGAAACTCTTTCTTGATTAGAGTCACCATCTTTCCTGGACTGTTCGTTCTTCAGTTTGTAACAGTCTCTCTTCATATGGCCTTTCTTTTTGCAGTGATAGCACTCAATATCTCTTGTTTTTTATTTACCTCGGTTCTTGTCTGGTCTACCTGGGCCTCGGCTTTTACTCCTCCCCCTTCTGGTGTTCTTTTCTGTCACTAGAGCTTCTGAGGTTGAGACTGATGCTGACTCCTACATTCTCGTCATCTTTTCTTCCTCGAAGATCCTGGTCTTTGACATCTCCATAGTGACTTTCCCATCTGTGGCTGAATTTATCACCGTAGATCTGAACGTTTCCCATGATTCTGGTAACGTATTAATGAGTATTAATCCATTTACCTCATCACCGAAGTCTATGCCCAATCCAGCCAGTTCTTTCATGGTGCCGAGGAAATCGTTGATATGGTCCGCCACAGCTGTACCTTCCTGGTATTTCAACCCCATCATCTTCTTGATATAGTACAGTTTGTTGTTGCCAGTCTTTGCTCGGAAAAGCTCCTCCAGCTTTCTCCATAAGACACGTGCATTTGTTTCTTCACTAACATGGTTCACGATATTGTCGTCGATCTACTGACGAATAGTACTGCATGTTTTCTGGTGAAGATTAGCCCACTTCTCATCGGACATTCCTTTTGATTTCTGCTCCAGAAATACTGATCCATCATAGTCTTTCACATACAGAAGGTCTTTCATTCTTCATCTCCATGTGAAATAATTGGTACTGGTTAACAAAACCATTTTTCCGTTGCCCCCATCCATCATAAAAATTCTAAGCAGAATTTCAAAAAACGGACTTCACCGTTGCGTCTGGAATGGTAAAAAATGGCGGAAATGACACTTCGTTTGTCAAAATCTGACACAGAGACCAAATTGCAAATTTCAGAAATTACAGGGGTCAAAGTACAATTTCCAAAAGTTCAGGGGCCAAAGTGCAATTACGGAAAAGTTCAGAGAATAAAAAGTAATTTCGAAAAAATTCAGGGGCTAAAATGTAATTTCATGAAAGTTCATGGACCTTTATGAAATTTACCAGGTTATGCTGACATGGCAGGTTGCTGACGTGGCAGGTTGCTGACGTGGCGCTGACGTGGCAGATACGTGGCGTTGACGTGGTAGATGACGTGGCAGCTGACGGGGCTGCTAACTGGTCGCTGACGTAGCGCTGACTGGGCGCTGACTGGACTGCTGATGTGGCGTCGTCTTCAACCTTGGGAGCGCGTGAAGTGCATGCGCCCGTGGTCGGCGCGTGAAAACAGGCTCTGCTAGGTAGACTCGGCCGGCGGTTCGGTTCCGGTTCGGAATCGAACCGAACCGGCCTGTTTCCGGTTCCACACTTAAGTGGAACCGGAACCTAAAACCGAACCGGTTCGGTTCTGTTTATTTATTTATTTTTTAATTAATTAAAATAAAAAAATGAGAGGAATCAAAGCTTAAATAAAAAAAATTTATTAATTAAAAAATGAGATTAAATTTATAAATAAAAAAAATTTATTAATTAAAAAATGAGATTAAATTTATAAATAAAAAAAATTTTATTACATTGAAGAGCTTGAGCTTAAATTTTTAAAAATTAGTTGCCTACGTATCCTCCAAGGGTGAGAGGAATCAAAGCTCACGTAGTTCCATTACAAGTTTAAGACATATCCCCTTTGTAAATTATAATTTTACAATTATCAATCATCATTATCAGTTGATCATTCGGCTCCGGTTCCGCTTGCACTTGTTGCAGAAGCATTATCGAACAAATCTTCAAAATCATCGGGGGCATCTTCTTGTTGTCTCAGATCAGCTCGAGTCCAATCATCCACACAAGCTGTTGCTTCTAGAGTGCTTGGATGTAATGAAGATCGCCTAGCTTCCAATATATTACCTCCCAAGCTGAAGGCTTGCTCAACCGCAACGGTGGAAATAGGTGCTGCCAAGATCTCTTTAGCAATAATAGATAAAACATGATATATATTTTGATGCCGGTTCCACCATTCAAGGATTTTAAAATTTTTACTGCATAAACTTTCATTAGAAAACTCAAAATTTGTAGATAAATAATTATCTAATTCAGGATTATTAGTTGTCGTATCCCTAGATTTTTTATTTCGTTGCAATAACCAACGATCCCATGCGCTAAGTCTTGTTTGAATTACCGGTTCGCTACTACTAGATTGACCTAATGTTCCTAAGTTATATCTTACAATATAATCATTAAATAAAATAATTAAATCACTTCTTAATTTCGTCATTATGCTCGTAATATCAATGTCATCTAATATTCCTAAATAACCATATAAGCTTGTAAACCACCATTCAAACTTCTAATTTAAATCTAGGATCAAAAACAGCAGCAATAAGATAAAGTAAAGGAATTTCTCTAAAATAATGCAACCATTTTACCTTCATAACAGTAATGGCTTCGAGCAAAACAAGATCATTAGGGTCGTCACTATCAACATGCTCATCGAGAGTGCCAACAATATTCAAACTCTCAAGAAGAAATAAATGTGTGCTGTAGGATAATAAACACCGCTAAAAACTAAAGTAGCATCATTAAATACTCTTAAAATATCTAAAAAAATTCACAAATATCCCATTGACTAGGATAAAGTGTGATATTTTGAACATGTTGAGAAAAAAAAACTACATAATGCATCTTTGTATTGAAATGCTTGACATAAAAGAAAATAAGTAGAATTCCAACGGGTTGGAACATCTCTAGAAAATTTAATCGGTTTAATGCCATTTATTTTACAAAACTTGGTCCATTCTCTCCTAACTTGAGAATATGACCAAAAACAGTTAAGTGCCATTTTAATTGGATCAATGAAATGAGATAATAATTTTAGACCGTCTTGCATACATAAGTTTAGGACATGACATGTACAACGAATATGAAAAAATCGACCCCCTAAATTTGGTTGACATATTTCTTTTAAATCATTGATGGATGCAGTATTTGCAGATGCATTATCAAATCCAATTGTTAAAATTTTTTCTCCTAAACCATATTCATCAAAAATTACCTTCATCATTCTATAAATATTATGTGCAGTATGTTGGTCATCAAAAACTCTAAATGCAATAAGTCGTTTTTGCATGGTAAATGATGCATCAATCCAATGACAAGTCACACCCATGTATGAGTGTGTTTGCCAATGGTCACTCCAAATATCAGAACATATAGAAATACGACCTTTCATCTCTTTAAATATTTCATTTAAAATAATTTTACCATCTTTATATAATTTGAAAATTTGACGTTTTGTTGTGTTTCGAGTCATTCTACATGCAGCAGGGTTTAAAGCATTATGCACGTAATTAGTAAAATGAAGTTTTTCACCAAAGCTTAAAGAAAGATGTGCCATACAAGTTAATTTCGCAAATTCTTCTCTATTTTTTGCATCAGAATATTTAAATAAATCTACACTACTCGTACCTCTACTAGATGATGCGTACCTGGCCATTTGAGTCTGCGTCGTATCAATGTCAAATTCAACCGGATGATGTTTCTCCATGTGCTTGATCATATTGCCGTATCCACCAGAAAATTTATAGATAACCCCACAATAGTTGCAAATTGCTCGTTGTGAACCATCTTCTAGGCGTTCCAAAGTAAAATGAATTTTGAAAATATCGGAGGACCGAGCCTTAACTTCTCTTCTCCGTGATTGTGCACTGACACTAGGGCCGCTCTCTTGGGTTGGCATATTTGACATTATGTTCTCGGATGAGCTTGCCATTTTTTTTTTTTTGAGAAATTAGGAAGAAAAATAAGAAAATTGAATAATTGCGATGCGAATGATAACAAATTAACAACTAAATAAATTGAGATTGAGAATAAGAATATAAGATTATAAGAGAATTGTATTGAAGTAAGATTGAGAATAAGAGAATTATAGAAAATGAGAGAGTTGAGAATTTGGTGTGATGAAATTATGAAAAATGAGAGAGTTTAGAATTTTTTTGATACCAAAAATGCCCCTAAATATAACCGTTTTATTACCGTTATTAGGGGTACATTAGTAATTTTATTTTATATAATAAAAATATTTTTTTTTAATTCTTTTATTTTATTTTATTTTTGGCAGGGAGCCAAACGGCTCCCTGCATCCCCCAACGGCTACTAGCCGTTGGGGGAATTAGGGTTCCTGTTGGAACCGACGGTTCCAACCGGAACCGTTCGGTTCCGGTTGGAACCGTCCGAACTGGTGGAACCGTACGGTTCCACCGGTTCGGACCGGTTCGAGTTGGGGTGGAACCCCAACCGAACCGGTTCGGTTCCGGTTCGGAACCGGAACCGTGGCCGGGTCTACTGCTAGGCGCGTGCGGCTGTTCTGGACCTCCGATCGATTGCCGGAAAATACCACCGTGCTCGTCTCGCCGTGAAAAGTCCGATGGTATGCTCAAAATCGATTTTCGACAACTTTCGTCGGAACCGACTTTCCTAACCGAAGCTCTGTTACCGAGTTTCGGGATCCCATCGTGGAACCTTAGCTCTCTGATACCACTTGTTGTGATGAAACTCACACTAATAGAGGTGATTGGAGAGAAAATTCTTCTTTTATATCACAAACAAAAGAATTACAAAGCTTCAAACTTTAAGCTTTACAAAAAACTCTCACACCACTTTACTCTCTATATTTCTTATTTAGGGATTTCTGAGATGCCTAACAGTGGTCTTTATGGCTTCAATTTATAGTGCCCAAATCGTGTGAACAGTGTCACACGGTTTGGCACTTGTTGGATGCAAGCTGGAGCTTTGGAGGAGCCTTCTGTCAACAATTCCATCAACCTTCAGCCATACTTTCGGTGCATTTTGGCTTCATCCTTTGCTGTCTTCAATTGTCTTCACAAGTCCAGTGCATGGTGCATGCAAGCAATGCTCATTGCTTGCTGTGTTCACTTCAACATGTTGATATTTTGTGGGCGTTAGAGAGCTTGGGGTCGAGTGATCACCTTGCATCTCAACCACGCAACATCTCCTCCGACGATCAAAATTATTGGTGTTTCTTTATGTGCTTTTATCCTTTTACGGCAATGGAAACCAATTTTAAGATTGGGAGCAAAGCTAAAATAATTGAACATGGTACTACTACCTGTCATACATAAATGTATGCCGAACCGAACTTGGATGAAAATGCACGCTCAACAGCAGCCACGGGCCACGGCCAATTCTAAATAAAGATGGCAATCAGTTGGGTATAGGAATTTGCGAATCCCAATTTCTTCTTGATTACGGGTGAGAAAATTTTTGTCTCGAATCTTGTATCAATTTTTAATCAGGTTGGAAAATCGTATCAAATTCTAAATAGAATTTTTCAAGATCTCGAATTGTTTATACAAAAAATTGAGATTTAGAATTTTCTATCATCCCTAATTCTGAGTGAGCATATTGTAGGATGCACAATTTGAATTTTTTCCCCTTTTTACTCCCAAAATTAAAATTCACAACAGAAATGATTACACTGGATTAGAAAGGGTGAAACATTTTGCCGAAGATCAGGAAATATTCCAATCACAAAACATAATTTCCCAACGGAAACACTCATAACACAGAAATTGAGAGAGTCAAATCTCTACCTATTCTCCCCCTGATTTGCCAAACATTTCTGAAGTTCAAAGCAAAGCCTTGCCATATCAGAAAGCAACTTACATTGTTGGTCTTGAGGTGTTGACAACTGAGGTGTTATAGGCATGACTGGATCCATAATCAGTTGACTCAGCTGACAGCATATCGTTGAAGCTTCGTGGTCACCGGCACAAGCATCAGCTAGAAGTTGAAGCAGTTTATAGCTTTGGTCATGAGGTGAGGATGGTTTGGTTGGGACTGGGGGAACAATGAAAGGATGCTGAAGTAGCTGAGGGATCCTCCACCGTTTGTTTCGATCCCACGCAAGACATTTCTTCATAAGATCAAGAAGCCATGGATTGGAAACAGGTTCATAAATTATCTCATGATTAGGATCTGTGATAACTTTAAACTTGGCCCAGAAGGTTTTGTAGTCTGAAAAGGGAGTCCTCCCATATACCATTTGATAAAGTATGCAGCCAAGCGACCAAATATCTGATGGCCGGCCACATTTTATAGTGTTTCCATTTGCATCACTCTCATTGCACATAAACGCTTCAGGAGACATGTAGCTCAGAGTACCCACCTACAGCAGCAACATAATACAATTGATAAAGCAAAGAAAAAGAAATTAGATATGGTTATTCCATGTCAGGTTAAATGGTATTGAAATTTTGGTAAATATCCCGAACTCTTGCCAGCAGTGTTCACAGAAGCATTCATGTGCCAAAACTGATGCACAAACTGGATCCTATCTGCATCCTGACTCTAGTGAAATTCCAAGGGAAAATAAGGAAACATATAATAACAGGAATAAGGATCACCTGTGAATCCCTTTGGATGTTGGTTGTGTCACTCATAATGGCTTTGGCAATACCAAAATCAATTAGCTTTAGAGAACCTTTGACAAGTAGGAAATTAGCTGGCTTCAAATCAGAGTGCACAATGCGTTCTTCATGGATGGTGTTGACGGCTTTAAGTATTTGCTGCACAATGTTTGAACAAAACAATGTCATCCTTCTGCCTCTAACAGTAAAATTAAAGCCAATGAACATGAAATCACTAAATTCAGAAGCCTGACCATATATGTAGACAGGAATTAGTTAACGTTGAGACGCTAGATAGAACACAAATAAATGGTTGAAAGAAAAAACAGGTAAATAAACAAAACAAAGGTTTCAAATGCGCCAATTGGTTTGGCGGGTGGGGGTCGGTGTTTGGCTGGGGGCCTGTTGAAAATCAAACTAATTGCTTAAATTGCAAGATATTTCCCATACAGTCCCTTTTCTGGTCTTCAGAAAATAGTCATTAATTCACAATGCCTCACTCAAAAGATAATAAATGATCTCTACCCCAACAGGATGAAAACACCACCAAAATCTGATGGGAACACATTATTGTTAGTAATGTATAAGCCAAAGAAAATCAGTAGGTAATCATTATAACCGAACGGAAAATATATTAACCATTGATGCTGCAATAACAACTTAAGGCAAGGTTAAGCTAGAGCACCTGCCAGTAAAATCGAAGCCAGTTCTCGTCTATGGTCTGATTTGAACCATCCATTTCCTTCCATTTCTGGGACAGCATGTGAGCCAAATCAATTTCTCCGTATTCCAGTACCATGTATATATAGCCGTCGTCCCTGACTCTGGCATCTTTATTGCTCATGGAACCATTCAAGACTTCTCGGAGCAAAGCTTTATCTGTCACCTAATACCAAGAGAGAATGTCAGAAGATATTCAACAAATAAAACCGAAGTCATGTATTCCAAAATTGCATGGTTGTACTGTACATGCTTTGGAAAATTGCTACTAATGGATCCGCATATTAATTAGATACACTACTTTGGGTTAAAAATGAGTACCTCATAGTCTATTAGCTGTATGATATTGTTCTTTCCCTTCAACTTGTTTAAATACTCAATTTCCTGACAAAACCCAAATGCAGTAGCGTAATCACGGCCTTTGAGCTTGATTTTCTTAAGTGCATAGATTGTACAGTCCGACGAAATAACTTTGTGGACCTCACTGCTTCCACCACTTCCTATCTTGCCGAGCCTTTGATAGAGTTTTCCGTTGACTTTAAAGAATAAGTCACTATCATAATTCCGCTTACGAGGCACAGACACTGCTTTACTACTTACATTCTTCTCCTGCTTTTCGGGTTTAGAAGCCTCCAATTTCATGTCTGATGATGAGTTTTTTGACAATGGAGCTTGAGATTGTATTTCAGTACCATTACCTGCAAGTTGATGTTCCTCCATTGACTTATTGTTATGAAGAGAAGGGTCATTAGATATGCCACCTCCCTTCATTACACTGTCTGGTTGCTCCTTTGACAATTCATGTTCCTTAGCTTCTGCTTTGGGGTCAATAACCAAGGTAGAAGCCTGTGCTGCACTAAGTGATTGATCAACAGGAATTTTGGTATCGTGAATTGAAGAACATGATGGCTGTATCATATCTCCTTGATTTACAGGCTCAGGATTCATATTGATTTCTCCCACAGGTTCTACAGTACCAAGAGTACTGCCTTCTTTCTGAGAACGTGAACAATAGGTCGTAGAATTAAGCATGGGTGCTGAAGTAGAATGGATGTATGTTGAGGTAGGACATGAAGAGCCAACCATAGAAAACTGATTAGCCGGCTGACTTAAGAAGTTTCTGAACTGGTGCAGCTGATCCTGGACGACTGTCGTTCTCTGTGCCAACGAAGAAGAGATTCCACCATCAGGCCTCAAACTGATATCGGATTCTGTGTTCCGGAAATGCTGAAGCTTTGAGTCATCATTGATAACAGTTGATGCCTCTACTTGATTGTTTGCATCCCATTCCATTTCTGTCAATGCAAGTGAACCCATATGAGATGATAAAATCTCCATGCCAGTGGCCATTCGATCATCGGCCCCTGCATATTGGAAAAAGGCAATATATTTTGCAGAGCAGACTGACAAACTAAAAAATCATATAGATTTTCTAAGTGCATAATTTCTTTCCAGAATGTCTCAGAGAAAGCTAGCAATGATGAACTGAATCACAAAAAAAATTGATTTATGAACCAACAATTTAAAACAAAAGAAGCTAAGAAATACCCTGACAAACAGTGCTGTTTCCAACTGAAAACTGAACTTTTCTCTGAACCTGATCATGTTGAGACCCAAAATGGGATAAAGTCAATGGATTATGTTCTTCACAACCAACAGCAGATTTTGAATGATCTCTTTGAGCATCAAAAGGGTTAAAATTATCATCAAAGGTATTGTTGGTGATAGTGCCTGAAATTGAAGGTGGAGTAATAGATGCATCTTCTTGAGTTTCCCCAACAGCAGCAGCTGCCTGATTCTTGATTCCTGAACTAAGATCTTTTACTGAAAGACCCTGACTCGACGAAACCACTTGTTGAGACTTGCTTGTGTCCACACTAACATCCACATTCGATCTCAAGCTCCTCGATGCTTCACGTTTGGGAAATAAGGAGCGTTTAGGCATCATACTATTTAACTGCATGCTACCTAATATTTCCTCGCAATAGATAACAAATAATTTTAGGAAATGCCCAGCCATCAAATTTTTAAAAAAGACACATAATGTAATTAAAACCCTCCAATATCCAAAAGTAACTAATTTAACACTTAATTTTGTATAAATTCAAAAACGCAACCCTAAAGTTCTGTTCTGAATTAATTACTAATAAAATTAACCATTTAGAAGCTAAAAGGAAAACCTAATCAGAGAATTTACGAATATAATTATTAAAAAAAAAAAAAAAAAGATAATGCAATGGATAAATGGAGGGAGAGGAAGCGGGCGGACCGAGAGGGCGATGGCGCTTGAGGGCGGCTTGAACATGCCGGAAGAGGTCCGGTGAAGAGGATGAATAAGCGGATGAAGAAGACGAAGACGACGTCGTGTCTGAAGTAATTGTCGGACAGAACTTCGAAGCGGGATGTGGTGGGACCGGCAGATTAGCCTCCCTGTCCATATGTGGAACTCAACAGCATCTCTGTCAAAGGGCAGTTTCGGTAATAGACTGAAAAAAATAAATTGGAGGGAGCAGATTCAATTCGCTGAAGTTATTGTTTTTGGTGATGAGCGAGTACTGGGAGAGAAGATGTCAGTAGTACTCGGAAATCAAAGGGGCCATTTGCAAAGCACTGTGTTTTCTCCAGCGAAGAGACAGAGATTTGGAATTTTGAACGCCTTATTATTGGCGCTCTTAATAGTTCTATTGGGCTACAAAATTGGGCCAATTGTTTAATTTTTCAACTTCTTTATCTAAATACACCCAATAACATTCTGAATACATCTATCAAGATTGTTTATTGATTGGATTTTGGTGTAATCAGGAAACTGGTAGAGTGTCTACAGCTTTACTCTTAGAGCTTGGGCATTTCAGTCCGGTGTTACAAGGAACATGAGTCCATACGTTGTGCTCAGGCTGGTCCAATTTCTGCATAATCCCCCTCCCCCTTTTTTTTTTTTTTTTTTTTTTTTTATTGGAATTGTCAGTTTGTCACCTTCCATAAACCTGAAAAAAAAAAAAAAATCATTTAAAAGGTGAGGTGAAGCTTAGATCAACTTCTTTTAACACCTTCTTCTTAAGATTTGATTAAAAAAATATTTGAAAAATAATTCGACCAAGTCTTAAGGACAAAAACTCAATTTCTTAGGTATGTATCAAGTTTTAAAACCATCAAAAGTAATATAGTGAGTGATTTCATATATCATCATCATACGATAAAGCATAAATAACGCGAAATGACTTTATAGTGTTTAATAATGTCGATTACATATTATGAATTAACGAGATAGTGTTCTACGTCCCAAGAGACGCGGCTTTGTGGTGTAGGATTCGGGATTTGATCTTGAGGTTTTGGGTTCGAATTCAGGGAATGTATTTTGTGAGGTCCAGCTGCATGCTTGCATAGGGAAGCTTCTTCCA
The DNA here is from genome assembly GCA_019454045.1 of Zanthoxylum bungeanum. Classification (NCBI taxonomy): domain Eukaryota; kingdom Viridiplantae; phylum Streptophyta; class Magnoliopsida; order Sapindales; family Rutaceae; genus Zanthoxylum; species Zanthoxylum bungeanum. The sequence goes on from SKCR01021835.1 coordinate 196,543, forward strand.
GATGATCCAGTTGTCATGCATTAAAAGAAGTTGCCATGCATGTGAAGACTATCAACTTTCGGTGGAGTTGATTTTTGAAGAAACAAACAAACCACCTTTAGGTGATTGCCACAAATCAAGGGTGAATAGTAGTTGTTTTTTTGGGCTATAAATACAACCCTTTGTAAAGAGTTCATAGCACCCCAAATGAGTGTAATAAGCTCCAACAGAGAGCTTGAAAGTGTTGTAGTGGGGTTTTTGTAAAGTTTATTTTTTGTAAACTCTTGTAAATCTATTCTTGGTAGTAATAGATCAATTCAGTTTTTTCCTCAAAAACACTCTAAAGTTATCAGAGAATCACAACAAGTGGTATCAGAGCTTTGGTTCTTCTTTGGGGTCGAAAAACCGAAGAGCGGAGCTCGGTTCGGAAAATTCAGGTTCCGGCAAAGTTGTCAAAAATCAATTTTGAGCATACCATCAGCTAGTTCACGTCGAGACGAGCACGGTGGTATTTTTCGGCGATCAAACGGAGGTCCAGGGAGCCCGCACGCGCCAGGCAGAGAGATCCTCACGCGCAGCGATTCGCAGCACGCGCCGCGCGTGTGACTGGAGGTTGAAGACGCTGACGTGTCCGCCACGTCAGCGCACAGTCAGCGCTGAGTCATCCCACGTGTCCGCCACGTCAGCAACCGGTCCCACACAGTCACGTCAGCACAGCCACGTCAGCTGCCACATCAGCAGTCTGATAAATTTCATTTAGCCCCATGAAGTTTTGAAATTTATAGTTTTGTCCCAGAACTTTTAGGAATTTACAAATCAGCCCATGTGTCGGATTTAGACCAACGAAGTGTCTATTCCACCATTTTCGACCGTTCCGGACGCAACAGTGACATCGTATTTGTGAAATTCAGCCCCAATTTTATTGTATTTACATTTTAAACTTTAAAACTTAAAATGGAAATTGGAGATTCGTCTTCTGGTGCAATGATTAAACTGGTTGCAACTAATTACTCCCTCTGGAGACCTCAGATGATAGATTTTTTGCATTGTAAAGATCTGTTTGATGTCATCGAGTTGAAGGGAGTGAAACCAGAGTCTGTTAAGGAGTATGACTGGAATAAACTCAACAACAGAACTTTGGGTCAGGTTAGGCAGTGGATCGGTCACAGTGTCTTCCACCACGTAGCACATGACACAGATGCTTATGAAATGTGGAGGAAATTGGAAGACATGTTCCAGGCCAAAACAGCTCGGAATAAAGCCTTAATCATGAGGCGTTTGGTGAACCTGAAGCTGCGGAGTGGAACTTCCGTTGCAGAACACACCAACGAGTTTCAAAGCCTGGTGAACCAATTGTCTGCAGTAGACATGCAACTGGCAGATGAAGTTCAAGCCCTCTTGCTACTCAGTTCTCTTCCTGATAGCTGGGAGACTCTGGTGGTTACTCTCAGCAACTCAGCTCCAAGAGGCAAACTTACCATGCCTATGGTAAATGATGCCCTGTCAAATGAAAAAGCTAGAAGAAAAGACGTGGGCTCAGATCAAACAGAAGCCCTTGTCTCGGAGCAACAAGGAAGACAACAAGAGAAACATCAAGGTGGGAGGAGAGGCAGAAGCAAAAGCAGGGGCAGATCCAAGGACGGGAAAAAGACATACAAGTGCTTCCATTGTGGCATAGAAGGTCACTTAAAGAAAAATTGCCGGAAACTGCAACGGGAACATGGACAAGGCAATAACCAGCCGAAGAAGAATGATGCGGAGACATTAGTAGTTACCACTGTAGATGTAGTTATATGCTCCAGCCAGGAAGAATCATGCCTTCACACCGCAACTCAGGATGTCGAGTGGGTGGTGGATACTGCAGCATCCTACCACGTCACTCCTCACATGGATTTCTTCACAACATACAAAGCATGAGACTTTGGAGCAGTGAAGATGGGGAATACCAGTTCTTCTCAGATAGTAGGAATTTGTGAAATACAATTGCGAACAAATGCAGGGTATACAATAACCCTGAAGGAGGTCAGACATGTTTCAGAACTTCGGCTCAACTTACTATCGGGGTAGCCCTTGACAAACAGGGTTATGCTAGCCACTTCAGCAACGACACTTGGAGGATGATAAAAGGTGTCATGGTCATCGCCCGAAGACACATCTGTGGAACCTTATACAAGACTCATGTGAAGATATGTGCAGAAAGCCTAAATGTAGCTGAACTGGAGGCTTCTCAGAATCTGTGGCACCAGAGACTCGGTCACATGAGTGAAAGAGGGTTGTCTACCTTGACAAAGAAGGATCTAATCACTGTCTCCAAAAATGCTGCTCTGGATCTTTGCAACCACTGTCTATTCGGTAAGCAACACAGAGTCTCTTTCAATTTCTCTTCAACAAAGAAATCAGAGTTACTCAATCTGGTGTACTCTGATGTATGTGGTCCCTTGGAGGTAAACTCACTAGGCGGTAATAAATATTTTCTGACTTTTATTGACGATGCTTCTCGAAAAGTATGGGTATATTTTCTGAAATCAAAGGATCAGGTCCTGACTATTTCAAACTGTTCCATGCCATGGTCGAGCGTGAAACAGGGAAGAAACTGAAGTGCCTTCAGTGGAGGCGAATACACTTCCAGAGAGTTCGATGCCTACTGCGGAAGCCACGGCATTCGACACGAGAGGACTGTTTCACGCACCCCACAACACAATGGTGTCGCTGAAAGGATGAACCGCACCATTATGGAGAAAGTCAGAAGCATGATCAGTAGCTAAGCTGCCAAATCCATTATGGGGAGAAGATGTTCGTGCCGCCTGCTACCTGATCAACAGATCACCATCTGTACCGTTGAACTTCGAGATTCCGGAGAAAGTGTGGTCTGGTAAGAATCCCTCATATTCTCACCTCAGAATATTCGGATGTCTAGCATTGGCAAGTGTATCCAAGGAGCTCAGGCAGAAGCTCGATGCAAGGACTACTCCATGCATCTTCATAGGCTATGGAGACGAGGAATTTGGATACAGGCTATGGGACCCGAAGGAAAGGAAGGTCATCAGAAGTAGGGATGTAGTATTTCTTGAAGACCAGACAATATAAGACATTGAAAAGCCCAAGATGTCTTCTAATACCAGTGCCGACAATACCGATGCAAATCCAGACACAACCCCAGCATCAACACCAGTGGCCACATATGATGTGGGGTACAAGACACACCAGAAGCAGAACCAGATGAGGAAGGAGGTGTTGAGCAGGGGGAGCTGCAACCTGCTCCATCAGAGGCTTCAGGATCATCCACAGATCCGGATGACAACAGACAGCCAGAACCTCCAGTACGAAGATCTGAGCGAGGCCGGATTCCATCAGCCAGATACTTAGAATCAGAATACATTCTGCTTACTGACGAGGGGGAGCCAGAAACCTTCAATGAAGCAGTATCTCATAAAGACAAAGACAAATGGCTGCACGCAATGCAGGATGAGATGAAATCTCTGCAGAAAAACAACACTTATGAGATAGTCAAGCTCCCACATGGAATGAAGGCACTGAAGAACAAATGGGTATTCAAGCTCAAGAAAGATGGCAGCGGAAAAGTGGTGAAACACAAAGCTCGGCTAGTATTCAAAGGAATCCTACAGAAAAGGGGAATTGACTTTGATGAGATATTTTCACCAGTGGTAAAAATGGCTTCAATCCGAGTCATCCTAGGATTGGTAGCCAGATTGAACTTGGAGCTTGAACATATGGATGCCAAAACAACATTTCTTCATGGTGATCTGAATGAAGAAATCTACATGGAGCAGCCAGAAGGATTCAAGGTTTCAGGTAAAGAAAACCTTGTTTGCAAGCTGAAAAAGAGCTTGTACGGGCTCAAGCAAGCACCGAGGCAGTGGTACAAGAAGTTCGACTCATTCATGGTGGGTCAAGGCTATAAAAGAACTGTAGCAGATCAGTGTGTATACATTCAGAGGTTTCCATATGGAAATTTTGTTGCTCTTCTACTGTATGTAGATGACATGTTGATTGTTGGATAAGAAGCATCGAAGATCAGCCAGCTGAAGAATGAACTCTCCAAGGCTTTCGACATGAAAGGCTTGGGACCAGCTCAACAGATTTTCGGAATGGAGATTGTTCATGACAGACAGAACAAGAAATTATGGCTTTCACATGAGAGGTATATTGAACGAGTAATGAGAAGGTTCGATATACAAAAAGCCAAACCAGTCAGCATTCCGCTAGCACACCATTTCAAACTGAGCAAGAGTTTGTGCCCCTCATCCAAGAAAGAGATAGAGGAAATGTCAGCAATACCATATTCTTCAACTGTTGGAAGCCTAATGTATGCAATGGTATGTACCAGGCCAGATATTGCACATGCAGTGGGTGTAGTGAGCCGTTTTCTCTCTAACCCCGGAAAGCAACACTGGGAGGCAGTCAAATGGATTCTCAGGTACCTCAAGGGTACAACAAAGTTTCGTCTGTGTTACGGGGGAGCTGATCCAATCTTGGAAGGCTATACAGATTCAGATATGGCGGGAGATCTTGATGGTAGGAAATCTACATCAGGATTCATCTACACTTTTGCAGGGGGAGCTGTGTCATGGCAGTCAAGATTGCAGAGGTATATTGCATTATCCACAACAGAGGCTGAGTACATTGCCATAGCTGAGGCAGGAAAAAAAATGTTGTGGCTAAAGCGTTTTCTCCAAGAGTTAGGGATCAATCAAACGAAATACAAGATACATTGTGACAGTCAGAGTGCTCTGGACTTGAGCAAAAACTCAATGTATCATTCCCAGACGAAACACATTGATATTCGCTATCATTGGATACGCGAAGTGATGGATCAACAACTGCTGAGACTAGTGAAGATCCATACAGATGAGAATCCAGCCGATATGTTAACAAATGTGGTTACTCGAGATAAGCTAGAGTTGTGCAGAGATATAACCGGGATAGCTGTCAGATGACGATTGTTTCTTTTTCGAATGCAACTGGAGGGGGAGTATTGGGAGGTCCAGCTGCATGCTTGCATAGGGAGGCTTCTTCCAGATGATCCAGTTGTCATGCATTAAAAGAAGTTGCCATGCATGTGAAGACTATCAACTTTCGGTGGAGTTGATTTTTGAAGAAACAAACAAACCACCTTTAGGTGATTGCCACAAATCAAGGGTGAATAGTAGTTGTTTTTTTGGGCTATAAATACAACCTTTTGTAAAGAGTTCATAGCACCCCAAATGAGTGTAATAAGCTCCAGCAGAGAGCTTGAAAGTGTTGTAGTGAGGTTTTTGTAAAGTTTTTTTTTTTTTTTTTTTGTAAACTCTTATAAATCTATTATTGGTATTTTTTCCTCAAAAACACTCTAAAATGATCAGAGAATCACAACCTATTTCTTGTAAGAGCCTGAGCTTTATCTGTTCTGCTTAAGCCCGAAATGGGTGATTTGGCGGCGGAATTTTCAACGATTCCAAAAAAAATTAGTGTTATATGCATAGGCGAAGCTCTTAGAGGTCCCCGAGGGGCGTGACTTGGTGGTATAGGGTTCAGGATCTCACCTTGGGGTTTTGGATTCGAATCCAGAGAGTGCGTTTCTTATAAGAAGCTGGGACAGTCGAGAATTTTACCTGCTCCGCTTAAGCCCAGAATGAGTGATTTGACTGTGAGATTTCCAATGATTTAAAAAAAAAAAAAAAAAAACTAATGTTAGAGGGCTATCCTATCATTGTGTGCGTGTGTGTGTATATATATATATATATATATTATGTTTTAGAGTTTGTGATTCTTGGTGCGTTTCTAAGGATCTATTAATATTTTTTAATAAGCGTAGGATAACGTGCTCTTTAGTTTTACCTTAGATTTGGAATTCATTAATTTTTCTAAGGAGTGGCTTACTTTGGTTTTATTTTATTTGATATTGTGGTTTAAAGATGGACGTACGGTTTGAATCCGATTCGATACGATTATAAAAAAAGATTATAATTATAATTAATTTTTTTGAAAAAGTAATTGTACGGGTTTTTTATTAAAAAAATCTTGATTATTTTTAATTGTGAGTTCGATTCGATACAATTTGATTTTTACAAAAAATTAATAATATTCACTAAATCTAACATTTATTTAATTTTTTTTTATATTATATCTCTTAATCATCACAACTACACCAATACTAATTTTTCATAAGATATAACCATCATTTAAAATGTAGGAAAATAAAAAATAATAATAACAACAGTAAAAAATTATAAATATTTCATGAAATTAATCATCATTAAATACTAAATTAATTAAATAATGTAACAAATATAATTATAAAATACCAACATAATATGATTATATTTTTAAAAATACAATAAATTAAATTATTCAATTGATTCAGTTCGGTTTATTTTTTTAGTTAAAATATTATTCTAATTCGGTTTGGTTCGGTTTTTAATTAAAACATCGAACAATTATTTTTGAAAATAAAAAATTGTAACTTCGGTTTGGTTTTTCTGGTGTGGTTCAATTTTTTAGTTTCAGTTATTAGTGAACACCAGTTCCAATGGACGTGACTTGGTGGTGTAGGACTCAGGATCTCACCTTGAGGTCCTGAGTTTGAATCCAATGAGCGCGTTTCTTGTAAGAGCATGAGACAGTCGAGGATTTTACATGCTCCGCTTAACCTAGAAAGGGTGGTTTGGCGTCAGAGTTTCCAACGATTCCAAGAAAAAAGTGAGCACCAGTTCCGTTTCGACTCATAACCGCAAGGAACTGGACCGATTCTTCGATTCTGAAACCGGAGCAGATTCCTTTAGGGTCGGTTCCGGTTTCGAAATGTTAGGAATCATTTTTTTCGATCTAATTTTAGTGTGGTGGGAACCAAAATTAAATTTTGGAATCAGTTTCTATATTAAGGAAAGTCCAAGTCTCTTACATAAATCATGTACATTCACCCCACCCAAATCCCAAATTAAACGTATATTAAACAAATGGAACAAAATCAATTATCAATTATTATATATTTTTTTAATTGAACAAAAATATTTTGAAAAATTGAAGATAGGGTAACCAGGAACCGATCAGGAACTGATAAATATGATACCCTATTTAATTGGATAGGTTCTGATTATAAAATATTATGAAGAGATTTTTTCCGAGTAGGTGGAACCGGAACCGGAACCGAAACCGAAACCGAAACCGATTTTACTCACCCTTAATTTCAATTACTTTTTTGTTCATTCCTATTGTGGTTTGATCTACGCTAAGATGTCAAAATGTGTTTGGTTAATGATAAAAAAATTGTGATTTTTAATTGTGATTTAAAAAAAAAAAAGACTATCAAAATATTAAAAAAAAAAAAAACACACCATAATTATTTTTAATGTAAATTAAAATTACAATATATCTTTTATAAGTCACCATTTATTTCCCTCAAAAGAGAGTTTTTGGGACATTTCATATGTTGGACTTTGTTGGAGTCCAGCATGCATTTGCATGCATGACAGCGAAAACGCGTAACGCGTTTTGCCAAACCGTGTGGCACTATTGCACACGATTTTGGCAACTATAAAAGGAGCCCCATAGCTATGTGAAAATCATCCCAAAATCAGTGAGTGAAACAGAGAGAGAATATCGAGAGTAAAGAATGTTGAGAGGTTTTTTTGTAAAGTTTTGAATAAGCTTTGTAATTCTTTTTTTTTTTTGAGTAATAAAAGAATAGTTTTCCTCTCATTTCTCCTCTATAGTGTGTGTTTTTATCACAACAAGTGGTATCAGGAGTTAAGGTTCCACGGAGGGATCCCAAAACTCAAAAACAGAGTTTCGGTTCGGAAAATTGGTTCCGACGAAAGTTATCAAAAATCCGTTTTGAGCATACCATCAGTTTTTTCACGGCGAGACGAGCACGATGGTATTTTTCGGCGATTAAACGGAGGTCTGGAGACGTCGCACGAGCTGCACGCACCAAGAAGAACACTCCTCACGCGCCGCCACTCACACACGCTCCTGCTGAATGTTGAAGATGTTGAGTCAGCTGCCACGTCAGCGAGTCAACCGCCACATCAGCCTGTCACGCACAGTCAGCAGCCCAGTCAGCAGGACACGTCAGCATCCCAGTCAGCTACCACGTTTCATCCAGTCAGCTGACACGTCAGCGGTCACGCACAGTCAGCAGCCCAGTCAGCCTGCCAAGTCATCAGTCCAGTCAGCAGCCCAGTCAGCCTGCCAAGTCATCAGTCCAGTCAGCAGCCACGTGTCAACCAGTCAGCGCCACGTGTCTGCCACATCAGCAAAATTCTGGTAAATTTCATAAAGGTCCCTATACTTTCTCGAAATTACATTTTAGCCCATGAACTTTCAGAAATTACATTTTGACCCCTGTAACTTCTGAAAATTTGTATTTTGGTCCCTGTATCGGATTTTGACAAACGAAGTATCATTTCCACCATTTTCGACCATTCCGGACGCAACGGTGAGCTCCATTTTTTGAAATTCTGCTTTGAATTTTTATGATGGACGGGGGCAACGGAAAAATGATTTTGTTGACTAGCACCAATTATTTCACATGAAGAGGAAGAATGAAAGACCTTCTATATGTGAAGAACTATGATGGATCGGTCTTTCTAGAGGAGAAACTAGAAGCAATGTCCGAAGAAAGGTGGAATAATTTTCACCAGAAGACATGCAGTATTATCCGTCAATGGATCGACGATAGTATAGTAAATCATGTTAGTAAAGATACTAATGCAAGTGTCTTATGGAGAAAGCTGGAGGAGTTTTTTCGAGCAAAAACTGGCAACAACAAACTGTACTACATCAAGAAGATGATGGTGTTAAAATACGATGAAGGTATAGCTGTGGCGGACCATATCAATGATTTCCTCGGCACCATGAAAGAATTGTCTGGATTGGGCATAAACTTCGGCGATGAATTAAATAGCTTAATACTCCTAAATATGTTACCAGAATCTTAGGAAACGTTTACATCCACGGTGATAAATTCAGCCCCAGACGGGAAAGTCACACTGGAGATGGCAAAAACCAGAATCTTCGAGGAAGAAAAGAGGACAAGAATGCAAGGGACGGCATCACCCTCAACCTCAGAAGCTTTAGTGACTGAGAATACTAACAGAAAAAGGAGGAGTAAAATCTGAGGCCTAGGTAGATCAGACAAGAACCGAGGTAAATCAAGAACAAAAGATATAAAATGTTACCATTATAAAAAGAAAGGTCATATGAAGAAGGATTGTTATAAATTGAAGAACGAGCAGTCCAAAGACAACAACAGAAGGGATAATGACTCTAATCAAGAAAGAGTTACTACTACCACCACTGAAAAAACCTCCAAAGAATTCCTCATTATCTACGAGGAAAATGTTGTGAATCTTGCCAGCCACGAGACCAGTTGGGTGATAGATAATGGCGCCTCCATACACGCCACATCTCGCAGAGACTTCTTTTCATCTTACACACCAGGTGCTGTAAGGATGGGAAATGACGGCCAGTCCAAATCCGTCAGTATTGGAGACTGTAAGTGTTCCTAGAATATGCCAAGATCGTCTAAGAGTGATTTGTGTGTGAATTAATCAAGAAAGTTTGCGGAATAACTTACATTGATCGGATGAGTTTCAAAACTTTTCATGGATGTCGGTGGAAGCTCCAAGCTTTCTGGAGTGTTTCCAACACTTGGGTGTATTTCCCTATCACATTGATTCACTCATTTAAGTGCTAGCTTGAACAAATTTTGAAAGAAAATTTTGCTCTCCAAGGAAGCAAATGTTCGGCAATTTGAGAGAGAAATGGAGATGATGAATAGTAAGTTGTTACAACTTCTAAAGTTGACCATTTAATAATATATATAATTTTGAGTGTTGAATTGGTTTTTAGTGTAGAGAAAGCAATCCAAGACTTTATTCTTAACCAACTACCAAATTCCATCAAGTGTCAAACACTTTGATGTAAGTTGGTTGGCCCCACTTCAAATTCTAAATTTAAGTCGGACAATCCAACACGCAACTTCGCTCGGGCCCGGGTTTGTTTAATTCCAAATTAAACGAATTTTCCGTTGCGACTTAATTAAATCCAATTTAATTAAATAATAATGTCTCGTAATATTATTACGTAAGTCACTTACGAATTAATTCTAAATTAATTCGTTCGCTTGAATTAAAATCCAATTTTAATTCTGTTCAATTAATATATCTAATATATTATTTTAGCCCAAATAAATAAATTAAATAGAAAAATCCAATTTCACTATTAAATTTATCTTACCGATTAATTCCAAATTAACCGCGTTCTCTCTTCTCGACGAATTTAATCCCAGATAAATTCTCGACGCAATTAATCCCAGATTAATCATTTCTCTGTTAATTAATCCCAGATTAATTCTTGCCGTAATTAATCCCAGATTAATTTTCTCTTCCATAATTAATCCCAGATTAATTCTGTTCGAGTCAAATCTCTTCGGTGAATCTTTGGGAAGCGACCCAAGAGATCCATGGATATGTTGGCAGTAAATACGGTCATCGGACTATCCGAATACGTGCGTACCCGGTACCATGTTCTTACCGATTTACAAGACATGGTTGGCTTCTAGCAAAGCATCGTGCCTACCCAATTCTCCAGAAATATTCTTTAAATGAATATATAATCTTTGTCAGGCGTAGTATATATAGTATTGCGTATTACGATCCAGTATCGGATGTCACATGCTATGCCTGGGGCTGGAATTGTGTCTGCCCCGTACGAAGCATATATCGGATCTCTGGTAACTAGTCTCTATAATCGGATAATCATGACCTAGTCATATTATCCCGATGACTGCAGTACTTAAGAGTACTAGTTCCGTATCTTACGTGATCATCATCTCCATATGACTGAAGTGATACTTCCATCTTGACATCACACCAAATACACTACGATTCTCAGTATACCCAGAAGAGGCGTACACAAAACCTGTTAAAGCCCCGGACGACCAAAACCAAAGTATACTGATTGTCGCAAGTATTAGCGATGCAAGTCTCAGGTTAAGACCAAATACATCTACCCTGATTCAGATTCCCATAGACACATAGTCATACTACCAATTGGATTCTGATAGGTCTATCCAGAGCGAAGCTGTTTCTGTACAATCGGTAAACAGAACCTCCTATTACCCTTGCATGAGTATCCAATACCCAAATATATGAGAACTATGTTTTTATGCTTCCATAACATGCACAAGTGTAATACTAGCCTATTCCGCATTATCGATGTACATTCTCGAAATACTACGACTAGGATATTTAATGATTAAACCTTACGTGGATTATACTGTCTCATATCTTATTAATCCGGTACTAATCATATGTACTTTTATCATTTATATATCCCGGTAATCCAATTATAAATGATAAAAGAGCAATTTCCTTTGTCACATAGTTAATTTGTACAAAAACACCATGTTCTGTACAAATAGTGATGCTATGGGTCATAATTATCCAAAAATCTCCCATTTGGCCTATAGCCAATCACTCAAGTGTCCTACACCTGAACTATGTACAGGTCGCTCAAACTTCTGCTGAAAAACAGCTTTCGTCAGCGGATTTTCAATGTTATCATCTGATGCAATTTATTCGATCATCACATCGCCACGATGTATGATTGAACAAATCAGATGAATTAGTCGAAGTATACACTTGGATCGTTGATGAGACCGCGGTTCCTTAGCCTGTGCTGTAGCCTAGCTCAGCTGCTAACAGAACTACTTATAATCTCATTAAGAATTTTATAGATCCAAAATGCTTCTTTTGCTGCCTCAACTGTAGCAATATTCCGCTTTTGTTGTTTATTCGGCAACAGTATCTTGCTTGGAAGATTTCCAGCTCACTGTTCTGTTATTCAAACAATATATGTACCCTTATTGCGACTTACAGTCGTTTTTATCGGTTTGGAAACTTGCAGCGGTGAACCCAGTCACTTCAAGTTCTCATTCTCCATAGCTTAAGAAAGCATCCTTAGTTCGTCTAAGATACTTAAGGATGTTCTTAACATCAATCCAGTGACTATCACTTGGATTGGCCTGATTGTGACTCCATATGCTCAAAATATATGAGACACCAGGTCGCGTACATTTCTTTCAATGTACGAACCTTGAGAGAGTGTCAGAAGCTTTCTAGATCTATCCCAGTAGATCTTTATTCCTAGAATAAAGCCTGCTTCTCCCATGTATTCTATGGAGAATTTTAATGAAAGCCAAGCTTTCACCGATTATAGCATAGGAATGTTATTTCTAAGAAGCAATACATCATCAACTTATGGGACATTCATTGTCAGTGCGCTCCCACTAACATTCTTATATACACATGAATCATATTCGTTTTGAATGAAATCATATACCATTATGATCTCATCAAAACGTTGGTTCCAAGAACGCAATGCTTGCTTCAATCCATAAATGGATCGATTTAACTTGCAAACCTTGTTTGCATATTTTGGCATGACAAAACCGTTAGGATTTTGTAAACATCCTCCAAAAGGTTTCCGTTAAGGAAAGCGGTTTTGACGTCCATGTGCCATATTTCATAAATGAAACATGCATCATTAGCAAGCATTATCCAAATGGATTTAATCATGGCAACATGTGAAAAAAAATTTCGTCGTAGTCGACACTATATCGTTGACGATACCCTTTCTTTACAAGCCTAGCTATGTATATTAGTTTGTTGCCATCCATGTATGTCTTCCTTGAAGACTCATTTAGTACCAATAGGCATAATGCCTTCTGGTACATCAACCAGTGTCCAAACTTGGTTGGTATACCTGGAATCCAAGTAAATAGCTTAATACTCCTAAATACGTTACCAGAATCTTGGGAAACGTTTAGATCCACGGTGATAAATTCAGCCTCAGATGGGAAAGTCACACTGGAGAAGGCAAAAACCAGAATCTTTGAGGAAGAAAATAGGATAAGAATGCAAGAGACGGCATCAGCCTCAACCTCAGAAGCTTTAGTGACTGAGAAGACTAACAGAAATGGGATGAGTAAAAGTCAAGGCCTAGGTAGATCAGACAAGAACCGAGGTAAATCAAGAACAAAAGATATAAATGTTACCATTATAAAAAGAAAGGCCATATGAAGAAGGATTGCTATAAATTGAAGAACGAGTAGTCCAAAGACAACAACAGAAGATATAATGACTTTAATCAAGAAAGAGTTGCTACTGCCACCACTGAAAAAACCTCCAAAGAATTCCTCATTATCTACGAGGAAAATATTGTGAATCTTGCCAGCCACGAGACCAGTTGGGTGATAGATAGTGGCGTCTCCATACACGCCACATCTCGTAGAGACTTATTTTCATCTTGAACACCAGGTGACTACAGTGTTGTAAGGATGGGGAATGACGGCCAGTCCAAAGCCGTCGGTATTGGAGACATCTGTCTTGAAACAGACAACGGAACAATGCTAGTGTTGAATGGAGTCAAGCACATCCCAAACATCTGGTTAAACCTGATCTCAACAGGCAAGCTAGATTATGAAGGTTTATGCAGCACCTTTAGTGACGGCACATGGAAGCTCACTAAAGGATCAATGGTGATAGCTCGAGGTAAGAAAGATTCAACAATGTATTTGATGCACGCTAAACTTTCCAATAGTAGCATAATTACAGTCAATAGTAATGAGGCAGCCGAGCTATGGCATAAAAAGCTCTGTCATATGAGTCAAATGGGGATGGAAGTACTGTGCCGACGGAATGTTCTTCTCGGATTGAAGAACTCACACTTACAGAAGTGTGAACACTGCATGGCTAGAAAGAATAACAAGGTGTCCTTCCAAAGCTCCATGCCTCAATGAAAATCGGAGGTACTTGATCTCATACATTCAGATGTATGTGGTCCGATGCAGACAATAACATTTGGTGGGTCACTTTATTTTGGGACATTTATAGATGGTCATTCAAGGAAGATATGGGTATACACATTGAAGATAAAAGATCAAGTGTTGAGAGTGTTCAATGAGTTTCATGCCCTGGTAGAGAGAGAAACCGGCAAGAAACTGAAATACATCAGAACAGACAATGTTGGAGAGTACATAGGTCTATTTGATCAGTACTGTAAGATTCAAGGAATCCGACATCAAATGGAACCTCCCAAGACACCTCAGCTAAATGGCCTACTTGAGAGGATGAACAGAACCTTGTGCGAAAGGGTCAGAAGCTTGCTCTCACAAGCCAAGCTACCGAAGACATTTTGAGGGGAGGCACTCAACACAACCGTACATGTTTTGAACATGTCCCCAGCAGTCGCACTAAAAGGTAATGTTCCTAATCAAGTCTGGACAGGAAAGGAAGTGTCATATGATCACTTACATGTCTTTGGGTGCAAAGCATTTGTACATATCCCAAAGGACGAGAGATCCAAACTTGATGCAAAGACGTGACAATGTGTCTTTATTGGCTATGGTCTGGATGATTTCGGCTACAAAATGTATGATCCTGTTGAGAAGAAGATTTTCAGAAGCCGAGATGTTGTCTTCATTGAAGATCAGACCATAGAAGATATCAAAAATGAGATAAAGACAATGCCCCAATAATACATATATGTTAATCCAGAACCCCATACACCGGTGCCAGTACATGTTGAAGATGAGGTTCCCAATCATGAGGGTACATGTGTTGAAGCTCCCAGAGATGATGATCATAATCAACCCCCAGTACCAGAAGCTACACCAACAGTTCCACAGAGAAGGTCTGACAGAGAAAAGTGACATTCAACCAAATACTATGCATATGAGTATGTGCTGCTTACTGAAGGGGGAGAACCCGAGAGCTACAAAAAGGCTGTGGAAACAGAGAACAAAGAAAAGTGGGAGGAAGTCATGCAGGATGAGATGAAATCTTTGCATGACAATCACACTTTCGAGTTGGTGAAATTGCCAAAAGGCAAACGGGCTTTGAAGAACAAATATGTGTACAGAGTGAAGCAACAAGAACACACTTCACAACCCCGGTACAAAGTCAGACTAGTTGTCAAGGGATTCAATCAGAGGAAAGACATTGACTTTGATGAAATCTTCTTCCAGTTGTGAAAATGTCATCCATCAGAGTGGTACTCAGCTTAGCAGCAAGTCTTGACTTGGAAATTGAGCAGATGGATGTCAATACCGCATTTCTTCATGGGGATCTGGAAGAAGAAATTTATATGGAGCAACCAGAAGGCTTCAGAGTCAAAGGAAAATAGGATCATGTGTGCAGACTCAGGAAAAGCCTCTATGATTTGAAACAAGCACTGAGATAATGGTACGTGAAGTTTGAGTCAGTTATGGGGAGCAAGGATACAAGAAGACTACTTTAAACCATTGTGTTTTCGTTCAGAAATTTTCTGACGATGACTTTATCATCTTATTGTTGTATGTAGATGATATGTTGATAGTTGGCCGGAATCAATCGAGGATTGATGATTTGAAGCAGCAATTGAGTAAGTCTTTTGAGATGAAAGACTTGGAGCCAGTAAAACAGATTCTTGGCATCAGGATCGGTCGTGATCAGAAAGCCAAGAGATTATACTTGTCACATGAGGAGTACATCGAGAAGGTACTTCAGCGATTTCAGATGGACAAGGCTAAAACGGTTAGCACTCCTCTTGCTACCCACTTTAGATTGAGTACAAATATCCCTCTAGTGAGACAGAGAATGAGGAAATGAAATAGGTTCCATACACCTCAACAGTGGGAAGTATCATGTATGTCATGGTGTGCACAAGGCCAGACTAAGCACGCGCAGTTGGATTGGTCAGCCGGTTTATGTCAAACCCTGGAAAAGAACACTAGAATGCTGTCAAATGGATAATGCAGTATCTACGAGGCACATCCAAAATGAGATTATGTTTTGGAAGCAAAAAGCCAGTGTTAATGGGCTACACCGATTCAGATATAACAGATGATATGGATACCCGTAAGTCTACTTTGGGGTATCATATTACTCTCTCAGGGGAAGCTGTGGTATGTCAGTCAATATTGCAGAGATGTGTTGCACTTTATACAACAGACGCAGAATTCATTGCAGTAACGGAAGCTTGCAAGGAATTATTGTTGTGGATGAAGACATTTATCCAGGAATTGGGTTTCAAGCAGGAGAAGTACACTTTGTACTGTGATAGCCAGAGTGCTATATACCTTGGTAAAAATTCTACTTTTCACTCGAGGTCAAAACATATCGATGTGAGGTATCATTGGATACAGGACGTCCTGAGTTCAAAGCTGTTAGAACTCAGAAAGATTCACACTGATGATAATGGTGCCGATATGTTCACAAAAGTTTTACCGAAGGAGAAACTTGAAATCTGTCGTGCCATAGTCGGGATGACAAAACTCTCCATATAGTCAAAGTATGGAGATACAGAGAACTACGATTGGCTTGATCCCAACTCAGGGTACATAGGCAGTCATACAGATGCAGCCAGAGGTGGATTTTTTTGAGGATCCGATTTGAGTGATTGATGGTCGGCTCAGATTTTAAGGCAAATCTTTACCGAGTGGGAGATTTGTTGGACTTTGTTGGAGTCCAGCATGCATTTGCATGCACGACAGTAAAAACGTGTAACGCGTTTTGCCAAACCGTGTGGCACTGTTGCACACAGTTTTGGAAACTATAAAAGGAGCCCTATAGCTATGTGAAAATCATCCCAAAATCTGTGAGTGAAACAGAGAGTGAATATAGAGAGTAAAGAGTGTTGAGATGTTTTTTTTTTAAGTTTTGAATAAGCTTTGTAATTCTTTTGTTTGAGTAATAAAAGAAGAGTTTTCCTCTCATTTCTCCTTTATAGTGTGTGTTTTTATCACAACATCATATAACGTAATATAATTATACGAGCTTATAATATGGTGTGTGTTCGCATCGCCCACACAAAATTTTAAAAATTTCTTGCCAACTTTAATATATTAAATATTTTCTTACAAGTCCTAAACTAAATTTTTATAATATATGATAAAAATAGGCATTGTTCACAATATTAATTTATAACCTAAAAAATTAATGAACATAATATTATCTTAATTTAACCAGGAGAATAATAAATTTCCAGCTCTGTCCTCACAATAGTTCTAGGACAACGTCATGCATAATATCGCCGGTAATATCATATATAAACATTATATCTTCTTCTTTTTTCCCCTAAACCGAAACGATGTATTTTCAATTCAATGTGTGAAGAGCTTGATTCAGATAAGTCATAAAAGAGGTGTGGTTTGATGGTAAATAATTTAAGATTTAGTTGTCAGATCTTGAGTTCGAGTCCAAAGAGTACATTTCTTATAAGAAAATGAGACAGTCAGGGATTTTTCATGCTACACTTAAGTTTAAGTCGGATGATTTAATGGCAGAGTTCCAAAAAAAATATTGGATTTGTTTGAAGTGGTATAAAATTTTAAATTGAACTACAACAATAGATTAAAATACTGGGGTTAGGAGATCCACTCTTAATATTTCAAATATAGAGAAATCTTACTTTTTATAATATACAAATTGTTATTATTACCCAGTTAATTTACTTCATGAATTAATTATGCCAAAACATATAAAACCAGTCATAAAGACGATGATAACATTTGTATATAACAAGTCCAGTTAGGTACTCAATTATGCCAAAAAAGTAAAACCAACCATATAGGCGGTAGCAAAGTTTGTCAATAATTAATCCAGATTTAAATTACTTATTCATCTTACAATTTATATATTATAATATAAATAATATTAATCTATATTCTCATTTTAATAGCTTCACTCTTTACCCCAGCATGATGAAATTAGCTACTCATGATTTGAAGAAAAACATGCATAATTTTATTACCGAAAGAAAAAGAAATTACAAGAAAACTTAAAAAATAAAACACACAAGATACTCTTTCCCAAATTCTACAATAGAACTTTGAAAGAAAACATGAAGAAAAATGAGAGGTGAGCACCTCTATTTATAATAGAAGTGCTCATCTCTCAATTACAACTTTACAAATCAAATACAAATAACAAACTTTTACTATTTTATTATTATTATTATTTTTTGATTTTTTGTTGATAATTTTGCAAACATGATGACAATTCACCTAAAGTGGATTATGACGTTTCAACTTTTATTTTATTTTTTAATTTTTAATTTTTAATTTTTTTTACTTTATAATCTAATAATTAAAATTACATGCAACACACATTAACGTCTTCACCAATTTCGACCTAGAAATTCTTGTAAGTATCAAAGTTGTAGATATTTGGGTCTTAGTTCATCTGGAACTAGAATCATCTCAATCTGATATCGGAGTAAAACATTATAGCAAAATTACGACAATTACGCAAAGTTGAAATTTCTGAAATTGTACACTATTAGAACACTCTTTCAAGTTTTCGTCCTCCAAAATCCAAATGTCACGTCCATATTTCTAGTTATGCATCCAATGTGTTATTTCACCTACATAAGAAATAAAAATCATAATAAAAAGAGATAAAACATAAATTTAATTATTATTTTACAAATGTGCTAAATTAATGGGATTAATGAAATTATAAGTGTAAAATGATTAGTTAGCTTCTATTTCATTAAGTGTATACTTGTTAATGTTCATCACACCCCCAACCAACTTATTACTAGTCCCTAGTAATTTAAGCGAAAAACTTTAAAAAGATAAATTCTTATCTAGATTAATAATTGTTTTCTTTCTTTCTAAATGATCAAATAAGTAAATTCTCTTGTACTTTTTACCATTCTTCAATACACACATAAAATAAGGTATCAATTAATTCATTGTGCCCACAATATTCACAAGTCTTGTTGAAAATGGAGTAATACTTTTGTCCTAAAATTATATTAGAGTTCACACCTTTTTGGCAATGGAAGTTTATTTATAAATACAAAAATAGTTTTTTTTTTTGTAATAATACATCTTCAATTCTTGTAGCGAGCTTTGAGCTAGTGACTCCCAAACCAAATGGCTTTAGGACACTAGGTGTTAAGACACCCATATAGACTTAATTGCTCAGATCTCAGATGCTAAAAAGAAGAAGTGTCTGATTTCCTTAAGCTTTCTCTTTAACCCATGTAACGAGCTTTGAACCAGCGACTCCCAGACTAGATGGCCTTAGGGCACTAAGTGTTAAAACACCTCTACGGACTTAATTGCTCGAGTTAGAGAGGCTACGAAATCGAACTTATTCACACATTTTTTTACAAACTCAAGTTCTACCGTTTTACGCGAACAATCACTGTTCGTTGAGGTAAGATGTCTGGTTACTAAGTAAAAGCTTAATTATTATTAATATCATATTTTTTTAAAAAAAACTAACTTAAATTCTACTGTTTTACGCGAACAATCACTTCTTGCTGAGGCAAGATGTCCGATTACTAAGTAAAAACATGATTAGTTTGTTTTTTGAAGAAAAACATAAATTCCAATGCCTTTAGGTGCTACCTCCAACAAACTAGAGAACTGAATATTATAAAATTTTCACTTACAACTCATGTTCATATGTTACCGTGTATGTTGATAATACATGTCAGATGAGCATATGCGGATCAAATTTAATCAATATTATGAAGAATTTACAAATTTAAATGATTCAAAAAGAAAGAAACAAAAATAACTTGTTACGAATTATTTTGAGATGCGTCTCAAGAGCGAAAACTCCTTACACAACCACCTCTGAACAACAATTCCACTTGGTTAGTCAAAATTTTGTTGTTAGTTTGTGTGTAATTATTTTTTGAAAAACACAAAAGAAAATCAATAAAAAATAAATTTTTTCACACACAAAATAACAAAAAAGCAAAAACAACATATTTTTATAAAAAAAAAACTCAACACAAAAATGATTTTTTTTTTTAACGAAAAACACAGCAACGAAACGTAAAAATGAAACTTTTCATCAAAAAAATGATTTTTTTTAATGAAAAACACAACAACGAAACATAAAAATGAAATGATCTAATTAACTATCTTCTCCCCCAACTAATTTGAGACATTGTCCCCGATATTTGAAAAAGAAGAAGTAAAGTTTAGAAGACATCACCTGATTAGTGTGGAATTGACAATTGAATCTACGACTATTTAAAAGAAAAAAGTTACAGATTAAGATTCAAGTCCACTCTATGCTTCTTGTCATGATCGTTACCAGACCATTTCAACTTGGAAAGAATGAGGTCGATTTTTGGTTCATAAGCTAAGAGTTGGTCAATTAATTCATCAATTTTTCTTGTAGTTAGAAAGATATCTTTTACTGGTTTTGAAATAAACTCATTTCTTTTGGCATCCTCAAGAAATACAAAAATAAAATCGAAAAAGCCATCAATATTAAGTAGTCCAATGAGTTTTTGGTGAATGTTCAAGTTCGCCCATGACACAACTCTGAATATTGCTTCCAACGTGCCCAGTGTTGGACAATTATGACCCATAGCATCACTATTTGTACATGACATTGTGTTGTTGTACAAATTAACTATGTGACAAAGGAAATTGCTCTTTTATCATTTGTAATTGGATTACCAAGATACATAAATGATAAAAGTCCATATGATTAGTACCAGATTAATAAGATATGAGACAATATTAATCCACTAAGGTTTAATCATTAAATATCCCTAGTCGTAGTATTATCGAGACTGGACATCGATAATGCGGAATATACTAGTATTGCACTTATGAGCGTTGTGGGAGCATAACAGTATAGTTCTCATATATTTAAGTATTGGATACTTATGCAAGTGTGATAGGAGGTTGTGTTTACCGATGGTACGGAAACAGCTTCGCTCTGGATAGACCCCTCAGAATCCCATTGGTAGTATGACTATGTGTCTATGGGAGTCCAAATCAAGGTAGGTGTATTTGGTCTTAACCTGAGACTTGCATCGCTAATACTTGCGACAATCAGTATACTTTGGTTTTGGTCGTCCAAGGCTTTAACAGGTTCTGTGTATGCCTCTTCTGGGTATACTGAGAATCGTAGTATATTGGGTGTGATGTCAAGATGGAAGTATCACTCCAGTCATATGGAGATGATGATCACGCAGGATACGAAACTAGTACTCTTTAGTACTGCAGTCATCGGGATAATATGACTAGGTCATGTTTATCTGATTATAGAGACTAGTTACCAAAGATCCGATATATGCTTTGTACGGGGCAGACACAATTCCAGCCCCAGGCCTAACATGTGACATCCGATACTGGATCGCAATACGTAATACTACGTATACTACGCCTGACATAGATTACATATTCCTTAAAAGAATATTTCTGGAGAATTGGGTAGGCACGGTGCTTTGCTAGAAGCCAACCATGTCTTGTAAATCGGTAAGAACGTGGTACCGGGTACGCACGTGTTCGGATAATCCGACGACCGGATTTACTGCCAACATATCTAGGGATCTCATGGGTCGCTTCCCGAAGATTCACCGATGACGTATGACTCGAACATAATTAATCTGGGATTAATTAAAAGAGAGAGAAAATTAATCTATGATTATTTACGGAGAATTTTATCTGGGATAAAATTCTATTAATAGAGAGAGAACGATTAATTTGGAATTAATCGATAAAATAATATATTCGATATATTAAATGAAATTAGATTTCATAACGGAATTAAAATTAGATTTTAATTCGGGCGAATGAATTAATTTAGAATTAATTCGCTAGCGACGTGAATAGTAATTTTGCTAGGCATAATTATTTAATTAAATTTGATTTAATTACGTCACAACGGAAAATTCGTTAATTCAGAATTAACGAACCCGAGCCCGGAAAGTGTTTGCGGGCCCACTCGGAATTTGAATCAAGTGGGGCCCACACAAGTCACATCACCTAGTCACTTTAATCAACTTTTAGTTGATGAGATTTGGTGGGTGGTTGATTGTGTGTAAAACACACAAGTGTGAAAGACTTGAAAGACTTTTACCAAACTTTGATTTGGTATATGTCTTTTAATTTTTTTTGAAAATTTAACAAGTCAACACTACACATTTTGCTCCTCTCTCCTTGCAAAAATCGGAAACCTCTTCTCCTCTCTTCCTTGGTTTTGGCGTGAGCCTAGGGCTCATTGTTCTTGATTTTGTTTCAAAGTCATGGATGCTAGCACATCAAATGAGTCAATCTAAGGTGTTAGGGACACTTACCATTGAGTTTGGAATTCAAGAATCAAAGATTGGAAGCTTGGAAGCTCAACATACATCAAAGGAGAGCTTGGAGCACAACACAAAGGCTTGGAATTTTGTTATCTCCTACATCCACTTAGCCGATCAAAGTGAGTAATTTCCGCTACTTTACTTTGCGTATTCACATGATTTCTTGCTTATTTTGATCTTGGTTTGACCTAGAAAATCCAACAATGGTATCAGAGCCATAATTGAGCATGAAATTGAATTTAGGGTTCTTAATCTAAAATTTGGGTAATTTTGATTTGAGCATGATTTGATCAAATTGTTTGTTTGAGTATGCTTATATATTGATAACTTAGAGTTATGCATGATCAATTTGATGAAAAATTAATTGGATTAATTTTCCCCAAATTTGGAGGCTTGGCCGAGAGTTTGAACCTTTTAAAGTCATGGTGATTTTTGATTTTTAGACAATTGGATGTGTTTAAAATGCATGGGATATATTAATTTGTGATTTAATTGGATTGAAATCAAAATTGATATAAAAAGTCCCTAATTGTCGTGAGCTTATGGAAGCATGAATGAATTGATTTTGTTTCAATTTGTGTTGGACATAAATTGATTAGTTAAAGCATGATTAATTAGTGTAATTGGTGTTTTGGAAATATTAATTTAACTAATTAATTATGGCTATTACACTTTAATTAATTAAATTATGAAATTTGGAATATTAGAATTTAATTAATTGGGCTTAATTTGGAATTGGGCTAATAATGTAATGTTGTATTTGGGCCTAATGGGCTTGGTTGGGCCAAGTCTGGTTTAGGATAATTGGTTGGATCCAATTGGGCCTAAAACCATTTCCATAAAGTCCAAATATTATAATTGGGCCTTTAAAATTTAATTGGGCCTAATGGGTCAAAATTAATTTTGTGGCAAATGGTGATTCCTTATTGGGCTTTGGTTGTCAAAGTCCATGCCTTATGAATTAATTGAAAGCCCATTGGACTTTAATTAAATTGACATTGGATGTTAATTAGGCTTTGAGACCCGTTAAGATTAGATTTAGAATTTAAGTCGCAAAAACTCATTAATAAAGTGTAATTATTTAATTTGGAATTAAATAAAGAATTAGTATTGAATACAAATTAAATTGGATTGTAGTTTGATATAATTCAAGAATTCGGACTTTGAGTACTTATTCTTAAACGAGTTGGACTCGCGCAAATCAAATCGTTGTTTGAACATTGGATGATCATTAATCAAAGATTAATTAATTGGATTAGATTGATTGATAACATGCTTTGTGTGAATACATGGATGTGATATATGAATAATGTATATCGGATGGATATTAGATGGGTGAGGGCAATTTTGGAAATTGTTGTAATAAATTTAGAATTTATTAAATTGGACCTGCGTGTCCAGCCTATTACCTCTTGATTCTTTGTATTTCTCTTCTCACCTATTCCCATCAATGTAAATGAGGTTTCTTTCGAAGTGTTATGTAATTGGGTAGAAGTAAGAATAGTGCTAGCCGGGGAGAGGAAATGGAGAGATTTATTCTAGGAACAAAATGTTTTAAATATCCATCCACATATCATTATTAATTTATTTATCGCGCCTTATTATGCTTTTAGAATGCATGCTTAAGCGTGTATGATGAGACCTAATCAAAGATAATTAATTGGTTGCCAATTACGCGAAAAACCCTCAACAAATATTAAGCGTTTTCCTTCCATTGAGTGATTCTCTCTCAAGATCCAAGATTGACACTGGTTTGTTGGCCAAAGTCAAGACCTTTGTCCATCGCGGATGTGTTTGAATCATGAAGGCTTTGTTCCATATCGCATGTCTTTTCCAAATTGTGATTTGTTGGACAAAGTCAAGATCACTTCTTGTCCATCGACATCGATTACGAAGCTTTCCGAGGTCAATGGGTCCCGCTTAACTGGAATCATTAAGCTTGTTGTGCCAAAGCCAAGGCTTAGTTGATTCAGAGGATAAAGGTTAGGGAATATATTGGATATATTGGCATATATTAGATATATGTTTCGGACTTGGAGGTCCACCTACTGGATCTAGGAATTGGATGAGATCCAATTGATCTTAGAGATCTACCTAGTTAAGTTTCATACAACTTGTTGGCCAAAGTCAAGGTTGTGTGTTATTTAACGGGATCCTAGCCCACTAGGAAACTAGGTTTCCCGAGTACTCCAAAAAGGGTTAGAGGCTCGCCGAAAAATAGTGGGAGGCAAGTACTAAATTTGCAATTTCGTTTAGATACTTGCCAATACGCGCTCATTTCATTTTTCGTCATTACATAAATATATTAGTTGGACTAATATTTAATTGTTGTTTTAATTAAACAGTTGGACTGTATTCAAACTACTTCAATTTATAGTTGATTATATAATTGGATTATAGTAATCAATATATTTGAATTTAACCAATCAAATTATAGTTGATTATATATAGTTAGACTATAGTCATCATTATATTTAA
Organism: Zanthoxylum bungeanum; assembly: GCA_019454045.1. Classification (NCBI taxonomy): domain Eukaryota; kingdom Viridiplantae; phylum Streptophyta; class Magnoliopsida; order Sapindales; family Rutaceae; genus Zanthoxylum; species Zanthoxylum bungeanum. The sequence goes on from SKCR01021835.1 coordinate 221,113, forward strand.
TTGTACCCGAAATCGTTGATTGGATAGTTGGACTATTGGAATCAAGATAACTGAAAGATTAGCGTTTATAACATAATTCTGGGTGAAAATGTTTTTTAAACGGCTTTAATTTTCAGATTGGGAATAGAACCTCAGGATAGTCCTGTGAACTGAGAAGTTACTCTATTTGATAAAGCAACCTCTCGGGCCTAAGCCCGGAGTTGAGCGAATAGTGGAGCATGAGTTTTGGAAGACTCATGGTGATGATAACTTTAGTGCTCAATCCGTTAAGCTTACCTCAATGACTCTTTAATTCCGTCGTCAAAATTAAGGATTAAATCATTGTACCATGATGTTGAAATTAAAAGATCTTCATAGATTTATTCTTAGATCTTAGAAGTACAAATTGCAAAAGAAGTTCTTTCGCTCGTGTATGTCAGAGGGTACATCTGTCAAGCACTAGGTGTCGCAGATGATTGCTGACATCGATCAGCCAGGTTAGCTGGGCATTACCTACGTGGCCGAGACTACCAAAAATTTGATCTTATAGTCTCTACCCGAAAGCTGGGGCAGGTTCATTATGAACCAAGAGTAAACTCTTGGAGAGTTGATGTCTATGCTCTAAGAGGCAGAGCCAGAGCTTCTAAAATGGGCAAAGGCAAAATCATCACAGTCTTCTGGGAAGACAAATGACATATCCCAAGATGTCTGCCTAAACTGTGGCAAACAAGGTCACTGTATGCGTGAATGCCGTATGGACAAGGCAGACATGAAGGAAATGAAGGCGGGGCAAGGCTCGAGCTTCAAGTATGTTTGTCATAAACATGTTCACTATTAGTTTCAAAATTGGATTTTTGATATTAGATGTGGTACATAAATATATGTACTGATGTGCGGAATCTGCTGATTAGCAGGAGACTGGCTTCAGTTGAGATCTACCTGCGAGTCGGAAACGAGACAAGAGTCACTGTTTTAACCGTAGAAACCTAAGTTTAGGAACTACCCTTTGGGTATGTACTTAAATTAGGAAACTGTTATAATGTACATAGTTTGACTAGAAACATTATCTCTATATCTAAGTTTAACCTGTTGTGGGTATACTTTTATATTCTAGAACACTAAGTGTTTTATTTTATAAAGATGATATTGAGATAAACACATTAGATGTGAATAACAATATTTATATTTTGAATATAAATGAATCTCAAACGTATAACATGACAAACAAATAGCTCAAACTGAATAAATCAGTTGAGACTTATAAGTGGCATTGTTGTCTTGGACACATTAACAAGACTCATATATCCACACTTTCAAAGAGTGGGTACTAGGACGGATTTGATTCTATTCAAATAATGTCTACGAATCTAGTTTATTAGGCAAAATGCCTAAAACACCTTTTACTTGGTAAAAGTACAAGTGCCACCGAACTGTTAGCCCTCGTTCATAGTGACGTAAGTGGGCCCATGTCTAGCTAGACTAGAGGTGGATATGAACACTGTGTAACCTTTACAGATGTGGCATCGCGTTATGGTTATGTGTTTCTTTTGAAACATAAATTAGAAACTTTTGATAAATTCAAAGAGTTTCGACACGAAGTATAAAAATAGACCGGCAAGAGTATTAAAACATCACGATTGGACCGTGATGAAAATACTTAAGCAATAAGTTTCTCAATTACTTGAAAGAGTATATTATTCCTTCAATGTGGACTCTTCACGGAACACCTCAATTTGACGGTGTGTTCGAACAGAGAAACCGAACTTCATTGGACAGGTAAGGTTAATGATGAGTCGCTTTGAGCTACCATTTTCCTTCTAGGCATACGCATTAAATAGTGCAATACTTATTTTGAATAAGGTTCCATAAAAATTTGTTAGACAAATTTCATATTAGATATGAACAGGAAAGAAACTGGGTTTTCTCATTCCTGAAGATTTGGGAATGCTAGGCATATGTTTGGATGATATCAAACTAGAACCCAAATCGGATAAGTGCCTAATTTGTGGGTTATCCTAGGGTGACCAAAGTATAATACTTATACAACTCACAAGAGAACAATTTAATTGTTGTTATCCATGCGGTTTTCCTAAAAAAGGAATACCTATATGCAGTGGTAAGTGGGAGGAAAGTAAAACTCGATGAAAATCAGAGTAATAATATTCCAGGCACCGATTCTTTAACGGAACACAAACAATTCATCAGGGATGAAATTGTACCACAATCTTCGAATACACAAGAACCGCGCAAGTCGGAGAGAGTCAGAAAACAACCTGGGAGGTATGGGTTTCTGATCTCACCTCATGAAGATGTCAATCTTATTGAGGAATACGAACTGGCTACGTATGAGGAAGTGATACAAGGTATCGACTCATTTCATGGCAAAATGTCATGAAGTCCAAAATGGATTCCATGTATACCAACCAAGTTTGGACACTGGTTGTTGTACCAGAAGGCATTGTATCTAATGGTACTATATGAGTCTTCAATGAAGACAAACATGGATGGCAACATACAAACGTACAAAGCTAGGCTTGTAGCGAAAAGGTATCGTTATCAACTTTGTGTCGATTATGACGAAACCTTTTAATCATTGCCATGATTAAATCCATTTGGATAATGCTTGATAATGCTGCATGTTTCATTTATGAAATATGGCAGCGGAACGTCAAAATCACATTCCTTAAAAGGAAACCTTTTTTGGAGGATGTTTATCAACATCCTGACGGTTTTGTCGTACCAAAACATGCAAACTAGGTTTGCAAGTTAAATCGATCCATTTTATGGATTGAATGAAGCATCGCGTTCTTGGAACCAACGTTTTGATAAGATCATAATGGTATATGATTTCATTCAAAACGAACATGATTCTTGTGTATATAAGAAGGTTAGTGGGAGCGCACTGACAATGATTGTCCTATATAATGATGACATATCAATTTTTGGAAATGACATTCCCATAATACAATCAGTGAAAGCTTGGCTTTCATAAAAATTCTCCGTAGACTACTTGGGAGATGCAACTTTATTCTAGGAATAAGGATCTACTGGGATAGATCTAAAAGTTGTTGGCACTCTTCGAGAAATCGTACATTGAAATATATGTACGTGACCTAGTGTCTCATATGCTTTGAGCATATAGATTCACAATCAGGCCAATCAGGTGATGGTCAATGGATTGATGTTAAGAACATCTTTAAGTATCTTAGACGAACTAATGATGCTTTCTTAAGCTATGGAGGAGGAGAACTTGAAGTGACTGGGTTCACCGTTGCAATTTTCCAAACCGACAAAAACGACTATATGTCGTAATAAGGGTACTATAAAGTTTGAATAACGGAACAGTGAACTGGAAATCTTCCAAGCAAGATACTATTGCCGAATAAACAACAAAAGCGGAATATTACTGTAGCTGAGGCAGCAAAAGAAGCAATTTTGGATCTGTAAAATTCCTAATTAGATTAGGAGTAGTTCTGTTAGCAGCTGAGCTAGGCTACAGCACAGGCTAAAGAATTAATGGTCCCATCAACGATCCAAATATATACTTCAACTATTTCATCTGATTCGTCGGATCATACATCGTGGCGATGTGATGATCGAATAAATCGCATCAGATGATAACAATGCAAATCTGGTGACGAAAGCTGTTTCTCAGCAGAAGTTTGAGCGACCCGTACATAGTTTAGGTGTATGACACTTGAGTGATTGGCTATAGGCCAAGTGGGATATTGTTGGACAATTATGACCCATATCATCACTATTTGTATAGAATATTGTGTTGTTGTTTAAATTAACTATGTGACAAAGGAAATTGCTCTTTTATCATTTGTAATTGGATTACCAAGATACATAAATGATAAAAGTCCATATGATTAGTACCAGATTAATAAGATATGAGACAGTATTAATCCACTAAGGTTTAATCATTAAATATCCCTAGTCGTAGTATTATCGAGACTGGACATCGATAATGCGGAATAGACTAGTATTGCACTTGTGCGCGTTGTGGGAGCATAACATCATAGTTCTCATATATTTAAATCTTGGATACTTATGCAAGTGTGATAGGAGGTTGTGTTTACCGAGGTACGGAAACAGCTTCGCTCTGGATAGACCCCTCGGAATCCCATTGGTAGTATGACTATGTGTCTATGGGAGTCCGAATCAGGGTAGGTGTATTTGGTCTTAACCTGAGACTTGCATCGCTAATACTTGCGACAATCAGTATACTTTGGTTTTGGCGTCCAGGGCTTTAACAGGTTCTGTTTACGCCTCTTCTGGGTATACTGAGAATCGTAATGTATTGGGTGTGATGTCAAGATGGAAGCATCACTCCAGTCATATGGAGATGATGATCACGCATGATACGAAACTAGTACTCTTTAGTATTGCAGTCATCGAGATAATATGACTATGTCATGTTTATCCGATTATAGAGACTAGTTACAAGAGATCTGATATATGCTTCGTAAGTGGCAGACACAATTCCAGACCAGGCCTAACATGTGACATTCGATACTGGATCGCAATACGAAATACTACGTATATTACGCCTGACATAGATTACATATTCCTTAAAATAATATTTCTGGAGAATTGGGTAGGCACGGTGTTTTGCTAGAATCCAACCATGTCTTGTAAATCGGTAAGAACATGGTACCGGGTACGCACGTGTTCGGATAATCCGACGACCGGATTTACTACCAACATATCCAGGGATCTCATGGGTCGCTTCCCGAAGATTCACCGATGACGTATGACTCGAACATATTTAATCTGGAATTAATTAAAAGAGAGAGAAAATTAATCTAGGATTAATTACGGAGAATTTTATCTAGGATAAAATTCTATTAATAGAGAGAGAACGATTAATTTGGAATTAATCGGTAAAATAATATATTCGATATATTAAATGAAATTAGATTTCATAACGGAATTAAAATTAGATTTTAATTCATGCGAACGAATTAATTCGCGAGCGACGTGAATAGTAATTTTGCTAGGCATAATTATTTAATTAAATTTGATTTAATTACGTCGCAACGAAAAATTCGTTAATTCGGAATTAACGAACCCAAGCCCGGAAAGTGTTTGCTGGCCCACTCGAATTTTGAATCAAGTGGGGCCCACACAAGTCACATCACCTAGTCACTTTAATCAACTTTTAGTTGATGAGATTTGATGGGTGGTTGATTGTGTGTAAAGCACTCAAGTGTGAAAGACTTGAAAGACTTTTACCAAACTTTGATTTGGCATATGTCTTTAATTTTTTTTGAAATTTTAACAAGTCAACACTACACATTTTGCTCCTCTCTCCTTGCAAAAAACCGAAACCTCTTCTCCTCTCTTCCTTGGTTTTGCCGTGAGCCTATGGCTCATTGTTCTTGATTTTGTTTCAAAGTCATGGATGCTAGCACATCGAACGAGTCAATATAAGGTGTTAGGGACACTTACCCTTGAGTTTGGAATTCAAGAATCAAAGATTGGAAGCTTGGAAGCTCAACATACATCAAAGGAGAGCTTGGAGCACAACACAAAGGCTTGAAATTTTGTTATCTCCTACATCCACTTAGCCGATCAAAGTGAGTAATTTCCGCTACTTTACTTTGGTATTCAAATGATTTCTTGCTTAATTTGATCTTGGTTTGACCTAGAAAACCCAACACCCAGCCCACCTGATAAGGTAATAAAAGCGTCAGCATAGTTGATCATTTCAGTAAGTCTTTCAGACATACCTAAGACAATGCATTCTTCTCCATTTGATTTTCCAATGAAGTTTTCCTCTGTCAAAGATTTTGGATTGATCCCCAAAACTTGACTGTCACCTTCTTGTACGACCTTTGAAACACATCTCACTTTAATCAAATTATATTCATGCTGTAATTTTGGTATGTGCAAGTGTTACATACCTCTTCAAATTCCCTTCAGTACTGATAAGAATTTTCTGATTCTAGACAGTGGAATGTGGGTAAAAATTGGATGACATCTGGCTTAAAATTGAAACGTGTTGCATCTAAGGGAAAAACAAGGCAAGATGGTGATATTGTCCTAGCGGGATTCATGAATTGTCTGAGTGTCCTAGGATGATTAAGATCACCATGCTCAGACTCATTTTTTTCCTGATCAACTGGGTTTTCAAATCGGGCATATGGATTTTCATTTTGGTTCTCGGCCATTTTGACAGACGATGAAGGTGATGAAGACTCTATATTTAATCTACCGCTAGATCATCGAGACCAATGTTTCATGCAACCTAAATACAAACTATATGCTAAATTTTTTTAAAAAATACAAATACAATACTTACAAAAAGAAAATAATAAAAAAAAGTGGGAAAATAAAAAAAATTAAAATTGACAAAAATGAAAAGAAAAAAATAAAGAAAATACAAATGTAATGATTTAGATCTAAAAACGTTCTCTGATTCTTGTCAATTCAGATCTCAATTGAATTTCTCGTTCAACTGTCTCAATTTCTCGAATTAGATTCTCACAAAAAATTATGGAAGAATCTCTGGATAATGATGGTTCAAGAAATTCTTCGGCAAAATATAAGCTCCATTTTAATTGATTTTTTTGTCTCATGTAACCTTTAAGAATTAAAATCATGGTCTGTTTGTATGTGAGATTTCTAGGTTCAAGATTCATTTAGGATCAATCAGGACATTTTGGATCTACACAAATGCAAATATGAAAGAAAATGAGATGCAGAAAATAAAAAAGAAAGAAAAAATATTATTTTATCTACTAAATTATATTCCCCGGAAACGGCGCCAAAAATTTGACACACTCAAAAAGTGGTTCTTTACTCCCAAGTATAAGAGTGTCGAAGTAAAAAATTACCAGGTAAGTCTGGGGTCGATCCACAATGAATAAATTTAGTAAAACAAAATAACAATTCGAGTGAAATAAAAATATTGGATTTGTTTGAAGTGGTGGAAAATTTTAAATTGAACTACAACAATAGATTAAAATGCTAGGTTTGGAGATCCACTCCTAATATTTCAAATATAGAGAAATCTTACTTTTTATAATATACAAATTGTTATTATTACCCAGTTAATTTAATTCAGTCTATTATGCCAAAACATATAAAACCAGTCATAAAGGCAGTGATAACATTTGTCTATAACAAGTCCAGTTAGGTACTCAATTATACCAAAAAAAAATAAAACCAGCCATATAGGCGATAACAAAGTTTGTCAATAATTAATCCAGATTTAAATTACTTATTCAAATTACAATTTATATATTATAATATTAATAATATTAATCTATATTCTCATATTAAGAGCTTCACTATTTACCTCAGCATGATGAAATTAGCTACTCATGATTTGAAGAAAAACATGAATAATTTTATTACCGAAAGAAAAAGAAATTACAAGAAATTTTTTAAAAATAAAACATACAAGATACCCTCTCTCAAATTTTACAAGAGAACTTTAAAAGAAAGCATGAAGAAAAATGAGTGGTGAGCACCTCTATTCATAGTAGAAGTGTTCATCTCTCAATTACAACATTCCAAATCAAATACAAACAACAAATTTTTACTAATTTATTTTTTTTTCATTTTTTTTGACTTTTTTTGATTTTTTTTTTTGATAATTTTGCAAACATGATCACAATTTACCTAAAGTGGATTATGACATTTCAAATTTTATTTTAATTTTTAATTTTTTACTTTATTTTCTAATAATTAAAATTACATGCAACACACATTGGCGTCTTCACTAATTTCAACCTTGAAAACCTTAGAACTAGAAATTCGTGTAAATATCAAAGTTGTAGATATTTGAGTCTTATTTCATCTGGAACTAGAATCGGCTCAATCCGATATCGGAGTAACAATTTATGGCCAAATTACAAACATTGCGCAAAGTTGAAATTTCTGAAATTATACACGGTTAGAACACATTTTCAAGTTTTCGTCCTCCAAAATCTAAATGTCACGTCCATTTTTCTAGTTATGTATCCAATGTATTATTTTACCTATATAAGAAATAAAAATCACAATAAAAATATATAAAATATAAATTTAATTATTATTTTACAAATGTGTTAAATTAAGGGGATTAATGAAATTATTTATGTAAAATGTTTAGCTTCTATTTCATTAAGTGTACAATTTTTAGTGTTCATCACAGTTTCTTACTCAAGCTAAGATCTGAACCCAATCACCCACTTATTTCATCTCAACTTTCTATTACTTTGAAAAACTTTCATTGAATGAAATTGAGAAATAATAAATGATATGTACTGTATCTGGCACATTGTCATCCTTATTTACTAATACTTCTTTTTATGGTTATTATCATTGAATGAAATTGAGAAATAATAAATGTGTAACATCCCCGATCCAGAGATGTTACCGACGGGGAATAGGCCGTACTATTCCCCTGAGCCTTTGACATACTAACTGTATACTTTACTAATGTCTTATCTCAACTATAACTTGAACATGGGACCTTTGCCCAAACCTTAACATAAAATGTAAAAGTTTTCATACTCACATAAACTTAACGTCACATACATTTCGACTCTACACTTTAGTACTGAAACACAAATTTACTATACAATTTTCTGAAACTAAACTTTGTTTGACTTGACTGAACTCATACTCTGACTGGTGGACTCAGACCCACTAGTGACTTCCATTAGTATCATTCCTCTCGAGCTCGTCCTCTCGGAATACCTGCAAAACAAACATTGGAAATGGGGGGTTAGATCGCTGTACGATCTAAGTGAGTGGACGAAAAATTGAAAATTGATATAAAAGCTTTTGGTTTCAAAACCATAGTGTCAAAAACATCTTAATATGAAAACTATTTTCTAAAAACTTCTTCTGAAATCCCTTTTATAAAACTTGTCTTTCTAAAAACTACTTTTAAAATTTTGGTTTCTGAAAACCATTTCTGAAAAACTATTTACTGAAAATCTGATCAATGTGAACTGCTTTGTATCTGAAAACCTTGACGTATGAGGGCGTTACGTATCGTCGTCCCCTCATACGCGTAACTGGAGCCAGCAGTGTAAATCTATGACTTTGGGGTGTTACGTATCACCGTCCCCCAAAGCATGCCACTACTGTCCCTGAAACGGGTGGTCTTGGGGCGTTACGTATCATCGTCCCCCAAGCCACAAACTAGAACTGGGGGTGCGGATCTATGCTACCACCCAAGCTTTGAAATTAGGGTCTAGGGGCGTTACGTATCGCCGTCCCCTAGCCCTGCTCTAGGATCTGGGGGCGTTACGTATCGTCGTCCCCCCAGTCCTCTACATGTGCACATGTCCTATGTCCATCAATTTCATCTCTGTATAAGTTACATATTGTAGTGGATTTTTCCCCCATGCCCCGAAAATCATAAATATCATGTTTGAAAACATTTGTAACTCAAAACTCATGCTGAAAATTAATCTTTCTAAATCATCACTGTATGTATATAAAAAAAAACATATGTAATAAAATTCAGTCTAACGCCCTACATGCTTTCAAAAAGTAAGTCTTAATTCAAAACTGTTAAATAAAATCAGTTCTGAGAAAAAATGTCCATTCACTGTTATAGGAATCTGGCTGGCACTGGATCCATTGTCGAAGGAAATTACGGTTCATGTGTATAATCTATGATCAGAAACTTGATTAGTCTATATGTTACAAAATGGGTTTCAGAACTTAACTAAGCTTACTATTATATCAATATGTTTTAGTTACAAGGCTAATCATGCTTGTAACTTGATAGGAGGTATGAATACGAACTGATATGAGACCTATAAGGCGGCCTCTAACACGATAGGATGAAACTGAGGTTGTTTACAATTGATTAGGGAATGGTTTTGTGCCGCGCGTCGCAACGCGAATCCATTTTCTAGGGTTCTGATTTTGCTTCTTCATGTTCATCCTCTACCTAAATTACCACAAGCATTTTTCCACAATAAAATTAATTCACAAACCAACTTATTTAACTTCCAATTCACAAATTCAACATTAAGTTATCATCCTCAACCAATTCTCCAAGTCTCATAATCCTTGTTTCACAAAACTTTCAAATCTTCCAAAGTTTAGACATTTTAACTCAACAATTACTTTCTTAACTTATCAATTAACATAAAAATATCAAAAATATTTCTCCTACAAGCTAGTAAATTCGCCCCCCCCCCCCCCCATACATTTTTCATCTTATCTTTATTTCAACCACACTTAGGCACAATTCATTCTAAATAACTTCATAAACATGCCTTTTAACTCAATTTCTTGCCTAACTTTCTTAATCAACAAAGCCCCAAATCATAGGGTTTCTAATCATGAAAATGTAGAATGAGAATAGATGCCCATGATCCAAATTAAGAAGAAGAGAGAAAAAGAAACTTATTTCTTGAATTCCATTACTTTTCCTTCAAGCTTTTTCCATGAAAAAAAAATGAAGAAGAAATGGGGAGCTTCTTTGCCCTCAAACTCACGGTTTTTGCTTCATAAAAAAGGGGAATGAATAGTAGTCTATTTATAGAAGAAGGTGGATAATTTTGTAATGAAATGGGTGGCCAAGAGTGTGCCACATCACCCATTTCTAGACTTCTCCCGAAATTCACTGTAGCATCCGCGGATTTCTTGATTTGTGACCCATTTTGGGCTCGAATTTGGGAAAATATATAACGTGAAAGTCGTAACTCTCGGTCTTAGCTTTCCGAAGATATAAAATTCATAAAAATCGGAGTTCGTATGAGAAAGTTACGCCCCAAATACCACGGACTGTACAAATGGGAAAATTGTACAGTCTCGTCCCGAGACTTTGAGGGATTTACCGATTGTCCCCAAAGTCATTCCATGAGTATATTTAAGTCTCAACATAATTTATTTTATGTGTCTCCGTCCCGTACGAAACAGTACCACTGTATGCAGTAGTAAAAACTAACGGTCGTTACAAAATGAGTATAAGAATTATTGTGATATAATATTTTACGACTGTATCTAGACTATATTTATGTTTGAAAGCATGAAAAGTGGTGGGATTTAATACCTTCAAAAGTCTCGAGTCAGATTCTCCAGAGTCCAGTTCAAATTTGGGTCAGGAATTTGTTGTTTGATGGGCCTGACTTCATTTTGCTGGGAGACCAATGATAAATCCTTGCAACATTGTAGTTCGAAGTTTATAATCTTCATTTTCTTCTTTTTAATTAAGATGAGTAAATCTTATGAATTTCCTTGTAATGTTTTTTTTTTTTTAGATTCCAGAATTTCTATTTTAGAATTCCTTATTTGACTTATATAACTTCATGTTTTCCATGTGAGTGTGGCTTAATTCTTCCAACTGACACTTGTTCGTTGCTGAACATGTGTGAAGTACATGCTGAATATTTGTCATATATCATGTTGACATATAATATTAGGTGTAATTACACAAGTTATTATGTATGTTAAGCTAAGTTTGCATGTTAAGTTAAGTGAATTTTTATTGAAGCCCACTAACTTTAGATTATGACGTGTGATCTCTGTGTTCCGAAGTGTTTATTTAGGATTGGAGTATTTCAATTTCATACCCTTGTTAATTTATGAATTCAGAAATGAATCCTCTTCGTAGTGAATTGACTTCGGAGTGACATCTCTTCAGAGTGGCGTCACTCTGAAATGCTACTACTTTGAGTCGTCGTAAGTCAACATCTGAGTTTTCTTTGGGGTTTGAGAGTTCCAAAGATTATCCTAACTTCTCTCATATGATAATAATGTACCTCTAATAGTATTATGATAATTTTCATGATTCTATTAGGTCTTTTGCAGTTCAATTAAGAAAACTTAACGAGGAAGATTCAAGTACAGAGAATGTTAATAGAAAAATGTAATGAAATATGAAATTTCTATTATTTTTTTGAACATAAATCTCTATCATTGAATGTAGTAAAATATAAAGTTTTGTAAACAAATAATAGTAAAATGAAAAGTTTTATAATAATATAGTAATAAAATATTACACTGCAATATTTTTTATACCAATTTTTTATTTCTTATTTTTTCAAGTAATGAAATGATAATAGCCCTACTGTTTATTTGGCTCATATTATCTTTTTAGTAGTACAAAACTTTTATTTGTTTATTTTCCTAATAATTTTTTAATAAATAGTCTGATCACAATTCAGTTTCCATTAGGGGTGGCAAAACGAATCAACGAATCGAATTCGTGACGAATTCTAAACGAATCGAATCGTAATGTACTAAATTCGAATTCGATTCATTTATTAAACGAATCGTGATATTAGGATTCAAATTCGATTTATTTAATAAACGTATATTCGTATTCGATTCGTTTATTTGTTTATATAAATCAAACGAATCGAATCGAATTTATTATTCGTTTACTATTCGCATATGATTCGTTTACTATTCGCATCTGATTCGTTTACGCATCTGATTCGTTTACTATTCGTATTCGATTCGTTTAATCAAAATAAAATACAAAATCTAAGCATCCATTCCATACCATATTCAATAGTATATTTGTTGTTATAGTCTTAAAATCCTTACAACAAGCTCCAAATTCCAAATTACAAATCAGTTATATAATAATACTTAAAGTATTCAAAACACATTTTGACCAAAATCTCGAATACGAGTTGAGACGGTAAAGGCAAACTTCTTTATCATTATCATCCGGGAAAAGAATCCTACAAATAAAATAAAATTATATTATTGAGTTAATTTTTTTAAAAAAATTATTTTTGAAAAATTTAGAGTTGAGAGTACCTAATGATTTTCGTAAAACTGATTATCCAAAATATGAGTACCTAATGATCATGCCCGTGGCCGTGGTAATCATGGCCCTCCCAATGATGTCTCCAACCCTGATAAAAACAAGAAGAAAGCCAAATACTAGCAACACAAAGGACTCACTTCAAGATAATGTTGAAACAGAAACGAGTCTTACCAAAACTACAGGACCATCTTGCTTAGCCTTGTACATAACCCAAAACCTGAAACAAAAAAATTACACAAACTTAGTGGAAACAAGGAGCAATAAAATTATCAACTTCGTGAATGTTATATTCCTAGAACCAAACTAATAAAATAACAGTAATAAAAAGGCAAACTATTTTTCCCAGAAGCACAAGAAAATAGACATTTTCATAAGTGGGTATTAATCTCCCACATTAAAACTAATTTTTTTCTTTCTCCAATAACTATTATCAGCTTTATTATCCATTAAAGAGACGCGCTAAAATTACAACTACTTACTGAGTAGGAATTAGAAGAAGAATCGAATCTTAATCTTCAGCTGGGCAATCCTATTAAGCTCATAAAAAATGAAAGCGAATAACATAAACTCATGTCAAAACAATCAAAACCCTATATATCCCAGACAAATTTCTGATCAAAATTAAAGATTTCAGAAAAGCAAAAGCATTTAGATCGGAGCATAACAGCGAACACAGCACACCCAAAACAATCATTGGTTTCATAAATGAAAGAGTGATGCTACAGAATTAATCTATAATGTACAATAAAAACTAAGGTTTTGGTAAATTATACGAAAAGAAGAAGTGAAGAAGATACCACATGACGTCACACAAGCCTTTGCCGGTGACGGTATGCCATCGCTTGAGAGAGTTTTAGGTTTGTAATTAGTTTGCTCAATTGATTCATTTGATTGAGAGAGGCGGCTGGGAAGTGGGAAATGTTTTATGAAGTCTAGGTTTATATTTTTAGGTTAAACGCAGATAATTACTAAAATATCATTCGTGCAGTTAAACACATATTCGAAAAATTTAAGGGTAAATTTGTAATAAAATTAAACGGGTCTTAAACGAATTCGATTCGTTTATGATTCGTTTAATAAACGAATCCTAAACGAATAAACAAATTGATGAACTCAAATTCGGATTCGATTCGTTTAATAAACGAATCGAATCGAATTGACTCATTTATTAAACGAATTCATTTTTCCAAACCCGTATTCGCTTTAAAGTGAATCGAATCGAACGAATAAACGAATTATAACCCAAATTACCACCCCTAATTTCCATCCTATTAATGTGACTAGAGTTCGAATCTTATACCTGTTATTTCCACTCGAGCCAAACTAGTACCGAGATTCCTCTTTAATTTAAATATGTTAACTAGCCTTGAATAAAATAAGTTGCACATAATTTGCTAATTCAAAATTCAAACCAAACAAGATTCTGGTTAGATAAATACTTAGTAATATAATGATATTGATCTCTTCATTTGTCCCATTAAAAGAAATACAAAAAACAAAGTGACACCACCATCTTTACAGTCACTCATATTTTTATTTCATGAGTGAAAAATGTAATACAAAAGCTTCCCAAACTTTATCTTTACAACGACTTAATAACGGTTATTGATTTCTGGCGAGCTTATGTTTCCTTCCTAACGTACATAATTTACACAGCTAGTCAACTTTCAAAACTTAGATTATGAATTTGGATTCAATATTAGTTAAATTATGATAAATATTTCATAATTTTTTAGCCATATATTTTTTTATACGGTTAGGATTTAATTATATTTAAATTATTATTTAATAATTAATAATTATAATTTATATATAAAAAAATAATACTAATATAAGTGCCTTGATTATGGGTAACTTATTATTATTGTTATTATTTTTTAAATAATTAAAAGTACAAAGCTTTATTCCCTAGCATATGGGTCTTGCATAACTTTGTGGCAAAAGGAATCAAGCTGCTTTTCCCCATAAGAAGAGCCATTATGGAGTAATTAGTGAGTAAAGACCTTGTTGTTCGTGCCTTGTTGGTCGCACTTGGTCCCAAAAAAACTCCACCTTGGGACTGTCGGCCTAAGTTAACCCATGATCCGACCCGACGAGACAATAATGATCACAACCGTCCATTTTGTAGACCGTATGTTACTTCTCTGATGATGAATATTTTAATCTAGGGTGCCCATGATTATTTTGTCCATGTCAAAAGAAACCCAAGAAGCTAGAATCACCTTCTATGAGGAGCTTTTCGGCAGCTTCAACTTCATAGTTGTTTTTTCACTTCTTGTCAGTTTTTAAGGCCAAACAAAATAAGATTTCTGAAAACAGAAAACACCAAAAACACTTTAGCTGTGTAGCTCAAACACATTTTAAGAATCTTTAACAATGAAAAAACCTAGAAACCAAAGAAAGCCCACCAAGGAAATACAGCAAAGCCAAAAGAGCCAGCCACAAAAGTCAGAGAAGCCACCTTCTTGGGCTGTTGTGAGAGGCATTTTCACTTGTAAAAATCTCCAAGCACAGCAGCAGCAGCAGCAGCAACATCAACAGCAGCAGCATGACAAAAAGCAAAAGCAGAAGCAGCAACAAAAGCAAGGCACAGTGGAAACAAGCAAGAAATGCAAGAAAATGAAGTGTTCAGGGTCATTATGCAGCAACACAAAGGTGATGCACAGGCCAGAAGTTGCAGCATCCCCAGAACTCCAAAGGAAAAGGGCGTCATTGGGTTCTAGTAGCAACAATGAAGCCTCAAGCAGATCTATGAAAACTCATCTGCATGAACTCAATGGCGTCACCAATGGGGTTATTTCCTCTACCAATTCTTCACTTTCTGTCTCTTCAAATTCCTTCGCTGGAGTGGGATCATTCAGAGGAATGCCATTCAGAAGACTCTCTGGCTGCTATGAGTGTAGAATGGTCGTTGATCCTGTTCTTGGATTTGCCAGAGACCCTTCTCTCAGAGGCAGCATTTGTTCTTGTCCTGAATGTGGTGAAATCTTCATGAAAGCTGAAAATTTGGAGCTTCATCAAGCTGTTAGACATGCAGGTACTTCACAATTCTTATTATCAATTTCAATATTCTTGTAATTTGAATTCTTTCTCATTTGGCTTATGAAAAAATTCACAGTATCTGAACTGGGTCCTGAGGACACAAGCAAGAACATAGTGGAAATCATTTTCCAATCAAGCTGGCTAAAGAAACAAACACCCATTTGCAAAATCGACCGAATCCTGAAAGTCCACAACACTCAAAGAACCATAACCAAATTTGAAGAGTACAGAGACTCCATTAAAGCAAAGGCTACAAAGCTTCCCAAAAAGCACCCACGTTGCATAGCAGATGGCAATGAACTCCTTAGGTTTCACTGCACCAATTTCACATGTTCACTTGGCCTAAACGGCTCCTCAAACTTGTGCAACTCAATACCACAATGCAATGTGTGTAGCATCATCAAGAATGGCTTCAAAGTTGTGCCAGAATCCACTAAAGGACTCAATGGGAATGGCATTTTGACAACTGCAACAAGTGGGAAGGCTCATGATAAAGCTGGAGTTGAAGATGGAAGTGACACAAGGGCAATGCTGGTATGTAGGGTAATTGCAGGGAGAGTGAAGAAGAGTATGGAGGGTAACTTAGAAGATTATGATTCAGTGGCTGGTGCCATGGGCATGTACTCTAATTTGGATGAATTGTATGTGTTTAATCCAAAGGCTATATTGCCTTGTTTTGTTGTACTCTATAGTGGGTTTTAAAAATTAGTTAAGTTTGCTAAACCATTTTGTTAATTGAAATGAAGTTTCTTGTTCCTTTCTAGTTGTTTGATTCTGTAGAAACAAACAAGATCTTTGATTTGTTGCTCATGTAGATACATCATACATACACCAGCAGCTTGATATGACTCAACAGTACTGAAGAATTAATTTGCGGGGTCCAGTCGGGAAAAACAATTAGTTAGATGAAGGTTTTAAATTAAATGGAGACCTTGCCTCAATCAGTCATCCAACCCAAGACTTGGTATTAATTGCACACATTGGGCATATAAATTTAGTTGTGGATTCTACCAATTGACATTTATTATATTTTGGTTTTGTAAATGGTGCTGGTTTAAATGCTGGGAAAAAAAGTGATAAAGGTCGATATATATATATGTATCATATAATATAGCGCCAGGCGCCAAGAATTTGTCTATCTTGTTCAGAAATTACATTAAAAGCCACAAGTGAAGTGAACTCATTTTTGCATACATTCTCCAAAAGCCTAGCGTTTATTATTATTATTATATTATATCAAACAATAAATTGATATTCGAATCAATTGTCTACTAAAACATATCAGTAAACTCACTAATTAGCTCTATATCTAATACTACAAATGATAATCTAGACAAAATTTTACCTATAAAAGAAAAAAAACATGACAGGTTTCACGCCAAGCAAGTTTTTGTGTTTTGGTCAGCAGAATTTGTTATTTGTTAGTACTAAACATCACTGGAAATACACACTGAAAGGCTGAACTGTTATTTGAAATGTTCTCATTCTCTCAACAGGCTCTGAAATTAACAGAGGCTAGAGCCTACACAGAGACACCATTTATATTATCCCTTCTGAAGAAGTACAGCTCTGGCCTTGTTTTGTAGCCTGTGTCAATGGTCGCGCGTGAGCTCTTGGTTTGTGAGTACATTTGCCTCTCCTAGATTTTGCTATTTATTTTGACTCTTGTTTTGTACTCATTACTTCATGATTTAAAGCAGTTTCTTGATCTTCGATATTGCAAAAGTTTTAAGCAAATCAATTCAGTATGGGCTTAACAACCAATTCAATAATAAACAATTTCCACCCTAAAATGGAGACGTGCATTTGCGTTAAAAATTGATCTATCAATAGCCAATTCGTTTGAGTTAAAAATTGAAAGAATACTGTGCAAGTATAACAAAGGTTATAGATGTAACGTGGTACAAATAAAAATTGTTGACCAATCAATTTTCAAAAAGTGAGTGTTTTAAATACGATAGGGTCTATTCTTCAAAAAGACGGAGATATAGATCAAAATGTCAATCATAAAATTCTACCGGATTGGAGGAAATGGAGAAGTGCATTTACAAATTTGTGTGATCGCAACGTTCCTTAAAACCTTCAAGGAAAATTTTATAGGATGATCATGAGACCTGTAATATTTTATGGAATATAATGTTGGATAATAAAACATCAATATATCTAAGGGTGGCAGAAAATCCTGGGCTCGACCCGGACCGGCCCGCCCGGGGCAAAAAAAAGCATGGGCCGAGCCTTATAATGAAAGCCCGGCTCGGGCCAAAATTAAAAAAAAAAACATATATATATATATATATATATATATATATTAATTAATATGTTTGTAGTATTTTTATTTATTTGTAGCATTTAAATTGTTAATTTATCAATGAAACTTGTGATTTATTTGTAAATTGTCTTTGCATATAGTGTGAATGTATTTTATATTTGTATATTTTTAATTTTTTAATTTTTTTTTAAATCGGGCAAAAAAAAGCCCGGGCCGGGCTTTTCCCGGGCCCAGGCTTTTTTTTTTGTTGGCCGGGCTTGTCAAAGCCCGGGCCCGGCCCGTAGCCATGTATAAATATATCAAACAAATAAGGGTAGTTGAAATGGAAATGCTTAAATGGATGTGTGAGTGGACTATGAGAGATCTGGTTCAAATTGAAGAAATTACGAAGAAAGTGTGCGTAGCACTGATTGAGGAAAAGATGATAGAAATACAAATAAGATGGTCCGGACATGTACAATATAAACCTTTAAATACCCTATGAGAAAAAGAAAATAAATAATGTTGTCATATGTAAAGTGAGATCGGAAAATACCTAAATTGATAAATACATAAACTATTAATAAAATATAGATTTTACTAAGTTTAATAAAATAATTATTTCGAATAAAATACAATAATATCAAATGATTCATATAACCGACTCAATCTAATTGAAAAAAATGTTTTATAGCACCAATCTTGGATTGGAGAAAATTTACAATACAACGGAGGTATCACGTCATCTGTGCAACAATCCAATAATTTATTGACACGCGTGCTAAAATATTAAAAAACAACTAAAAAATGGATATTAAATCATATATTTCATTTATTAATTTATTGGTGATACCATATCACCCAATCACTCATGACTCTGTTGCTAGACCCGGCCACGGTTCCGGTTCGGAACCGGAACCGAACCGTTGGAACTGAACCGGAATGGGACCGGTTCGGTTGGGGTTCCACCCCAACTCGAACCGGTCCGAACCGGTGGAACCGTACGGTTCCACCGTCTCGGACGGTTCCGGTTGGAACCGTCGGGTTCCTGTTGGAACCGTAGGGTTCCAACAGGAACCCTACGGCCCCCAACGGCTACTAGCCGTTGGGGGATGCAGGGAGCCGTTTGGCTCCCTGCCAAAAAATTAAAATTAAAATTTTTTTTTTATTATATAAAATAAAATTACTAATGTACCCCTAATAACGGTAAAAAACGGTTATATTTAGGGGCATTTTTGGTATCAAAAAAATTCCAATGATATTGTTTTACTCCTAATGTACCCCTAATAACAATAATTGAATATTGTTGGCACTCTCGATGAACATGTTGACAGTGACGATCCTAATGATATTGTTTTGCTCGAAGCCATTACTGCTATGAAGGTAAAATGGTTGAATTATTTTAGAGAAATTCCTTTACTTTATCTTATTGCTGCTGTTTTTGATCCTAGATTTAAATTAGAAGTTTGAATGGTGGTTTACAAGCTTATTATGGTTATTTAGGAATATTAGATGATGTTGATATTACGAGCATAATGACGAAATTAAGAAGTGATTTAATTATTTTATTTAATGATTATATTGTAAGATATAACTTAGGAACATTAGGTCAATCTAGTAGTAGCGAACCAGTAATTCAAACAAGACTTAGCGCAGGGGATCGTTGGTTATTGCAACGAAATAAAAAATCTAGGGATACGACAACAACTAATAACCCTGAATTAGATAATTATTTATCTACAAATTTTGAGTTTTCTAATGAAAGTTTATGCAGTAAAATTTTTAAAATCCTTGAATGGTGGAACCGGCATCAAAATATATATCATGTTTTATCTATTATTGCTAAGAGATCTTGGCAGCACCTATTTCCACCGTTGCGGTTGAGCAAGCCTTCAGCTTGGGAGGTAATATATTGGAAGCTAGACGATCTTCATTACATCCAAGCACTCTAGAAGCAACAACTTGTGTGGATGATTGGACTCGAGCTGATCTGAGACAACAAGAAGATGCCCCCGATGATTTTAAAAATTTGTTCGATAATGCTTCTGCCAACAAGTGCAAGCGGAACCGGAGCCGAAGGATCAACTGATAATGATGATTGATAATTGTAAAATTATAATTTACAAAGGGGATATGTCTTAAACTTGTAATGGAACTACGTGAGCTTTGATTCCTTTCACCCTTGGAGGATACGTAGGCAACTTAAATTTTTAAAAATTTAAGCTCAAGCTCTTCAATGTAATAAATTTTTTTTATTTATAAATTTAATCTCATTTTTTTTGATTCCTCTCATTTTTTTAATTTAAGCTTTGATTCCTCTCATTTTTTTATTTTAATTAATTAAAAAAAAAACTAAAAGGAACCGAACCGAACCGGAACCGAATCGGATTTAACCGGTTCGGTTCCGGTTCCACACTTGTGGAACCGGAAACCGTCCGGTTCGGTTCGGTTCCAAACAGGAACCGAACCGCCGGCCGGGTCTATCTGTTGCACTAAAGAATTACTCTGATAGATGCCGTGTAAGCATAGGCACGTAAACTTTTCTTGTGGGGCCATCGTCATTTGTCAGCATAATGAATGACGAGTCAGCTTTGGCGCCAAAGTATTAAGAATGCATGGGCCATGACTATTGTTTATGCAGCTTTTGTGGCAATGCTTTTTAGTTTTTACAGTCGTTGCAAAGAGTAAAAAGAAAGAAAGAGGAAGCTCATAACATAATGAAGACTTGGTAAAAGAGAGAGTGTTTGTTATTGAAATGATTGAAGAGAAGCAACTTAACATTAGAAAAATAGTATTTATAAATCCAAGGAAGAACTGCAATTATTACTGTAACTGTAAGAACTTAATTACCAAGCTTTTGTTACATTTCTCAAATTTTCTGTTTACTTTTTCAACTGCGGCTAAGACGCGTACGTAAATTTAGAAATTTATTTTTTACAAAAAATTAAAAAAAAAAAAAAAAATCTCAAAGGTTCAGCTACGTTAAAGTAATTAAAATTTTTAAAAAACTTATAATCGGTATCAAAATTTGGTGATCCTTATGCAAAAATTTGTGACCATGGTTGTAAAGTAATATTTCTCAAAATCTGTAACTTACCAAAAAAGAAAAAAGGGTTTTTGATTATCAAAGATGGACCCAGCTGTAAGAGAGACGCATGGCACAGAGAAAGAGTGTTGACAAAGCAAGGGAGATTAGCCTTGGCATTTAAAAGTGACAAAATAGTGTAACAGCTATGCACATGTTCTTGTTCTTTGACATGTTACGGTCGAGGGTCTGAAGGCTGAGTGAGCCAAGTGTATATATAGTTAGTACCATCTTATCACTTATCATCTAATGGGAAATTATAGTATGTTACTCTACATTCCGTTTCGTTTCATTCTATTCTATTGGGTTACATTCCATTATAAACCGTCTCATTCCATCAATCCAAATATAATCTCAAATATTCCATTCTACTGAGTTATATATCATTATAAACCATTCTCTTTCATCAATTCAAATATAAGCTTAAGATTTTTCATCGCTTTGAGATTATTTCTTTGCCTAATTTAGGGGCATCCTACCTATATAGCCTGTCCTAGAAAGCAAAGCATAGTGTAAATCATAACTCATAAGAAGCTGTTCATCATATAGATTTAACATAATGTCTACGCGTTACACAGGTGACAGTATCACAGGAGGGATTTGGGATTTTTACAACCTAGCAGAAACATAAAACTTGTAATTTGTAATTGTAATTAAATGTCAAACATGTAAAGAAGCATCACTTTACTCATTGCTTTATACAATACCACTTTTGTTTATCCCTCGCTAGCATCTGCTCAAACAAAAGTGAGTTGTATAGTGAAAGCCTTTAGAAAGAACCCCGGAATTCAACCTGACTAGCCACTGAAAGGAACACCACAACAGAACGAGACTAAACAACCAATAAAGTAAGAAAGAGACGGACTCGTGAGAAGAGTTTATAACCATTGTCACTCATATGAGCAAGCATGTAGAACTAGTTGTAATAATATGAAAGAATTAAAAATATGACATAGAAGCCTCTAAGCTCTGTAAAAATGTTTTAGGCATGTGATAGATTGATGGATAATGGATATTAGCCAATTCAAAGCACCCTATGATGAATCCTCAACAGTCAACACAGTCTTGCTCTCCCCATTTCTAATTCTAACCTCCTTTTCTCGCAGGGTTGACTTATTTCAATTTTTCATAAATGCTTCATGCTTGCTGTGATGGATCCTGTTTGAAGACGGCAGGAAAATGAAGCTCTGCGGCATCATTCAACAATAAATATTTGCAACCATGCAAATGTGCACCTGACAATATGAAATATAAGGAGATATGTGGATTATCAAAATGCTGTCGGTTCTCAGTACACGCCAAATTGCAATTTATAATTCAATCCATCATCTGAATGCAGAACCATTTCAACTTTTTCCATAGGAAATTCAATGCATGAACAAGGTCATTGCTAAGTATATGCACAACCAACTATACAATGAGGCTAAAAATAAGTTCACATTCCTAATTAACTACTATAGTTAAAAGCAACCATGCAACAGAAAATACAGCTGGATCAAATGACCAGATAAATAGAAATAATATTAATAGATAAGGATAAGTATGGATACTAATGCCACTAGTGCAAATGAAAAAGCAAAATGAACAAATAAGAAAAACCATTTGCTTAAAATACTTTTGTTTTCCATTTTTTCCTGAAATGTTAAAAAGGTTTGCCTTTTCTGCATCTCAATTTTCAACTTTGAATATGGTTTCAACTAATGAAAAAAAAGAGTAAGCATACCCATAAACTGAATGCGATATCTTTTAGTAGTTGCATACGTAGCCACTGGTGATTACCCTTTGTTGAGATCCTCTGTCATGTATATCTCAATGCTCCTGCATCTCCAGCTCTTCATTAGCATGTAGTATCTCAGCAGCTCAGAATGATCTAGATAGTTATCTATCTGGATCCACTTAATTAGGAAATTTCGATAGAATCCATCACACATGCAATGCAACATTGAAAGATTGGTTAACTTGAAACCTCAATCCAGCTCATTCCAGCTTCTTTCACGCCCAGTTTCTTACCAGCTTTTCTCACTTTGACTAAACTATCCCACATTCCTAATGCCGCATAAACATTTGAAAGCATAACATATATGGAAGGGTCTTCTGGTGAAGTTGCAAGAAGTTGCTCAGCAATACCACTAACAAGTTCAGTATTCTTGTGAGTTTCACAGGCCTTGAGCATGGAGGTCCATATGGTTTTATCGGGCTTAAATGGCATGTCAGAAATCAGTTGTTCTGCCTCGTTGAAGCATCCAGCTTGACCAAGAAGATCAACCATGCAATAATAATGTTCTAAATGAGGTTCTAGTCCATATTCAGGTTTCATAGATGTAAATATGGTCCAGGCCTCTTCAACCAAACCAGCATGTCTGCAGGCAGAAAGAACACCTAAAAAGGTGACTTCATTTGGCTTCAATCCTGATTGTTTCATCTCGTGGAAATATACAATAGCTTCCTTCGCTCTTCCGTTCTGCCCACACCCTACAATGATCCCAGTCCAAGACACGACGTCTCTTTCTGGCATAAAATTGAACAAAGCTAAGCCATCATCAATTTCACCACATTTTAAATACATATCGACGAGGGATGTTAGTGCAATGTCATCTGTTCCAAACCCTCTCTTAACACAGAAAGCATGAACCTGCTTGCCCCTTGGAAGAGAAGCTAAACTGGAACAAACTTTCACAACACTTGAAATAATAAACCTGTCTACTTCAAGATTCAAATTGACCATGTCTCTAAACAACAAATAAGCTAATGAGTTGAGTCCGTTTCTAGCACACCCCATGATCAAACCAGACCAAGCGACAATATCTTTCTTGGGAAGCCTATGAAAAAGTCCCAATGCACTTTTAACATTCCCCAGTTTCATATGGAGATCTATGAGAATGCTTCCAACAGCGTAATCTAACTCATAGCCGCTAGTGACAATCAAGCCATGTACTTGAAGTGCAAGTCTAGGGTTAGAGTTGAGTAAGTTGATGCACACCTTTAGAGCACTACTGAAAGTGTAAGAATCAATACACATACCAGAGCTATGGAATTGTGAAAGCAGACTGACAGCTGCTTCATTCTGTTCATTAACAATATAACCAGAGAGCATTGAATTCCAAAGTGCCGAATTGTCATACCTAAAAGCATCCCAGCTCGAATAATGATCAAATAGTTTTATTGCTTCACTTAACTCATTGCAATTTGAATACATATCAATCAACGCTGATAAGATGAAACAACTACATTCGAAACCTGACTTAACAACATAACAATGAATCGGTTTCCCCACTTCTAACAAATTATGATAACTGCAAGCTTTAAGACTACAAGGTAACGTGAAGTCATCAAGCCTTAAATCTTCTTTTTGCATCATAACAACAAATTCCAAGGCTTGTAGACTTCCACTATCCGCAAAACCGGAAACTATAATATTCCAAGACACAGCATTCCTTGCTGGCATTTGATGAAATAAACTCAATGCTTCCTCCATCAAGCCTTCTTTACAATAACCTGAAATGATAGTGTTCCAAGAAGTAATATTCGCACTCGAAAAGTTATCAAAAACTTTCTTTGCATTACTCAAACTCCCACACTTCACATACATATCCAAAAGAGTATTCATCAAAACGGTGTCGTACTCTAACTTCTCTCTGGTGATTCTTTCATGTATCAATATACCCAGTTCAAGATCACCTGAAAGAGCACATGCTTTTAAAACTGCAGAGTACATAAACCCATTCGGCTCTTCTGAATCAAATTCCAACATGTGATTGTACAATCTGATAGCACCGCTAGGTCTTTTGTTGCTTGTATATGCAGTAACCATAGTGGTCCACGTGACAATATTCTTGTGGGTCATTTCATCGAACAGCTTCTGTGCATCATTTAAAAAAGTGAAATCAATATACATAGAGAGCAAATTATTGCCCATGAAGATGTCTTGAGACAGCCCATGTTTGATTATATGACAGTGAAGTGATTTTCCTTGTTTGATAGATCGCCGTCGACCACAGTGTCGCAGGGCTTCCATGATACGCTTCAAGTCCATCAAGACTATTAGCTTATTTACAGAAGTTACAATTTTTAGTCCAAAAAATTTAACTTAAAGATTCATTTTCATTTTCATTTTCACACAAAATAACCAAACCCTTCATCCCATTTGATCTTTTCCGAAATGATAATAAATAGGGTGAGCACCCGCATCCCAACCCAATATTTGGTTTTGGAATCGGTTAATTTAGGTATGTTTCAATTCTTAATAGTTAAAGCTGTCTTTTTTTTTTTTTTTTTGTTGAGTAGATTCTGTTTCTTCAAACCGGATTTCCATAATGTTTTAAATATGCATAAAGGGTTGGTGAAAGCTAAATTAGAGAAGACAACATTTTGAAGCAATTTTTTCATCAATATCAGATTGGTTCATCTATGCCATTGCTCATCCTTCCATAACTAGATACTTAAAAAAAAATCCATATGATTGCAAAATTTCAAATCTTAAAACTCCTTTTCTGTTTGTTCCTTCACACCCTTTTTTTTTTGGCACATATTTTGCCCAACTTCCTTTTGTAGGTTCAGCTGAATTCTGCTACCTATAACTTGAACCATTGTTCTGTCCAGCCACTCATAACCAAAATTAATTGGGAAATTTACAAAATTAGTCCAAAAAAATTATTTATTTATCAAAATGAGCCACAATGTTTGGGATTTGTGAAACTGACCAACTTATTCGAAGTCAACTTCGGAGAATCTGGATTCTCCGAACTACACACCGAAGAAAGTGTGTATTTAGGAGATCCGAAGTCGAAACTTCGGATCTCCAAAGTTTTTAATTTTTTTGATTTTTTTATTGAAAACTTCGGACATCCGAAGTTATTATTCGGATATCCGAAGACGTGCTTCGGATCTCCGAAGTATTTTCAGACTGCTCGATTTTATATAAATTTTTCCTACTTCAAAAAGAAAAAAAAATTATAAAATTATAAAATTTGTAGGCTTTTGTAGTGAGAACAAATGGAAAATGCCTGGTTTTATATAAATTTTTTCCTATTTCGGAAATCCAAAAAATACTTTAGAGATCCGAAATACGTCTTTGGAGATCCGGATAATGACTTTAGATTCAACAAAAAATAAAATAAAAATAAAATTTAAGAGATCCGAAGTTTTGACTTCTAATCTCATAAGTACACACTTATTTCGGTGTAGACTTCAGAGAATTTAGATTCTCCAAAGTCGACTTCAGATAAGTTACCCAATTTCACAAATTCTAAACGTTGTGGTTGATTTTGATAAATTTTCAACTTTTTTTTTGGCTAGTTCTGTAAATTTCCCAAATTAATACTCTCTTTAGCTTGATGAATTTTGCTCTTAATTTTGGGTGAGGCTTAGTTGATTTATGATGTAGTTCTGTTGAATAATCAACTAGACACGTGCATATATTTATGCATGCAACAGCAAGCAGCTTGCTTATTTGTGGTAAATTTCTCCATCATGCAGCTAGAAAAAGAGGTAAATTTTTGTTTTCATTCGCAAAATAAGGTAACTTGGAATCGATTTGGAACCAAATCGGAATAGGGTAGATATCGATTCTAATAATTAAAAATCGAAACCTATTTTATTCGTCCCTAGAATAATAGATGTAAATTACTCCTCCCCTCCCCTCCCCTCCCCTGACAACCCCGTCCCCATGCGGTTTTCCCACAATGCCCCTCCATTTGCATGTAATTACTTCCCCAATTATTATACATCTTAATTTGGCAAAAATTCTATATTTATATATATATTAATTTTAAAAAAATTATATACTAATTATAACTTCCTTTGTCATTTTATTAATTATATTTTTTTATTTTATGATTTTTTGATTTTTGTTAATAAATATTACAAATTTCGTATTTATCCATTTAATTTTTTATTCATTTTTAATTTAATTAACACTACTTATGTATAAAAAAAAAATTTACCAAATAAAAAAATTTTATAAAATAATTTTTTTGATAGTCTATTTGTTTAAATATGAAATTAAATTACTTATAACACTACTTATAATATATGAAATTTGTAATATTTATTAAACAAATAAAAAAAATATATATATAAAGAGTAAAAAAATATAAATTTAAAAAAATAAAAAAGTTAATTAATAAAATAAAATTAGTATATGTTGATGGTGTTTTCAGGCACTATGTTATTTAAGCAGCACGACAGGGGTAAAAAAAGGTAATTCACTTCTCAGTCAAAATTATTAATGCCGACCCGACCACTAAAGAGTCAACAGTAAGAGGCCGGGAACTTTACGGTTAGTGACCGAGCACTTGAGTTCAAGATGACCGGGCACTCATCAGGACGACATCAGCACTCTCAGCATAAAAGACTATCATGACCGACCTCATGAAGACCGACCAGACAGGCGAGATATGCTCAAGATGACGACACTCTATTCTTGCAGATAAGATAAACAAATTATCCCACTCTCACAAGGAAATGAAGTCAGAATCCAAGAAGGAATAAGAAAAGTGAAAGCAACGTTGGATTAGAAATCCTAACAAGAGGAGAAGACTAAGTTCAACTAGGATTTCTTATGCAAATAGGAGTCTGATTTCTGTACTATTATAAATAGGAGGGCAGAGTATGTGTAAAGGGCATCAAAAATACGGGATCTGAATCTTCAAGCTCTGACTTGTAGAAAAAACAAAAAGAGACCCAAGAAGAGTGTTTAAGTAATAAAAGTACCATCTTGTTTGTGTCCGTGGACGTAGGTCAGATCCAAATCCACCGAACCACGTTAAATCTCCTTGTTGATTGATTTGTTTATTTGTTTTTTGCTAAGTTTGCCTTTGGTCCCCCATAACCAAACAAATTCACTATTGAGGGAGAATTTCTTCGGGAGTGATATTCCAATATTACCCTGAGACCAAAATCCGCCGTCAACAGTTGGCGCCGTCTGTGGGAAACTGGACAAAAAGCAACTCGTGTAAGACAATGGCGGAAGACGGGAACCACCAGTCATCAGGAAACTCAGCCACAGATTGGATGGAGAAGATCGAGGAGAACCTAAGGAAAGAAAGGAAGGAAAATCAAACCTTGCTAAAAACCATAGTGGACCGGTTGGAAAAGATAGAGGGAGCACACGACGAAGCCGGGACTAGCCGACGAAGGAACGAAATAGCAGAGGGAAAAATAATTGTTGATACAAGTGAGGACGACAGACCCCGGAGAAGGGGCCCCTACAGGGTAAAATCTGTAGTGGTTCAGGAAGACTCCCAAACTGAGGACATGTGGGAGGAAGAAGATGACAAATCGTCACCAAACTCCTCCTATAATAACCCTCACGATGCCAGGAAAAAAGGGAAAGAATGTGACGAAAGAGCACGGGAAAATACCGAACCTGAGAAGCACCACGCCCAAGACAACAAAAAAAGAGGAAGTCACAAGAGGCGGCATGGAACCAAAGACAGCAGCATGAAATCTTGGCTACGGGAGGAGCTGGTAAAATGGGGAGTATACCTCAATACAACAGAGGGGATGTCCAGGACGGCAAAGATGAGTCCCCCCTCACAGAAGAAATAAAAACAGAGAAATTCCCGAAAAGATTCAGCATGCCAACCATGGCGCCATACAAAGGCCATACCGATCCCAAAACCCACATTGAAGGCTTCGTCCTACTAATGGAAGTACAAGGGGTAACAGGGGACGCCATCTGCAAAGTGTTCCCCCTAACTCTGGCAGGACCGGCCATTCTATGTTATAGAAGCCTAGCCCCAAGAAGCATCAGCAGCTTCGCACAACTGAGAAAGTCATTCATACGACACTTCAAAGGGGCTTGTGTCCCCAGAAAGACAATTGGAGAACTAAGACTTATGAAGCAAGGAGATGACGAGCCCCTGAAAAATTTTATTGAAAGATACCACAACATGGTACTGGAAGTCGGAGGATATGAGTCCCTAGAAGCCCTAGAAAGCTTAAAGAGAGCTCTAAAAGTCGGGAGGCTATGGACTCATCTGAGAATCCAGGACACGCCGGATTATGCCACCGCCCTAGAGGTAGCCCGGAAGTTTGTCTTGGTAGAAAGTGAAGAAAAGATCTCCCGAAGGGGGACGGCCATTCGGGAAAGAACAGCAAGAACAGAGGCTCCCCGACGACCGGACAGGGAGTTCAAAAGATTCAATCCAAAACCAAAGAATTCAAACCGATACCTCGAAGAGAGCAAGAAGGAGGGGTCGCGACCCAGGTGAATCATGTAGTCCGAGAAGAAACATATATTCCCCTGAGCAAACCACCATGGCGAATCATCATGGAAATACAGGAAAAAAACATCTTGATAGAACCCGACCTCAGGAGATTCCCCCCAGATAAAAGGAACCAGAAGTCTTACTGCGTACATCATAATCTGAGGGGGCACACAACGGACGAATGCAAGGATCTGCGGGAACAGATGGAAGACCTGGCGAGGAATGGATATTTAAATAAATACATTGACCATGAAGTTATGGCAACTAGGCAGAGGACACATAGCACTGACCAGAGATTCTAATCGGTCAGGGAAAAACTATAACAAAACTCGGGAGTCAGACGTACTAGAAACGAAACAGGCCCTGGGATTACAAGGTGGTCGGTCGGTATCAAACAATGCCCACAAATGAGCCAAATATAAAGTTTTTTCTCGAAATATCCCGCAGAAGAACTGTAAGGAGGACAATATGTCCCCAAATATGAATAAAACCTTTTTCATCCGCTTTCTTAAAACAAAGTTGAAAGCCATATACAAAAACGGGGGACATACTCGACGCCCACTACAAAAGACAGTTGGAACCAAGGCCGCTTCAACCATCGGCTCGAGGTTGGATTTTGATCCGCCGAGGACACTTAGTTTTTCAGCTCAGGGTCGGGGGACGTCCCACCGAGTCAGCCCTTCGGACTGGGGACGTAACATTCCCCCAGGTTCAAGAGCCTTTTTCAGCTCGGGGTCGGGGGACGTCCCACCGAGTCAGCCCTTCGGACTGGGGACGTAAACATTCCCCCAGGTCCAAGTGCCTTTTTCAGCTCGGGGTTGGGGTATTTCCCACCGAGTCAGCCCTTCGGACTGGGGACGTAACATTCCCCCAGGTCCAAGTGCCTTTTTCAGCTCGGGGTCGGGGTACGTCCCACCGAGTCAGCCCTTCGGACTGGGGACGTAACATTCCCCCAGGTCCAAGTGCTTTTTTCAGCTCGGGGTTGGGGTATTTCCCACCGAGTCAGCCCTTCGGACTGAGGATGTAACATTCCCCCAGGTCCAAGTGCCTTTTTCAGCTCGGGGTCGGGGTACGTCCCACCAGTCAGCCCTTCGGACTGGGGACGTAACATTCCCCCAGGTCCAAGTGCCTTTTTCAGCTAGGGGTCGGGGTATTTCCCACCGAGTCAGCCCTTCGGACTGGGGACGTAACATTCCCCCAGGTCCAAGTGCTTTTTTCAGCTCGGGGTCGGGGGACGTCCCACCGAGTCAGCCCTTCGGACTGGGGACGTAACATTCCCTCAGGTCCAAGTGCCTTTTTCAGCTCGGGGTCGGGGGACGTCCCACCGAGTCAGCCCTTCGGACTGGGGACGTAACATTCCCCCAGGTCCAAGTGCCTTTTTCAGCTCGGGGTCGGGGTATGTCCCACCGAGTCAGCCCTTCGGACTGGGGACGTAACATTCCCCCAGGTCCAAGTGCCTTTTTCGACTCGGGGTCGGGTTACGTCCCACTGAGTCATGCTCATTGCTATGGGGACGAGACATTCCCCCAGAACCAAGTATCTCTCTTGGCTCGGGGTCCTCAGGGACATACTCGATGCATAGGATCCGTGAGAAGCATAGCACGGGGAGGGATAATACCCCTGTGGCGATTGCTTACTCCAGTGTTACCGAACATAAGGAGGAATATGCCCTTAATGTGTCGAACACTCTTTGATCATCACTTACCCGATGTAATGGATCCGTGGGAAAGCATAGCACGGGGAGTGATGAGGCCCCCGTGACGATTGCTGACTCCAGTGATGCTGGACCTAAGGAGGAATATACCCTTACTGTCCCGGACACTCTTTGATCCATTCATCATTTGGATCCAAGAGAGGCGCAGCACGGGGATGCGTTACGCCCCTGTAGCGTGTGCCTGCTCCAGCGTGGTAAGGAGGAGCCCTCGTACAATACACAGGCTCCACAGTGACCCGACGTATAGAGGATGTGCCCTTACCATTCAAACGCTCTCCTGATCCAAATCTTGGTTCGCCGGGACACTGAATTGAAAGATTCAGAATTGTGTTTTGGAGACCTCGGACAGGACGCTGTTTTGAGGCATCCGTGTTGTTGTTTATACTTGCGAAACGTTTTGTTTTGGGATAAGCGATAAGTCGCCCCCGCCTGTTAATTTTATTTTCCAGAGATTTGTTTTTGTTTTGCACTGGTCTGGTAGGGTTTCAAAAGGTTGATTCATTTCCCTTCTGAATAAGTCCCACTTGATTAATCGGCTCGGGGCTGGATTCTTTCCGCCGATGCCACTTGATTAATCGGCTCGGGGCTGGATTCATTCCGCCGAGGCCGCTTGGTTAATCGACTCAAGGCTGGATTCGTTCCGCCGAGGTCAGATGTTTTCTTTCCGGCTCGGGTCTGCTCTTGTACCGCCGAGATCGATGTTTGTTTCAGCTCGGGGTTGGGGTACGTCCCACCGAGTCAGCCCTTCGGACTGGGGACGTAACATTCCCCCAGGTCCAAGTGCCTCTCTTCACTCGGGGTCGGGTTACGTCCCACCGAGACAGCCCTTTGGACTGGGGACGTAACATTCCCCCAGGTCCAAGTGCCTTTCTCAGCTCGGGGTACGTCCCACCGAGTCAGCCCTTTCGGACTGGGGACGTAACATTCCCCCAGGTCCAAGTGCCTCTCTTCACTCGGGGTCGGGTTACGTCCCACCGAGTCTACCTCTTTGGACTGGGGACGTAACATTGCCCCAGGTCCAAGTGCCTTTCTCAGCTCGGGGTCGGGGTACGTCGCACCGAGTCAGCCTTTCGGACTGAGGACGTAACATTCCCCCAGGTCCAAGTGCCTCTCTTCATTCGGGGTCGGGTTACTTCCCACCGAATCAGCCCTTTGAACTGGAGACGTAACATTCCCCCAGGTCCAAGTGCCTCTCTTCATTCGAGGTCGGGTTACTTCCCACCGAATCAGCCCTTCGGACTGGAGACGTAACATTCCCCCAGGTCCAAGTGCCTCTCTTCATTCGGGGTCGAGTTGCGTCCCACCGAGTCAGTCCTTCGGACTGAGGACGTAACATTCCCCCAGGTCCGAGCATCTCTCACAGCTCGAGACAGGATCACATGCCACCGAGCACATCATCGTTAGCTCAGAGGCAAAATTTTCTCCTCACAATCGAAATTGGATCAGTCAGGGGTCAGGACCTCTAAATCTCTGGTACAGATATTACAGATGAGGAGTCATTTTTAGTTTGGACAACAAGAGGAACTTCATCTCCTGATGGAACGACCCAAGTAAGCAATTTGCTTTGAGGTGGAGAATCGTTCTGAATAGGGTCAGCATCTCCAATAACCGAGGATATAAAGATAGAAACAAAAGACTTAGTTGATGGCGAAGGCAATTTCTCTGTGATTTCTGGAGCGACCACCAGCAAGGCGATCAGCACACCATCTTTATATAGTTCCCGGCACCAACTTGCATACTCGTTGGAACCGAGAACTAGGGGACAGATGTTGATGGTGTTTTCAGGCACTATGTTATTTAAGATGCACGACAGGGGTAAAAAAGGTAATTCACTT
The DNA here is from genome assembly GCA_019454045.1 of Zanthoxylum bungeanum. Taxonomy (NCBI): domain Eukaryota; kingdom Viridiplantae; phylum Streptophyta; class Magnoliopsida; order Sapindales; family Rutaceae; genus Zanthoxylum; species Zanthoxylum bungeanum. The sequence continues at coordinate 253,968 of SKCR01021835.1, forward strand.
CTCAGTCAAGATTATTAATGCCGACCCGACCACTAAAGAGTCAACAGTAAGAGGCCGGGAACTTTACGGTTAGTGACCGAGCACTTGAGTTCAAGATGACCGGGCACTCATCAGGACGACATCAGCATTCTCAGCATAAAAGACTATCATGACCGACCTCATGAAGACCGACCAGACAGACGAGATATGCTCAAGATGACGACACCCTATTCTTGCAGATAAGATAAACAAATTATCCTACTCTCACAAGGAAATGAAGTCAGAATCCAAGAAGGAATAAGAAAAGTGAAAGCAACGTTGGATTAGAAATCCTAACAAGAGGAGAAGACTAAGTTCAACTAGGATTTCTTATGCAAATAGGAGTCTGATTTCTGTACTATTATAAATAGGAGGGCAGAGTATGTGTAAAGGGCATCAAAAATACGGGATCTGAATCTTCAAGCTCTGACTTGTAGAAAAAACAAAAAGAGACCCAAGAAGAGTGTTTAAGTAATAAGAGTACCATCTTGTTTGTGTCCGTGGACGTAGGTCGGATCCAAATCCACCGAACCACGTTAAATCTCCTTGTTGATTGGTGTGTTTATCTGTTTTTTGTTAAGTTTGCCTTTGGTCCCCCATAACCAAACAAATTCACTATTGAGGGAGGATTTCTTCGGGAGTGATATTCCAATATTACCCTGAGACCAAAATCCGCCGTCAACAGTATATATATTATTTTAAATATATATATAGGGGTATATTTGGTTTGTTGGGAGGGAATTTTTACAAAATGGAGGGGCAAGGTCGGAAATGCACAAAGGGGATAAAGGGGGCTGTGTCAGTAGGGGGTGGGAGGAGTAGCCCTCATAGAATTCAGAAAAAGTGATAATAATAAATATTATTTTTTAAACTAAAAAATTATATTATTAGAACGTTTTAAATACTGTTGTGTTAAGGGAATCATAATTTTTTTTTCAATATTATTGTTTATTTACAATATCGAATAGTGAGATGAATGGTCTGGAATTTGTGTTGAACTTTAATGTGAAATGATTTTTTAAAATTAGTTTTAGGTTTAATAATTGAAATTTTATGTTAGAAAAGTCATTTATATCGTCCACTATCATTGAATTAGTTTTAATTTTTAATTTTTAATTTTTAATTCATTTTAAGTATCCTTTATATTTATGTCCATTATCATTTTGTGTTAAGTCAACCTAATTATTATTTAGCCACAGCGTGGGTTCTAGACTGTTGGTTATTTCACCGAATGAGGTTCTTTTTTTTTTTTTTTGAAAAAATTATAGCAATTTGCTTACAGATTCTGGAATTCCCTCCCGCCAGATACAACAATCAGAATTAAAGATAGCAAGCTTAGCTAGTCTATGAGCTTTCTCATTACACACTCTAGACACATGAATGGTTTGACAGTGATTTCCCTCATCTCCGAGGGCTTGAATCTCCGCAATCAGCCAAACAATTTCCTTCAGGCTGTTTTCTCGACCATTGACCATGTTAACCGAGTTTTTAGAATCAGACTCCACAATTAGCGGTGTCAATCCAGCTTCCTTGGCCAATCTAATACCAAAAAACATGGCTTCAGCTTCTGCATATTCAACATCCCCATTAAACATAGTGTTTTGGATTCCTGCGGCCATTATTTCGCCTTTCCAATTTCTGACAATGGCTCCTAGTCCAGCTTTTTTCTCGACAATGCTTGTCGCTGCATCAATATTTAACTTGTAAAAATTTTTTGGCGGAGGATTCCAGGCCATTGCTGTCGGGTTTACTGTGATGTTTTCTAAACTTTTGCCACTTTGGTAAGCTATTCTTTGAAAGCCAGTCAACATGGATTCTGCCTTAGCTAGGATTTCACATGGGCTAGAGGTATAGCGACCGAAAAGAGATTCATTTCTTGCATTCCACAAAGCCCACATAATGGTAAACAATAACTCCACTTCACCTTTTGTGGCTGTAGCCAAAACTTTCCTGTAGAAATCCCATATTGTTCCAGATTGGGTATGTGGTTCTTTAAAATAGCACAAAAAATCTGATTTCGTACTGAACTCAAATAGTAGGAAAATATTTTGATTTCCATTTATGCATTATTTGTGTTCATTACTACTAGTAAAGCTTTGGAAAGATGCACTCATACAAGAGGTAACTGGCGAAATTGCCGCACCAAATATCAGGAAAAAATAAAAAATAAAAGAAAACGAAAGTTGGCACTTCAGACCTAATAATCTTCTAATATAAGAGGTAAGTTTATTTACCCAGCTTATTTGATTTGAGCTGGCAAGTTGATTTGAAATTGATTTCCACTGTAAACTTAAATCTCAGTTAAAAAAATTCTGTACAACACACCAACAAAATTTTTTTTTTTTTTTTTTGGGGGGCAATCCAGTAAGCACAGCTTGCAGTTCAATGCGGGATATTCTTCAAATGATGCATATAATAATAATAGCATGGAAACCTCTATGCAAGAAGCAAAACAATTACTTGGAATGAGGAGTTCTTTGCACAATCAAAATTTGAAAACCTCGCATCCATCCCAGATAATAGCCAAAGCCGCAATACTATACGAGTATGCGAGTCATGTCTGCACCAGGTGAAGGAAGCTAAAAGATAATCCTTAGTGTTATCTTGTTGACTGTGTCAATTGGAGTGTCGTATTCTGTGATTGCTGGAGACACCGGCATTCTGGCAAAGGGTATGTGTAAATGGAAGTTTTTCTATTGATTTTTCTAACTCTGGGTACCATAATTCCCTTGCGATCATTTTCAGAAAGCATTATTTCCATCTGGTCCTTGAAAGTTACCCAGCTGCAAAACCAATAAACGGATATTGTATCACTGACCAGCAAAAATGAGTTGGAATTTGCCGAAAATCCAAAGATCTATAAACCCAGAAGTTTCATTTTTGATCCATTCAACCAAAACAATTCATGTTTCTGCACCCTTTAAAAATCTTTTTCCACTTAACATAAATACTCTTTAGCTTATATATCGTTGAATTGGTGGGGTGTGATTTTTTGTCTTGTGGTGAAGGCATGCAGCCATGTCAAATCAAGTATCCTGCTTCAGGAAAATTTTTATGATCCAATAAACAAGGAACTTGTTACCTTTTGCAAGTGGCACCCTGGGCTAGACAATTCTCTACAGAACTAATGATTGTTTAAACATCATTATTATATCTCAAATAAGAGGGTTTAAAATTCAAGACTAGCAAACAATATCATTCTGGGATAAGTTCTAACATAGTTGTAATGATGGAAAGAAAGAATGTGCAAATAGAAGGGAACAATACCTGATATTCATGTCCTGGAAAAGAAGAACAAGCTTGCGCTTATCAGGATTAATGGTCTTTGCGTGCCCATCAAAGAGGAAACGCCTGTGGCCCATCAGAAAATGGGGAAAGTTCCCACCGTGAGTTGTTACAAAAACTTCACTAAACAAACATACTGTGTAGTCCAAAGCAGCCAGCCTCGAAGAATACCCCTGCAAACAATCATAAAATAAAAGTACTTTAGCAAAGCAGTACTGGTCTGCAGTAGTCAGTTTGAAATAAATAGTGCCATCTGAAAACCTTTTGTGTCAGCTTAATCCTCGATTTTATTTCAGAACATTTATTTGACTTGGAAAACTAACTTGGAGAGCAAGAAATATAACTGGACAGAACCACAGTTTGATATTCCATTAGCTGCTGCTACATCTCTTATTGTATAAAATCAAACTTCTGGTCTAATTACGAGCTGACTGGCTTCGTAAGTTGACCACACTGCTGTACGAGAGGTGAAGAATGAATGGAAGTGAAGTCCTTAATAGGGGAAGGACACAGACTGAGATGGGCACAGCTGGAACTAGTCACTATCTCTGGCTTTGAAACACAAACTCTTAAAAACATGGATAAGCAAGATATTCATTTTCTTTGACTACAGAATTGGGATATGACGTGACAACAGGTGCCTTGAAAGATAAGCTAAATTACTGGATACACTCAATTCAATACCCAACCGTATGTTAGGAGAGAAATTAAGCATATTTACCTCAAAAGGAGCAAGTTCGTCAGGCGTTGCGAGAGATTCCTTGGTATATACAAGGGGAAACATCTTAAGTAATGGAGCCAAGTGTCTTTCTGCCTGGTAAATTTTTCCGGAAGCTAAATAAATTGAAGTGTTATTACCAAATCCCATGCCACGTAGCATCATCCCAACCTATGCTGACAAGAAAAACAGTATGAGATAGTTTATTATCTGGACAATCTATACTGGCATGTACAACAAGATGTGTATATACATCAAACCTAAAAATACTTGCAGAATTAAGCATAAGATATTCTGCATTTGGACTGTGGTTAAACCAAGACATCAGAATTAACATTAGATCTTGGAACTCAAGCTATATATATTTTAGATGGAAGTGAAGATATGGATCAAAAGTGCATAGCATCAATGGGCAGCATGTCAGAATGGTAGATCCAAGTACCAACTACATTACAATGTACAAAGTAAATTTTTAGGGTAGAAAAAAATAACTAAAAATGTTTTTTTATTTTAATAATTTTGGTGGATCTTTTGTTGTGAGTTTGCTCAACATAGATCATTCTTCCTCCTAAATCATTGGCCAAGGTATTTCTTGATCAGAACTATTTGCCAAATATTGTTAGGCATTCCTCTATCCTCATGACATCTCAAACCATGTGACTTCTAAAAGATGATACAAGAACAAGGTAACTTGTGGACATTGAAAGTAAAGCATGATATCATTGATTCTAAAAAATACAAGTTATCAAAATCAAACAGTCAGATGATGCTCATATCAGTACTCCAGGTCCCAAAAGCAAAAGGGGAGGCAGAATCATGAGGTACCTCCAGTGGAGTTAGAGGACACTTTCCATTTATCCGATTGAGACCAGGTATGATGACACGATCTTTTCTCTTAAACTTCCCCTTCCACCATTTTTCTCGAAATGTATCCATTTCCAATTTTTCAGCCTCTCCTCCATCAAACAGACAACATGAGAATGCTACCATGTCCTAAAAGCGCACATGATTGTTAGACAAAGTTCTGAAAATCTTTACAGTGTTTAAAAATAAGACTATAGACAACTAGCATAGATGATAAACAATTTGCATACCTCCTCAAACCGAAGGTGAATGGAAACATACTTCCCATCAGTCCCTGAACTCTTCTCAATCATTCGCTTAACTAGCTTCTCTGACAGCATTGATATAGGGTCAGAGAACCTCAATGCTTTATAATTAGCCATGCATCTTAGTGATTGAATATGAGGTGGTACATTCATTGCCAATCTATTTGCAAATGGGGCAATGCGGATAACCCTGCACAGAATATAAACAATAAGAAACAATCTAGAAATAGGTTTCAACAGGTTTTTGGTTGGGATCGAAGAGGTTCAGAAGGTTGGGATCATTTGATAATTTCTCAGAACACGAATTTAACTGATTTTCGAGGATAAGAGAATTAACTATTTGATTGAGCATGAAGAAAAAAATTAACAATGAAATCAATGAAGCACATACCCTTGCTCTTGCAAAACAGGATAAACTTCTCCCATGTAATAACTAGCAGGGGCCCAAGCTTGGACACGGAAATTTGGAATATTAGTAATATTGTAATCATATCTTTCCATCAAAAGATCAGGTAGCTCTCTAACCACCTTTACGTAGCCATCAAGCATTGCAATAAAGTGATCCTCGTCATATATATCTCCAAATTCACTGTATAAAAGAAGATTTATGTTGTAAATGAGTGTATCTAAGTAAAGGTACATTCCAAAAGAAAATCAAATCAAGGCTATACCGGGGGAATAATATACACACTATAAACTTTCCTTAATCACCTAATTCTTGCTCCAAATACATAAGTCTTTTTATAAAGAGGTTGAAAACCACCCGGCCGTGCCCCTAGAGGCCAACACATAAATAGTTGGTTATATTTGTTTAAATGTTTGGTTGTATCGAGATTATTTCTAGACTAAATCACTAAACAATGACAAGATCAAATTTTTGGTCATGGATCTTCATGAATATGGCTGATCAATTTAAAAAGAAGACGACGTGGTCCATAGTTTGAAAACTCCACCTGAAGCGTGTCTCGAGGCATCGCCTCACGGCCAACAGCTCGTTGAGGATATCGTCTCAGGCCGAGTTTTCAACGGGCCCACCTCAAAGGCCTGCCTCATGACGCCTTGAGTCGAGGCGGCTTGAGACAGACTCCTCAAACTGAAAGCCCTATAATTGCTTTTTTTTTTTGAAAAAATAAAAAGTTATATAAGGGAGTTAAAATTCAAACATAGAGTCTCAACTTGAGCTTCTATACACCAAAAGCTATAGAAACAAAATCTCCAATTTTGAAATCCTAACCGGCAGTGTTGTTAACTGCATTAACTGGACATCTTGACCTCGATGTGTCACCGAAAATGGCAAAATAATTATTATCTTTAAAAATAACCAACATTTACTATTATATTATTTGTTATTATTAATGAAAATTAAGTGATATAAATTATATATGATGATGACTCTTCGGATGATGTACTTCTGATGATGACTCATTGGAGAATGACACTTTGAACCCACATTTCATGTTATTAGATACAAATTATGACTATTTAGAGATTAATGGTCATTTTATTTCTCGAACCTACTTTGTTATGTTTCATTTTGTTTAGTTTTGATGAATACTTTTATGTATTAGTTGATATAAATGTGTTGTGGATGATTTCATTTTGATGATTTTATGCTTTTTTTTTTTTGCATGTTCGGAGGCTGCCCGTCTCGTCTCAAGCAGGGGACTGCCTCGCATAGCATATCGAGTTTTTGAACCTTGGCATGGTCTATATAAATCTGGTTTTGATCAAAAAGCGATCATAACATGTAGACTAAAGGAGAGTTCCCATCAGTGTCTATCCTCATGTCTCCATTAAATAACAAGCATAATGATTTAATTATCAAGCTCTGATCATAATCAATAAAACAAAAATGTTCTCTGGCGAAAAGTAAAAATCTAATGAAACAAGAAGATATTCAAAAGACGTGCAATATGCAAACCAGAATCTAGCACAATTATCCTTTTATTGAAGTTGAGACAAGAAAATGACATATTCCATATAGCTACCTTGGGTCCTTCCAAACACTGTTAAATTCAAAAAGAGGGATCACCAGTATTGCATTTAAAAGTCCAGCTACAGCCACTGCATTGCAGATCTGCAAAAGACAATAAAATGTGAACATGCTTAACCACACGCAGAATATATCAGTCATGTGGGTATCTGTGTATTATATTGTGGAAATACTGTAAATCTATTCGGTCTCTGAGAAGATGAATGAAAATAACATAAGAAAGAAAGAAAAACTAGAACAGCTAGCATAAAAGTTATTATTAGCATCAAAAGCAACAACATACCGCAGAACGCTGTTGGTTAAGACCTCCATTAGCTTCGACAACCAAAAAACCGCTTGGGCCAGGGGACTCTGAAATTTAATGGATACATCAACTTTCAGTACTAATATCACACTATCAGTTCATTTTAACATGCCAAGCTGTCCTTAAAACAATGATAAAAGATCGGAAATTACGTTACCTTTTTCTATGCCGAAATGATTTCCAGCAGTTGAATTCAGACAAGGTTTCTGCATCTTCAGTCTCTTGTATTTCCATACAGAGGACAACTAAAAGAAGAAACAGCATCAATCTTAGCCGATTACCAAAACATTGTAAATGATACCATAATATCATAATGTCCATCCATCAATCAACTTCTCACAAACAACTACATTTTAGTTCTCCACTTGATTATAACTATAAAAGCAACTCTTCTCAATTAGCCCATTTGATATTGATAGGCACTCAAATTTCCACTTTTAAATTGACAAACAAAAATGACAGGCACCAATTTCATCTAATTCTGGATTTCAATCTCACTTTATTTCTTCAAAAATATACTTAATTAAGTTTATAATCCATGAAATTTTACTTTAATATTTTAAAATGCCCTAATAAAGAAGTAAACTTCGACAAGTATAAATTCTGATTTCATGTTTCAACTTTCAAGCATAATTTGGTGCTTTATTTTTCTCTCCATATTTTCTTAGGAAACAAGCAGAGAAATAAATAAATATCAATATACGTAATCATAAATGTGAGGAGGAGAGAAACGAACATCAATAGCTGAAGAATTATCGGACTGAATATGATCCCAGAGCTTCTCAAAGATCTGGTGACTTCTATACACTGAACCGGGAACCGGGGTGTGGCCCACAAGCCCGGCAAACGGGCCCACGCACATGCTGAGGCCCGAAACGTACAACAGGCACAGCAGCACCAAGTACCGGACGTTTCGACGGAAAAGAAAACTAACGGTAACGGCGAAGCTGTCACGGCGAGAGAAAGAGTAAGACTTGGTACGGAGCCGGCGTCGGCAATGGTAAATGCTAGTGTGACGACGCGGTGACGGAGGCGGACTCGGTGAGTTGCTGCCGCCGTTGCTACTCTCGCTACTGTAACCACCACCACCAACTACGCCGCCAGCGCCACCGCCGGAAGCGGCATTTGTGCTCTGGTTGTGGTGGTGATTATAGGGTTTCGCTTTCATGGTTTTGTTTGTGCCCATGCAAATCTCCACTGCACACTCGTGTTTGTTTTTATGCTTTTTTTGTCAAGGCTTTTAAAATAGTGCCATGTTTGGTTGGTACTCAACTCAGGAGATTTTTTAACAGGCAACAGTATAGAAAGAAGAGTGAAGAGAGAGAAAGCTCTGTGGCTTGGCTTATAGCTATGAAGATGGCGCACGTTGTTCCTTTGCGGTGCTTGGCTGCTTGCCTAAGAGTGATTTTTTTATCCACCAAAATTAATAGACACAAAATCACTTAAAAAACAAATAAAATAGTTAAATAATATTTGTCTTTTATTGATTTTGTCCGAATTTTTATACTATTTTATTTTGTTGTAGACTCATTTTTTATGCTGTAATTTTTTAAGTCCCGCATTTTTTGAAATATTACACATAAAAAACACTGTATCTTTTTATATCAACTGCTGTGTAGTGTGTATATCATATTGAGGTGGGACTAGACTCTATTGTAAAAAAATTGATTCTTAATGTTTTTGACCATAGCATATTATATTTAAATATGATACCCTATTGGAGTGGAAGACATTACCCATGTGCTGTTTCATTGTAAGAATGCGAGGAAATGCTGGAACATAACTCTTTTTGCTCAGAGTGTCTGCGATACTATATGTCAAGATATGTTAACCATGCTCGACCAACTGCAGAATTTACACTGCAAGAGAGATTTAGAGATGATCATGACGATCCTTGGGGGTCATAGCTAGAGCAGAGACAGTGGTTAGCGCATATCAGAGAATCCAGATTGGGGGACGGTTTACAGAGCTAGGGAAGTCACAACGGCTGAGATGCTATGGAACCCCCCTCATGTTGGATGGCATAACATCAATGTGCTGCCACAGACTTAGAGAGAAAGATAACAGGACTAGGGGCTATTATAAGAGATTGAGAGGGTAATTTTATAGCGGCAGCCATGAGAGTGCTTAAATTTTATAGGGATGTAGCCTTTGCGGAAGCAGAAGCTATAAGTTGGGGGTTGCATCTTGCATAGAAGAAGGAGTTGAACTCCGTAAGGGTGGAATCAGATTCTCAGTGAGTCGTTGGGCTGGTAAACAATAGGAAAGAGAGTATTACCGAAATAATTTCGGTAATAACATAAATTTATGATGCAAAAGGAAATTTCCAAAATTTTAAGTGCATTTACACACCCAGAACGTGTAATATGTGTGCTCATGTATTAGCCAAATTAGTTTTGGAAAAGAACGAAATTGTTGTATGGCTAGATAATATTCCAGCATAATTTATGTATCTTTTCACAACTTTGAATTAATGATAAGTACTACTTTCTTCAGAAAAAAAATATATGATACCCTATTCATCAATTACTCACTTAACACAAATTTTTACACTAACTTCAATACTTTCTTTCCGCTTTCATTAACTAATTTTTTTTAATCTAAAATGTTAAAACAAATATTAATAAAAAAAAAAACAATTTGAACCAACAATAATGACAATCACAATGTTTTAAACAAAAGTAAATACAACTCTTTAATAAAAAAAAAAAAAAAAACTGAACATACAACCCTTTAAACTAATGACAGTCCCACTATATTGGTAGGTTTTTAGAATGCATTTATTTTTCCGACATATGAATATTAAAGAGTTACTGATTAAATATAGCATTACGTTATCCAATACACATTCGAGGGCATAAAATTGATATAAAAATGAGAGTACATGATTTTAAAAGATAAAATAATTAGGTTTTATGGGTAGGTTCCAGTTTATTAATGTGTAAAACTAAAATCAAAATTTATTTTTTCGATTTCATATTTTTGGAATCGAAACCTATCATAAAATAATCAATTGCAACTCTAAAATCGAAATTTTTGTTTGATTTTAAACCATTATGAATATACCTATAATCATTATTCATCGCTAATGTCATGTCATTATCATATTATATTAAAAATGTGTTAAAAAAAGCGGAGCAAACTCAGATTTAATTGAATAACTTTTAAAGTAAAGTTTGCTCAATTTAATCATTTAATTCTAATAAAAAGTCCAAACAAACAGACCATAATTAGTGTTCATAATCGCTTCTTTTTTTTTAGCTCAAACAATTTGCTAGCTGCACCTGTCTCTCAGCTCCAAAAGTAAAAGTGCCAGCTTCACGGACTAATGAGTAGAATGCACGCTTGGTGGCTTAGCCGAGCCGAGAAGCGCCGGGCCGAGGGATCCTAATGATCATGATTATTTAAAGCATTCGGAAAGTAGGAAGAATGAAAGATACTATATATTAAATTAAATTTAGATACGTTATTATAATCCAAAATTCCTAATCAAATCCAAAACGGTGCGCATAATGTAGAGTAAAAAAATTGCCAGATAAGCAAAAGGAGTTCGCCTCGGGCCTGCTGAGCGATCCCAACCGCACCACGGAACCACTAACGGACAATTTTAATGTAGTGATTAGACCTTTTTACCCTCCGACAGGTTGACCTTGACTCCAGAGCTTTTCATGTGACCCGTTTGGCACCATCTCATTGACTGCACTTTTTGGAAGTATGGAACTATCTCAAATTACCACACATTTTTTTTTTATAATCGTTGGAAATTTCGTTGTCAAATCATCTTTTTTGGGCTTAAATGAAGCAGGTAAAATCCCCGACTATCTCAGGCTCTTACAAAAAATGTACTATCTGGATTTGAATTCAAAATCTTAAGATCAGATTTTGAACCTTACACCACCCAACCACGCACTTGGGACAAATTACCGAACACTGTTTATCTTGAACACCTCAAATTTATTATTATTAGTTTTTGCTTTGTAAAATCTCACCACCACACTTTGTTTTATCATTTATTTATTTATTTTTGCTTATTTATTTTAAGTTAGTAACATTAACTTCTTCATGTCATAATGGGTCCCTATGTTTTCATCAAATAAATTATATATAAATATTGGTTTGTTGAGAAAGAGCAACTCCATTGAGTTACAAAAATGTTTCAAATTATGCTGCAATAATAATTAGAAGCATTAGTTCATTCATTACCAAATTTAGATGATCCCACTACTTAAGACGACAACTAATTTCCTTTGATGGTATACATATTGTGTCCCAAATTATTGTTTTGGATTTTATGTGCGCAACTACACATGGACATGATAGCGGATTATTCCTAATAAATAATTATCTAGAAACAATATTGTACATCACATATATTGTATAATATGCTATTTATGACCCAAAAAAAAAAAAAAAAGACTAATCCCTTTTTAAAGACAAATATGGACATTCATAAAATAAAGCTGTTAGGATTAAGTCACTTCCTGACAAGAATCTTGGATCAAGATTTTGATTCTTGAAACAAATGTGTTGATGGTGTTTTCAGGCACTATGTTATTTAAGCAGCACGACAGGGGTAAAAAAAAGGTAATTTACTTCTCAATCAAGATTATTAATGCCGACCCGACCACTAAAGAGTCAACAGTAAGAGGCCGGGAACTTTACGGTTAGTGACCGAGCACTTGAGTTCAAAGATGACCGGGCAATTATCAGGTCGACAGCAGCATTCTCAGTACAAAAGACTATTATGACCGACCACATGACGACCGACCTCATGAAAACCAGGCATAGGGCAAGACATGTTCGGAAAGATAAGACATTCTATCCATACAAGTAAGATAATAAGTTATCCTATTTTCATAAAGAGAACTGATGAGTCAGTATCCTAAAATGATAAAAGAAGTGAATGTAGTTTTAAAAGTAGGAATCCTGATAGGAAAAGGAAACCATCTCCAACTGGGAATTCTTGTACAAATAGGAATCTGATTTCTTCACCATTATAAATAGGAGGGTAGAGTGAGTGTAGGGGGAGAGGATCAATATCAGAATCATTACCATCAGACTTGTAAAAACCAGAAGCAGAGCCGAGAAGCGTGTTTGAGTAATAAAAGTATCATCCTTTTTGTGCCCGTGGACGTAGGTCGGACCAAGATCCGCCGAACCACGTTAAATCTCCTTGTCGATTGGCGTATTATTTGTCTTTTGCTAAGTTTGCCTTTGGTCCCCCATAACCAAACAAATTCACTATTGAGAGAGGATTGTCTCGGGGGTAAAATTCCAATATTACACCTGAGACCAAAATCAGCCGTCAACAGTTGGCGCCGTCTGTGGGGAACTCAACAAAAAGCGGTTCGCGTAGTAAGACGATGACAAAAGGCGGAAATCACCAATCGTCGGGGAATCCGGCCACAGATTGGATGAAGAAGATAGAAGAAAGCATAAGAAAGGACATGGAGGATAGTCAGGCCCTCCTAAAAACCATGATGAACCGACTGGAGAGAATGAAAGGGGGGAACTGCGAGAAGCCTGAAACCAGAGCTAATTAAAGAAGAGGAGAGATAGCAGATGGAAAGAGGGTTGTGGATACAAGTGAGGACGATGGACCTAGGAGGAGGGGGCCTTACAGGATAAAATCCATAGTTGTGGAAAAAGATTCACAAACAGAGGACAGTTGGCGCCGAGGCCACTTCAACAATCGACTCGGGGCTGGAGTTCGTTCCGCGAGGCCACTTCAACAATCGGCTCGGGGCTGGAGTTCGTTCCGCCAATGCCTCTTCATCGGCTCGGGGCTGGATTTCGTTCCGCCGAGGCTGCTATACTATTCGACTCAGGGGTCGAGTTACGTCACACCGAGTCATGCTTATTGGCCTGGGGACGGAACATTCCCCCAGAACCAAATGTCTCTTTAGCTCGGGGTCCTCAGAATATTCAGGGACATACTCGATGCATAGGATCCGTGAGAAGCATAACACGGGGATGGATGATACCCTCATGGCGATTGCTTGCTCCAGTGTTACCGAACATAAGGAGGAATATGCCCTTAATGATTCGAAACACTCTCTGATCCTCACTTACCCGATGTAATGGATCCGTGAGAAAGCATAGCACGGGGAGAGATGATGCCCCCGTGACGATTGCTAGCTCCAGTGATGCCGGACCTAAGGAGGAATGTGCCCTTAGTATCTGGGACACTCTTTGATCCATTCATCATTTGGATCCAAGAGAGGCGCAGCACGGGGAGGCATTGTGCCCATGTACCGTGTGCCTGCTCCAGCGTGGTAAGGAGGAGCCCTCGCACAATACACAGGCTCCACAGCGACCCGACGTATAGAGGATGTGCCCTTACCATTTTAAACACTCTCTGATCCAAATCCTGGTTCGCTGAGACACTGAATTGAAAGATTCAGAATTGTGTTTTGGAGACCTCGGACAAGACGCTGTTTGAGGCATCCGTGTTGTGTTTATACTTGCGAAACGTTTTTGTTTTGGGATAAGCGATAAGTCGCCCCCGCATGTTAATTTTATTTTCCAGAGATTTGTTTTTGTTTTTCACTGGTCTGGTAAGGGGACGCCCGTGCCAGATTCGGTAGGGTTTCAAAAGGTTGATTCACTTCCTTCTGATAAAGTCCCACTTGATTAATTGGCTCATGGTTGGATTCGTTCCGCCGAGGCCACTTGATTAATCGGCTCGGGGCAGGTTCGTTCCGCCGAGGCCACTTGATTAATTGGCTCGAGGCTGGATTCATTCCGCCGAGGCCGTTTGGTTAATCGACTCAAGGCTGGATTCGTTCCACCAAGGTCAGATTTTTTCTTTCCGGCTCGGGTCTGCTCTTGTACCGCCGAGATCGATGTTTGTTTCAGTCGAGTTCGTACGTCCCACCGAGTCGGCTCATTCGGACTGGGGACGTAACATTCCCCCAGGTCCAAGTGCCTTTCTCAGCTCGGGGTCTGGGTACGTCCCACCAAGTCAGCCCTTCGGACTGGGGACGTAACATTCCCCCAGGTCCAAGTGCCTCTCTTCATTCGGGGTCGGGTTACGTCCCACCGAATCAGCCCTTCAGACTGGAGACGTAACATTCCCCCAGTCCAGTCCAAGTGCCTCTCTTCATTCGGGGTCGGGTTACGTCCCACCGAATCAGCCCTTCGGACTGGAGACGTAACATTCCCCCAGGTCCAAGTGCCTCTCTTCATTCGGGGTCGGGTTACGTCCCACCGAATCAGCCATTCGGACTGGAGACGTAACATTCCCCCAGGTCCAAATGTCTCTCTTCATTCGGGGTCGAGTTGCGTCCCACCGAGTCAGTCCTTCGAACTGGGAACGTAACATTCCCCCATGTCCGAGCATCTCTCACAGCTCGAGACATGATCACATGCCACCGAGCACACATCATCGTTAGCTCAGAGGCAAAATTTTCTCCTCACAATCAAGATTGGATAAGGCAGTGGTCAAGACCTCTAAATCTCTGGTACATATATTACAGAGGAGGAGTCATTTTTAGTTTGGACAACAAGAGGAACTTCATCTCCTGATGGAACGACCCAAGTAAGCAATTTGCTTTGAGGTGGAGAATTGTTCTGAATAGGGTCAGCATCTCCAATAACCGAGGATATGAAGATAGAAACAGAAGACTTAGTTGATGGCGAAGGCAATTTCTCTGTGATTTCTGGAGCGACCACCAGCAAGGCGATCGGCACACCATCTTTATATAGTTCCCGGCACCAACTTGCATACTCGTTGGAACCGATAACTAGGGGACATATGTTGATGGTGTTTTCAGGCACTATGTTATTTAAGCAGCACGACAGGGGTAAAAAAGGTAATTCACTTCTCAGTCAAGATTATTAATGCCGACCCGACCACTAAAGAGTCAACAGTAAGGGGCCGGGAACTTTACGGTTAGTGACCGAGCACTTGAGTTCAAAGATGACCGGGCAATTATCAGGTCGACAGCAACATTCTCAGTACAAAAGACTATTATGACCGACCACATGAAGACCGACCTCATGAAAACCAAGCATATGGCAAGACATGTTCGGAAGATAAGACATTCTATCCATACAAGATAAGATAATAAGTTATCCTACTTTCATGGGGTAAACTAGTAAGTCAATGTCCTAGTAGGATAAAAGAAGTGAATGTAGTTTTTGACTAGGAATCCTTATGGGAAAGGGAAATTGTTTCAACTAGGAAATTCTTGTAGGAGAAGGAATCTGATTTCTACACTATTATAAATAGAAGGGTAGAGTGTGCGTAAGGGGGGGAAGAAGTTGAAAGTTGAGAGTTGACATCAGAATCAATATCAGAATCATTACCATCAGACTTGTAAAAAACCAGAAGCAGAGCCGAGAAGCGTGTTTGAGTAATAAAGTATCATCATTTTTGTGCCCGTGGACGTAGGTCGGACCAAGATCCGCCGAACCACGTTAAATCTCCTTGTCGATTGGTGTATTATTTGTCTTTTGCTAAGTTTGCTTTTGGTCCCCCATAACCAAACAAATTCACTATTGAGGGAGGATTGTTTCGGGAGTAATATTCTCATATTGCCCTGAGACCAAAATCAGCCGTCAACAAATACAAATAGTGAAAAGTGGATCCCGTGAATATATTTCAGATCACAGCAGAGGCACGGTCTCGCCTACGTATATTCATCAGGTAGACAACTCATTTGTCAATCATTCACTAATGACTCCTTGGTTTTCCGGTCCTGGTCGTTTCTCGTTGTCGCTGCTAAGGCAGGCCCACAATGAGACGTACCAAGGTTAAACTCGTCAAAAAACTCAAGTTACTTGCGTAACCCTGACAACTAGGGTACATTCAGGATTCCGCTTTCGCTTGAATTTATCTAGTATCTAATATACATCCGGTATAAATAAATCTCTATCGGCTACACCCTCACAGCAGAGGCACGGTCTCAGATGTTGTCACGGAGAAATATCATAAACCGTATTGACAAGACGGACCATATAACATGCATCAAATACATAATTACATTTAAACCTTATTAATTAGAGATTTTTCGCTAAGTGTCATACACCATAAATCTAACCAAATTAATTATAATAAGCATGTATAAAGTCAAGAAAACATGATTAAACATTGATTTAATTAAGGCTAATCATTTTAGGGGGCCTAGAATCAGACTCACTCTGATACCATTGTGTAGGGGATTCTCGGGTCGGGCGCAGCGAAACTTGGGTCGAGCTGAAATCGTATTTCAAAACATTTTCAAAATACCGAGTAGATTATTCAATATCTAATATGAATAATCTATTCTAATTTCACCTAAACCCAAAATTAATTACTCATGTGTATGATCCAATTAGATGAAGTAATAATCCGACCACAAAGGCCCTTTGTGCCGACCACATTAGGTCCGACCAGACGAGTCCGACCACATAAGTGCCGACCACATTAGGTCCGACCAGATGAGGTCCGACCACATAAGTGCTGACCACATTAGGTCCGACACATAAGTGCCGACCACATTAGGTCCGACCAGACGAGGTCCGACCACATAAGTGCCGACCACATTAGGTCCGACCAGACGAGGTCCGACCACATAAGTGCCGACCACATTTGGTCCGACCAGACGAGGTCCGACCACATTAGTGCCGACCATATTAGGTCCGACCACAATCAAACAGAATAGTATTTTACATGCATCATATACAAATCCAAATACTCAACATAAATGAAAAGCCAAAAGGTGGTACAAGGTCAGAAACTTGAAACCAACACTTAAATCAAGTTTCTAAAACACCATTACAAGCCTCACCACAATGAAATAATTATAGAACAATTCTAGGTCATCTAAGAGTGGGTCAATAACTCTAGAATGGCAACTAGTTTCTTAAACCATCAATAGAATACTTATTAACTCATTAGTAACATTCTATGATCTTTATACATGCTCAACCCTTTCCAAAAACTTCCATTCTCTAAAAATACATAGAATAAAGAATAAAAAACATAAGAACATCACAAGATGAAGACCACAACAAGAGGAACATTTTCTCTCTAATGGCAAGTTGGAAATACTTACTAAATTCCAAGCTTTTCCTTGTTTTGCTTTTCTTTCTCTCAAGCTTCTATGTCTTCTTTCAATGGAGTTTTAGGTAAAGTGTGAAAAGGTTATTAAACCCTAAATGAAACAAAACATATATACTTGTGTATTTTTTGCCTTGGCCGAAAATTGCCAAAGGAAATTAACAAGAAATTTGTTTTAATTTCATTTGAATTTCAACTTGCAACTTGATTAAATGATTATTACATTTTAATGATAAATTCAACCAAGTCAACATTTCAACTTAGCCATTAAAACAAATATCATAACTTTAAAATATCTAAACTTTAAAAATCTATACTTTAATTAATTAATCATTTACAATTAAATAATCAATTAATTAATTAATTAAATACAATATATTAAATATATGTATAATATTTACATTAAATATTAATACATATATTCATTTATGATATTAGTCAAATATCTCATTTTGACAATTAATTAATGTGTATTTGAATTAATCAAGTATTAAATGCAAATACACAAAAAATTAAGGAAATGACTATCGGGTCCCATCACATGTATTTTGCGTTTAACCTTTAAACGACTTTATAAATAATCAATATTATTTATATATGTTGCCCTAGTGCTCTACGAGTATATTTCATTAGTGAGACTCTCTAGATTCAGGCATATCCGTCACGAAATCCAATTTCGTGTCCATAATTTATCCACCCGTAAATTATGACGACCCCGGATAAACTCGCTGAATCATACAGGTCGAGGTCATGGCAAATGTATAATTCCTCCGTCACAGGTATCCGGATAAATCCCAGAGATATAGATGTAAACGTCAAATCTCTATGGGGATTATCCAGTCGACTATTCTATTAGCAATCTCTAAAAGAATGTTTATAACTAGCTTCTTTCACGAGCCCATGGTTTTATCTGATTGCTAATCATAGGACTACCTATGCTCTGGTACACAGAACTGACAGATCTTATCTTGATACACATAGGACACCCTGGGGATCTATCTACACCCAACGAACAAGCGGAGGTCTGATCTAAATAGATCGGTGACGTGACTGCCATCTAAGTGTAGAAGATGTCTCATGTGCCCACAATGGCATCTCAAGTCTAGAATCACATGTGCTACTCAACCCGAGAAGATTCTTATTGACGTTGGTGTACCATCCATTAAGAATCTTCGGTGAGTCGTTCAGTGTTTATCCGCTATAAAACACACACACGTCTATACTAGTCTCCAAGACTAATGGTTCATTGAGAAACCATTGGAATCATATATTCCAATATACGACATGTACCGGTCTCAACGGGTTTACTTTACTGACCAAGTAGTGTAAGCCTTGACCAGGAACTGTCTGAGAATGACAACGTCATGATACTACTCAATGTCAGTTGCGACGCTTTTGCAACAGTTGTAGACAACAGGACCTGGGCGACGCTGCTCTTCTAGGCTCGCGGCCTAGTTGGGAAGTACGAAATAACATGGAGTCGCCACCCGGTGTGAACCGGGATAAAGATTTAAGGCCGCACTCACCCCTCGCAAGGGAAGACCTCAAACTGTTGGGTTCGGAATGGTCCCTTACTTATGTCACTTGTGATGATATAATTTGTGCCATTAATCAACCGAGTCTACTCAATAATCATGCTCTCAGGTACTTAGATCTAACATACTTTCATCCAAATAATTCCACGCAATATAACACAACGAGCATATTGAATCATCAAATTAACATGTATAAACCATTATCCAAACACATCATAAACTAATAACATGCATAAAGAACAACCTAGATATGCTTTAACAAATAATAAACTAAATTAAATCATGCTTCAAATATAAACGAATAACCTAAAGACTACATCATGCTCAAATACAAATTTTGGATGAGACGAGATACGTGTATCTTAAGTGGTACGTGGCATTGTATCCCGAGTGCAGCCATACTACCGTCCATTCGGAATCGGCTATGGAATTTACGTCCGGGTTTCCATCCGATATACCACAAAAGGGGAACACATATCCTGCTCATCCAACAATCACATCATGCTTCAAACGACTCTCATGCAATAATATATTAAAATAAACAAAAAATAAAAGAAAAGAAATAAATAAAAAGGTGCCCTCAGGTCTAACCTCTTTTGTCGTCTCTCGAAAGCGCGTTACACGGCAGTCGGAAGGGTTGATGTTCCGTAACTTTTCTGGCTCACTGATCCGATGTTTTTCCTCACTGTCTCGCTGTTCGGGCTACTGTTTTCACTTCGTTTCGCTACTGTTTTTGGTGAATTTTCTGGTCACTGTTTCAGGTGTGTTAATGGACTGTTTTGGCGGTTTTTGGATAGTTTTTGGGGGTCGAACATGCAGTTTTTATGGACAGTTTGCGTCAGTTTTCAGGGTGCAGTTCGGGTTAATTCGGGGACAGTTTTGCGGACAGTTTTGTGGCTGTTTGGGCAGTTTTTTATGGGCAGTTTTGGAAGGGTTTCGGGACAGTTTTTGAGTGTGTAAAGGGGCTGGTTTCAGGACTGTTTTCACGGTAGTTTTGTGGGGGTATTTGTTTAGTGTTATCGGTTTTTTTTTGCTGAATGAAGAAGTCCACGTGTGGCCTGTATGCATGATTCGTTTGTGGCCGATATGGGACACGGCCGATTGAGAGACGTGGACGTGAGTGAGGAGAGAAGGTCTGAGTGCCGCTTGTTGAGTTGTTTTGAGTGATGTCAAAAACGGCTGTTACTTGAAGAGGGCAGGGGCTGATTGAGTGTAATTGATGCGTGAATTTGGGTGCTGGGTGCGTGAGTTTTTGATGGTTGTGTGTGAGTGAGTGCGTGAGTTTAGTGTTGGGTCCGTGAACTCTCTCTCTCCAAGGTGTATGTGTGTCGTCCGTTTGTGAAAGGCTGGTGAGTGGGCTGAAGGGTATATGGTGTGTTATGAAGAGTGTGTGTGGCGTAAGGCAGTCTTGCTACGTGGCTAGTGGGCTGTTTGTGAAGCGTGATGAAGGGCTGGTGAATGGTCAAAGGGGCAGTGCGGCGTGAGGTTGAAGTTGGCTAGTGTCGATGAATTGAGTGCTTTGTGTGCGTGTGTTTGTTACGTGAAGGAGGCAGTGAGGGTTGGTGCGATGGCTATTTGTGAAAGGCTTTGGCGAGTGGCAAGGGCAGGGCTGGCATGATGGTTGCAGTCGGTGAAGGTCTAGGGCGTTGTGTTCTCGGCTGTTTGTGTATTTTGTTTTGACGTGAGGATCAGATGGGGCCGTGAAGGAGGGCTGATGAGTCTAGGGTTTCATGGCTATGAAGGGTCTTTTGTCAGGCTATGGAGGGGCAGGCTGGGCATGTGTGTGTGAGTTTGCTCGTGGTGGCGTGGGGAGTGAGGCAGCGGACATGTTGATGGTCAAAGGGGCAGCTGATGAGGGTGGTTGCTAATGGTGTCGGTTGGGTGCAGTCTGTGAGGCTGAAGGGTTTGTTTTTTTGGTCGGTCAGGCTGTTAGGCACTGGTTCGTTGATGTGTGAATGAGGAAAGGTGGCTGTTGGTCAATGACGAGAAGGCTGTGGATGGATCCAAGGGGCATGTGGCTTAGTGGGGCGCCGGCTGAATAATGTGAGGGTTGCGTTAGTGGTCTTTAGGGTTTCGTTTGTGGCAGTATGTGGCTGTGAAGATGAGGGGGGTGAGACAGAGGTTCCAGCTTAGGGTTTCATTTGTTTTTTGTTGTTCATGGCCGTGAATGTTGTCGATGGAGGAGAAGAGGAAGGAGGTTAGACCTGAGGGCACATTTTTATTTATTTCTTTTATTTTATTTTTTGTATTTTAATATATTATTGCATGAGAGTCGTTTGAAGCATGATGTGATTGTTGGATGAGCAGGATATGTGTTCCCCTTTTGTGGTATATCGGATGGAAACCCGGACGTAAATTCCATAGCCGATTCCGAATGGACGGTAGTATGGTCTGCACTCGGGATACAATGCCACGTACCACTTAAGATACACGTATCTCGTCTCATCCAAAATTTGTATTTGAGCATGATGTAGTCTTTAGGTTATTCGTTTATTATTTGAAGCATGATTTAATTTAGTTTATTATTTGTTAAAGCATATTTAGGTTGTTCTTTATGCATGTTATTAGTTTATGATGTGTTTGGATAATGGTTTATACATGTTAATTTGATGATTCAATATGCTCGTTGTGTTATATTGCGTGGAATTATTTGGATGAAAGTATGTTAGATCTAAGTACCCGAGAGCATGATTATTGAGTAGACTCGGTTGATTAATGGCACAAATTATATCATCACAAGTGACATAAGTAAGGGACCATTCCGAACCCAACAGTTTGAGGTCTTCCCTTGCGAGGGGTGAGTGCGGCCTTAAATCTTTATCCCGGTTCACACCGGGTGGCGACTCCATGTTATTTCGTACTTCCCAACTAGGCCGCGAGCCTAGAAGAGCAGCGTCGCCCAGGTCTGTTGTCTACAGTCTGGCAACTCCACTGGGGATAGAGAATTGGCCCCGAAATATTGACTTGTGATGTTTGGATTTATGTTTTAATTGACCGTGTCTATAGTGGATAAAGTGAGGGTTTAATCAAAGGCATTTTTAGGCTAGGTAATGGTTTGGTGTCTTCCTTCATTCACTACCTTTCTAGAAGGAAAAGCTGTGAAGGCACCTAGATAGCCATCTACTCGTAGCCTATTGTGATGGACTAATTTGGATGACTCGTTGTTTATTCCTGACAACAAGCGATAAGAGCCTAAGAGGCTTGGGTATTTAAGTGAGCCTCGCTCCACCTTCCCTCTGGGGGATCTACAACGGGAAATCCATTTGACAGTCTGTCACACACCATAGCTCATTGGCACGTACCTTAGTGTATAAAAAAGGGTGCGCTCACTTGGTTGCTCGAACCCTTGAATGTGGAGACCTAGTTGTGGGCCATCCTTCGCCGGTGAGAGCCTTTGTCTATACTCTTACTAACCCACCTATAGACCAGGTTGGCTAAAGTAACAATTATTTCCTTGAATATGTGCTTGTGGACCATCCTCATTTGGATGCAGTTGGACTATTGTCAGAAATGTGGGCTTGCTGGGCCATTTAAACTGGGGAAAGTTCGCACCTTATGACTATTAGGCCAAAAGCTTCTGAAATGTTGATGGGCCACTTTGTAAAAATTATTATGTCATGTTTGCATCATTTTTCTTTTATGCTTGTGTTTGGGAACATCGTTGTTTGGATCCATTTGGACCATTTATCATGGGATATGGGCTTGTTGGGCCATTTAAACTGGGACAAGGACACATCTTATGACGATTGGGCTAAAAGGCTTCTAAATAACAATGGGCCATTTTATGATTGTGTTCGGAATATTATCATTTGGATTTAGTTGGGCTCTTTGCCATAAGACATGAACTCGTTGGGCCATTTAAACTGGGACGGGTTCACTCTTATGACAGTTGTCCCAAAAGCTTCTAAAATGATAATAGGCCGATTTGTTTGAGAATTTTATTTGATTTAATATATGTTATATACTTCTTATGCACATCATGCATACATATACCTTGTTGACATCCTCTGTGTCTTAAAAAAGACACCATAGATACCGTTTGGGTTAGAGAAGGAACCAGACTCACTAAAAGAACAAGTATGAGTGAATCCGATAATGAGGTGTCCCGTATGGATCAGTTAGAGAATGGTCTCGCCAAGATCACTGAACAGTTGCAGGCTTTGACTACTGCTATGGCTGGTATAGCTGGGTCTCGTGCCGGGGTTAATTCTGGGGATATGAGGCAATAGGAATCTCCGAACAGATTGGGGGATGATACCCCCGCTTTTGATGATGATATGGCATAGTATGCAGCGGGCAGGGTATCTGGGTCTCAGGCAGAATTTCAGAAGCTTCGGGATCAGGTTGAAACAGTTACCCGCAAAATGAGTGGTAAACATGAAGAGTTGTTAGATTATGAGGCAATGACCTTCGGAGAACAGCTTCCAACTCAGTTTAAAATGCCGGACATGGCCAAGTTTAATGGGAACGGAGACCCGAGGGTCCATCTGCAGCAATATATCTCAGTCATGAGTTCAATGGGCCTATCACAGCGCCAAGTCCAAAAGATGTTTGGGATGTCACTCGAGGGGGCACCTGTGGTTTGGTATCATAGCCTTGAGAAGAAGGTTAAGGAAGATTGGAAGGAACTAGCTGATGCTTTTCTGAAGCAGTATGTTACAGACTTGGAAATTGACTTGTCACTCCGTGATTTGGAGAACACTAAGCAGAAGCCGGAAGAAATCTTCAAGGAGTATGTAGACCGCTGGAGAAGCCAGCTCCTGAAAATGCAGACTCGGCCCTCTGAGAACGACCAAATCAAAATGATCATCAAGGGCACCAAGTCCTCTATTTATAGTAAGCTGAGGAGGATGACTTCAATGATTTCTGATTTTCAACAGTTGAGGGAAACTGTCATGGATATTGAGGAAGAAGAGGCTGAAAACAGAAAGTCCTATGGCCAGAATAGGCGGACTCTTGGGGGGTATTCTGAGACTAAGCCCGCTACTGTCGAGGTTGCTGCCATCAGGAACCGGCAATTCTCCGACCTTGGTAGACCTTAGTCGAAGGTATTTGAAAAGTTACAGGGACAAGGAATCTTGAAACCCTTAGAAGGCAAGCCACTTCCGCACCCCCCACCACCACACATAAATGTGAACCTTTATTGTCACTTCCACCAGCTACATGGCCATGACACCGACAACTGCACCCGCCTCAGGCATGAAATTCAAGATATCATAGATTCCCATAAAATACCCAACCCATGAAAATAAACCCTCAACCACCAAGCTTCTCACATGGATGACAGTGAAGAACCATAGGCCGAGGAAGAAGGCAGTGCTGCGGATGATGGAGATGTTCCTCCTAGTCTATTTGATCCAGTTTTTTTTAATGGCATTGATTTTGTTACTTTTTCGAACTCTTTTCCTCAACAATAATAAAGACGTTCATTTCGCTGAAGCTCTTCTGCAATATGAGTATATTTGAGAAAAGTATTCAACCTTGGTACTACGGAATCCAGGGATGAACACGGGGAACCTTCGAAATAAGCAAACAGAAAAGATAAGATAGACATTCAGAAATTGGGAAATAGAGCCAGTGAAGATATCAGACTTGGAAGGGAATTAGTTCACCGAGCCGATCAACGTAGACAGATTGAAGAGATAGCTTGTCTAAGGAAGAGAAGCTAAGCAGTCACCAAGAGAATTGACAGAAGACCTAACCCGACGGGATAGGAAACCCAATCATGCATGCATGCATACACGTAACATATTCGCATCCTTTTGTGTTTGTTCTGTTTTGTAATAACAGGTTTCAAAGGAGAAAAAGAGAAAGCGTCAAATACAAGCCAACCAGAAGCAGTAACCGTACAATATCAGTAGTTTTCGAGAATGAATCGCAGAGGGTCGAGGCCCGAATCAGTATCAATTTTGGGGATAAGTCCCAGGGCCGAGGCCCACATCACTATCAGTTTTGGGGATGAGTCCCAAGGCCGAGGCCCACACCAGTATCAGTTTGGGATGAATCCCGAGGGCCGAGGCCCACATCAGTATCAGTGGGATGAGTCCCAGGGTCGAGGCCCACATCAAACACAATTTGGGATGAATCCCGAGGGTCGAGGCCCACATCAGCATCAATCTGGGGGCAAGTGTAGACAACAGAACCTGGGCGACGCTTTTCTAGGCTCGCGGCCTAGTTGGGAAGTATGAAATAACATGGAGTCGCCACCCGGTGTGAACCGGGACAAAGATTTAAGGCCGCACTCACCCCTCGCAAGGGAAGACCTCAAACCGTTGGGTTCAGAATGGTCCCTTACTTATGTCACTTGTGATGATATAATTTGTGCAATGAACTAACCAAGTCTACTCAATAATCATGCTCAAGGGTACTTAGATCTAACATGCTTTCATCCAAATAATTTTCACGCAATGTAACACAACAAGCATATTGAACCATTGAATCACATGTATAAATCATTATCCAAACGCATCATAAAATGTGCCAAAGTCAAGCGGGTGTTCTTCCTTGTAAAATAAAGCGCGCAAGCGACCTTCCCCGCTCCCTCTTTTTCTACATATGCGGTGGCGGGTTTGGCTAGGTAACATAATGGAAATGTATCGGACTGCAAATCCTGGAATGACGGTTCGACCCCGTCCTTGAGTTGGAAATAGATGTTTTGCTTGTTCTGACCAAAAAGGGTTGGTCCATGTACACTTCCTCCTGTAGATCCCCATTGAGGAAAGCCGTCTTCACATCCATCTGGTGAAGCTTTAAGTCAAAATGAGCCACCAAAGCTATGATTATCCTGAGTGAGTCCTTCTTAGAAACCGGAAAGAAGGTCTCAGTGTAGTCGATGTCCTCTTTCAGAGTGAAGTAGATGGCGTGCTCTACTCCTGTCTCATCGGCTTGTACCATCATCGCCCCCAGCGCTTCGGGTTCAATAGCCAAATAAAGCACCAAAGGTCTGCCCTGTTTCTGAGGTCTCAGGACGGGAGGTTTCACCAAATATTCCCTTATTCTGTCAAATGCTTCCTGACATTGTTCGTTCCACTTTACCGGCTGATCTTTCCTCAACAACTTGAATATGGGCTCGCATACCGACGTCAGCTTGGCAATGAACCGACTAATATACTGGATTTTTCCTAGGAAAGCTCTGACTTCTCTCTCTGTCTTTGGTGCCGGCATTTCTGTAATAGCCTTGATCTTTTCAGGATCGGTGACGTCTCCGTACCTAGAGAGCCACAAATGTCTGAGTGCTAACCCCGTACCTAGGGTGTCGCAGTGACGCCTCCGTACCTAGAGTGCCACAAATGTCTGAGTGCTAACCCCGTACCTAGGGTGTTGCGGTGACGTCTCCGTACCTAGAGAGCCACAAATGTCTGAGTGCTAACCCCGTACCTAGGGTGTCGCAGTGACGTCTCCATACCTAGAGAGCCACAAATGTCTGAATGCTAACCCCGTACCTAGGGTGTCGCAGTGACGCCTCCGTACCTAGAGTGCCACAAATGTCTGAGTGCTAACCCCGTACCTAGGGTGTCGCAGTGACGTCTCCGTACCTAGAGAGCCACAAATGTCTGAATGCTAACCCCGTACCTAGGGTGTCGCGGTGATATCTTCATGCCCGGAGTGCCGTACCTGGCTGAACTGATCTGATATCTCCATACCCAGAGTGCCGTACCTGGCTGAACTGATATCTCCATACCCGGAGCGCCGTACCTGGCTGATCTGATATCTCCATACCCGGAGTGCCGTACCTGGCTGATCTGGAATGGATTTCCCGTTGTAGATTCCCCAGAGGGAAGGTGGAGCGAGGCTGTCTTAAGTACCCAAGCCCCTTAGGCTCTTATCGCTTGGTGTCAGGAATAAACAACGATTCCTCCAAACTAGTATGTCACAACGAGCTACAAGTAATGATTTATCTAGGTGCCTTCACAGCTTTTCCCCGAAGGGTAGTGAGTGAAGGAAGACACCCAACCATCACCTAGCTTCAACAAAGCCTTTGATTAACCCCCTCAACCCACTATAGAAATGGTCAACTAATGCACAAATTATACACATCACAAGACATGATTTCGAGGCCAATTCTCTAATGTCCCCAGTGGAGTCGCCAGACTGTAGACAACAGAACCTGGGCGACGCTTTTCTAGGCTCGCGGCCTAGTTGGGAAGTATGAAATAACATGGAGTCGCCACCCGGTGTGAACCGGGACAAAGATTTAAGGCCGCACTCACCCCTCGCAAGGGAAGACCTCAAACCGTTGGGTTCGGAATGGTCCCTTACTTATGTCACTTGTGATGATATAATTTGTGCAATGAACTAACCAAGTCTACTCAATAATCATGCTCAAGGGTACTTAGATCTAACATGCTTTCATCCAAATAATTTTCACGCAATGTAACACAACAAGCATATTGAACCATTGAATCACATGTATAAATCATTATCCAAACGCATCATAAACTAAGAACATGCATAATGGACAACCTAAACATGCTTTAACAAATAAATAACAAACTAAATTAAACCATGCTTTAAATAATAAACATATAACCTAAAGACTATAACATGCTCAAATACAAATTTGGATGAGACGAGATACGTGTATCTTAAGTGGTACGTGGCATTGTATCCCGAGTGCAGACCATACTACCGTCCATTCGGAATCGGCTATGGAATTTACGTCCGGGTTTCCATCCGATATACCACAAAAGGGAACACATATCCCGCTCACCCAACAATCACATCATGCTTCAAACGACTCTCATGCCATTATATATCAAAATAAATAAAACAACAATAAAGAAGATAAGTAGAAAGGTGCCCTCAGGTCTAACCTCTTTTGTCGTCTAAGAAAGGGCGTTACACGTCCGTTGGAAGGGTGAATGATCCGCTACTCTTTTAGTTCACCAACTCCATGTCTTTCCTCGCTGTTTTGCTGCTCGGGCTGCTGTTTCAAGTCCGTTTCGCTGCTGCTTCGCTGCTACGTTTCAGGTCACTGTCTTGATGGTTTAACGGACTGTTTTGGGTGATTTTGAAGGCTTAGGGAGGTGCGTTTGTGGGGATTTTTTAGGGAAACTTTATGGAGGTTTTTGGGATGGTGTTTAGGTGATTTTAGGACTGTTTTATGGGTTGAAGACGCAACAAAAATTGACCAGAACAGGGGACGAAACTGTGCAGTTCAAGGTGCAGTGAGGGGTGTTTCGGGACTGTTTTGGGCGCTGAATTGGAGCTGTGAATGGGGGGTCTTTTGTGCGACTTTGGGGCTGTATTTGAGGCTTATTTTAAGGTGTTTTAGAGCTGTGAATGGTGGCTGGAACTTGGCAATGGAGGGCTGTGAAAAGGGGTTTAGGCGTGAAGGGTTTTGGTGAAGGAAGAATGATGCGGCAATGGAGGGTGCTTAGGTTTAATGATTCGGCAATGGAGGCTTCAAGGAGGTTTTTGGACGTGCAAAGAGGCTTGAGAAAGTGTTTGGGACGTGCTTGGGGAAATATGTGTGCTAGGTTTGTGAATGGGGGTGAAGGCCTCTTTTTATAGGCAAAGGGAGATGACTTTCCTAATTTGAATAGGAGAGAATCTCCTAATTGGTTTCTAATAAGGAATAGATCTCCTAATTAGGATTTGGGATTGGATTTGATTTGGTAATGACTTTATTTGATTTCTTTTATTTAGGTAAGGATTTAACAAGATTTAAACATGTGATTAATGTGCAATTACCTAAATAAAGAGCAATGGGCGTGAATCATGGCCAATGGGCATAGGTTTGGTTTGACTTGGTTTGACTTGGGTTGACTTGGGTATTTGGGCATGGTTTGGGTTAGGTATGTGGTCTATGGGAGTTTTGGGCCTAAGGTGAGCTTAGAAACGGAGGTATAACAAGCAACCGAAGTGAAAACAACGAGATTAAATCCATCAAAAATTCCATTTTCCAACTTTACCCTTCCAACGTCCGTTTCCCGCGACTTTCATGACTAAAGAAGTAGTTGCCTCCATACGAGACTCATCATTGGGCTAATGTGTAAAAATGCAATGTCTCCGTACCTAGAGAGCCACAAATGTCTGAGTGCTAACCCCGTACCTAGGGTGTCGCAGTGACGCCTCCGTACCTAGAGTGCCACAAATGTCTGAGTGCTAACCCCGTACCTAGGGTGTTGCGGTGACGTCTCCGTACCTAGAGAGCCACAAATGTCTGAGTGCTAACCCCGTACCTAGGGTGTCGCAGTGACGTCTCCGTACCTAGAGAGCCACAAATGTCTGAATGCTAACCCCGTACCTAGGGTGTCGCAGTGACGCCTCCGTACCTAGCAAACGCCACACGAACGCGAACCTTCTGTTTACCGTTCGAACGTGTTTATGAACACTACACGAACGCGCACACACTGAACTGAGTCTGTCTTATCATATTCATGCATAATTGCCTCTTGGTTGATCTTTCTTATGTTATATAGCCAACCATATTATTTGTATCCCTGCATTTATCCATTCTATGTGTTCTCGGGATTGTATTCAAGCATGATTAGGCTGTTAGCATGTTATTTGGTTAATAGGTTCATGAGATAGTACTCAAGCATGATTAGGTTGTTCTTAGTTTTCCATATTATAGGATTGAAATATGTTCATGAGATTGCCATGTGATGTTGCATGTTGTGATGAACTTGTTGATGTATGCATATGAATTTAGAAGCATGATATTTTTGGAAATAAATGTTATTTAAGCCTGGTTAAATTATTACATAAATCCTTTTATTACAAGTGACATAAGTAAGGGACCATTCCGAACCCAACGGTTTGAGGTCTTCCCTTGCGAGGGGTGAGTGCGGCCTTAAATCTCATTTTCCCGGTTCACACCGGGTGGCGAATCCATTACTCTCCGGTTTAGTCCCCCGTGGCTACTCCGTACTCCCAACTAGGCCGCGAGCCTAGGAACAGCATGCGTGGCCCCAGATTTTCTGTGTTCCCACAACAGTACCATGACTAATCATTCTAAGGTCATTACGTCTTTACCATATACAAAGATAGATTATATTATAGAAACTGCATATATTATTCATAATAATAATGTTTTACAGAAGTATTCAAAAGAAATACAACCGGGAATTGGCGCTCTGAGCACCAACCCCAACAATATTTATCACAACTCTCTCACTGTAGCTACAGTGGGCTACAGTAATTCACTGTAACTACAGTGAGAGAGTTGTGATAAATGTGAGTAAGAGTGTGAGTAAGTTTATCATTTTTTAATGCAGTAATGAAATAAGAAAGAAAGAAGAAAACACTAAATCAATGAGCTACTGATGCTCACCTTTTTGGGAAAATTAAGACACTTTCTTTATTGATTTCTTGGATCAAAATACAAGAAATGAGAGAAGAAGTACCAAGTTTTACACCTCAACAAAAGAGCAAAAAGAAGAATGGAGAATGTAATACTGATTTTTTCACTATACAAATTTGTGCAACTCTCATCTATATATACTGAGCTGGGAAACTGCATTATAACAGAAAAACTGATAATAACAGAATTCTATTTTTGGTATCCAGTACACATCAGCACACCAATCTTCACTCAGCTCCCTCATCATGATGCTTTTGACACACTCATTCACTAACTTCATGACTATCTCACTTTGGTCCTTTTGTGTCACACCAATCTGCACATTAACATTCTCCACTTTGTCAAATAGATCTTAACATTATATCTTCCTAGTCACAAAAAACCCTATTACTGACATTCACTTAAAAATCAGTTTGAATCACTCATGATTCCCATCAAGTCTACACAAAACTTGAACTTTACTGTTGGGACACACTTGGTCAAGACATCTACTGGATTCACATCAGTGTAAATCTTAGAGACCACCACTGCCCCTTTCGAAACCTCATCCCTGATGAAGTGCAGCTTAACTTCAATATGCTTTGTCCTTTCATGATACATCTGGTTCTTAACTAGCTGTATTGCACTATGATTATAACAGAAAATCTCTATTGTCTTCTGATCCAACCACAACTTATTGATAATCATTTTTAGCCATATTGACACAGTTGCTGCTACAAACTCAGCTTCTGTTGATGATAAGGCTACTATGTGTTGTAAGGTTATCTTCCAACTGATCAAACAATTATTCAACACAAATAAATAGCCTGCGATGGATTTTCTTCCATTTAAGTCCCCAACAAAATCAGAGTCTACATACCCATTCACATCGGTAACTTTATTTCTGGTTTTTTCATAAATCAGACCATAACTAGAAGTACCTCCGAGCTATCTTAAGATTCACCTCACTGCATCCCAGTGAATTTTGCCTGGATTGGACATGAACCTACTGACAACACTCACAACATGTGCTATGTCTGCCCTAGTGCACACCATGGCATACATAAGACTTTCCACAGCTTGTGCATAAGGAATCTCATCCATATTAAACTTGTCTTCAGTAGAGTCAGGGTATTGATGTTTTGTCAGCTTGAATTGTGTTCCCAGGGGAGTTAACACATGGTTAAACTTCTCTAAAACCTTATCAATATGCTTCTCTTGAGTGAGAAATAAAGTACTAGTTACTCTATCACTTTTGATATCCATGCCCAGGATCTTTTTAGCACAACCAAGATCATTCATCTCAAATTCTCCACTTAACAACTCCTTAAGTTCCTCCATCTCACTTTTGTGCTTGCTTGTAATAATCATATAATCTACATATAAGAGTAAGAACACTGTTTCTCCTGTATTTGACCTCCTAAAATAGACACAACTGTCATATTTACTCCTGGTATACTTATTTGTGATCATGAACTCATCAAAACGTTTATACACTGCCTTGGAGACTGCTTTAATCCATAAAGGGATTTCTTTAGTAAACACACAAAGTCTTCTTTCTCATCTGCCTCAAAGACTTCATTGTTAGTGTCCTACACATGCCACAAGATCTCTAAACAATGATTTGTGTGTGAATTATCCAAGTTAAGTTGCGGAATACTTACATTGGTTGGTAGAGAAATTTCAAAAATTCCTTTGGATGTAGAAGCTCCAAGCTTTGAGATGTGTTCCAAACCCTTGGGTGGGTTTCCCTATCACCTTGATTCAACTCTCCAAGTGCTAGCTTGATCAAATTTGTGAATCAAAAATTTCCTCCAAGGAAGAGAGAGTCACGGTTTTTGGAGAAAAAAAATAGAGAAGATGAATAGTTCCAAACTTGTTTCAAAAACTTGTGTGTTAAAAAGATGCCTTTTATAAATGCCAACCACTTCCATCACAAATAGTGACAAGTTGATGTAAGTTAAGTGAATCCTACCACTTTTAAATTCCAAATTTAAGTTGGCTCACACAACAAGACTTTGGGCCCGAGTTCGTTTAATCCAATTAAACAAAATTTTTCATCGCTAAATAATTAAATCCAATTTAATTAAATAATAATGCCTCGCAAAATTATTACGATAGTCGCTTACGAATTAATTCCAAATTAATTTGTTCGCTTGAATTAAAATCCAATTTTAATTCCGTATTGAAATCTAGTTTCAATTAATATATCCGATATATTATTTTAGCCCATATAAATAAATTAAATAGAAAATTCCAATTTAACTATTAAATTTATTTTATCGATTAATTCCAAATTAATCGCGTTCTCTCTTCTAGAAAAATTAATCCCAGATTAATTCTTGTCGTAATTAATACCAGATTAATTTTATCTCTCATAATTAATCCAAGATTAATACTGTTCGAGTCAAATGTCATTTTTGAATCTTTGGGAAGCGACCCAAGAGATTCCTGGATATGTTGGCAGTAAATCCGGTTGTCAGACTATCCGACACGTGCGTACCCCATACCACGTTCTCACCGATTTACAAGACATGGTTGGCTTCTAGCAAAGCACCGTGCCTACCCAATTATTCAGAAATATTTAACGAGTAATATATAATTTGTATCAGGCGTAGTAATACAATGTATTTGTGTAATACGATCCAGTATCGGATGTCACATGTTAGGCCTAGGGCTGGCACTGTGTCTGTCCCGTACGAAGCATATATCGGATCCCTAGTAACTAGTCTCTGTAATCGAATAATCATGACCTAGTCATATTATCCCGATAGCTGCAGTATTTAAGAGTACTAGTACCGTATCCTGCGTGATCATCATCTCTATATGACTGAAGTGATACTCACATCTTGACATCACACCCAATACACTATGATTCTCAGTAAACCCAGCAGAGGCGTACACAGAACCTGTTAAATCTCCAGACGACCAAAACCAAAGTAAACTGATTGTCGCAAGTATTAGCGATGCAAGTCTCAGGTTAAAGATCACATACACCTACCCTGATTCGGATTCCCATAGACACATAGTCATAATACCAATGAGACTTCGATGGGTCTATCCAGAGCGAAGCTGTTCCCGGTCCAACGGCTAACAGAACATCTTATCACACTTGTATAAGTATCCAATACCTAAATATATGAGAACTATGTCGTTAAGCTTCCATAACGCGCACAAGTGTAATACTAGTCTATTCCGCATTATCGATGTCCAGTCTCGATAATACTACAACTAGGGATATTTAATGATTAAACCGTTCGTGGATTAATACTGTCTCATATCTTATTAATCTGATTTAATCATAAGGACTTTTCATTTATATATCCAAGTAATCCAATTACAAAATGAAAAAATAACAATTTCCTTTGTCACATAGTTAATTTGTATAAAAACACCATGTTCTTTACAAATAGTGATGTTATTGGTCATAATTGTCCAACAATCTCTCACTTGGCTCATAGCCAATCACTCAAGTATCTAACACCTGAACTATGTACATGTCGCTGAAAATTTTGCTGAGAAATAGCTTTCGTTAGCGGATCTGCAATGTTTTCATCTGATGCGATCTTCTCGATCTTCACATTGCCACGATGTATGATCTCACGAATCAGATGAAATCATCGAAGTACATGCTTGGATCGTTGATGAGACCGCGGTTCCTTAGCCTGCGCTATAGCCCCTTTATTTTCACAATACAAAGGTACGAGCTCAGCTACTAACGGAACTACTCATAATCCAATTAGGAATTTTCGGATTCAAATTGCTTCTTTTGCTGCCTCAGCTGCAGCAATATATTCTGCTTCTGTTGTTGAATCGGCAACAATATCTTGCTTGGAAGATTTCCAGCTCACTGCTCCGTTGTTCAAACAAAATATGTACCCTGATTGCGACTAACAGTCGTCTTTATCGGTTTGGAAACTTGCATCAGCGAACCCAGTCACCTCAAGTTCTCATTCCCCATAGACTAAGAAAGCATCCTTAGTTCGTCTAAGATACTTAAGGATGTTCTTTACAGCAATTCAGTGACCATCACCTGGATCCGCCTGATAGCGAAATATGCAGCAATAACAAGCATTATCTGAATGGATTTCATCATGGCAACAGGTGAAAAAGTTTCGTCGTAATCGACAACATGTCGTTGACGATACCCTTTCACTACAAGCCTAGATTTGTACGTTTGTATGTTGCCGTCCATGTCCATCTTCCTCTTGAAGACCCATTTACAACCAATAGGCTTAACGCCTTCTGGTGCATCAACCAGTGTCCAAAATTGGTTGGTATACATGGAATCCATTTCAGACTTCATGGCTTCTTGCCATAAAGCGGAGTCGATACCTTGTATCCCTGATGGACTGTTGGTGTTCCTTGAGAGGGTCAGTGCCAGGAATAGTATCATTATGATTTTTATCGAATTCTACTTTCCTCCCACTTATCACCGCATCTATGAATTCCTTTTCGAGGAAAACTGCATGAAGAGCAACAAATATCTTGTTCGCTTGTGGGTTGTAGAAGTAATATCCTTTGGTTTCCATAGGATAACCTACAAATATGCACTTATCCGATTTGGGTTCTAGTTTGGTACCATCCAAACGTTTAACGTATGCCCAGCATCCCCAAATCTTCAGGAATGAGAAACCCGGTTTCTTTCCAATCAATATTTCATATGGGGTCTGTCCAACAGATTTTGACGGAACCTTATTCAAAATAAGTATTGTACTGTTTAATGCGTATCCCCAGAAGGAAATTGGTAGCTCGGTGCGACTCATCATTGGCCTTACCATGTCTAACAAAGTTCGATTTCTCTGTTCGGACACACCGTTCAATTGAGGTGTTCCGGGAGGAGTCCACTGTGAAAGAATACCATATTCTTTTAAGTAATCCAGAAACTCATTGCTTAAGTATTCTCCACCACGGTCCGACCGTAATGTTTTAATATTTTTGCCCGTTTGTTTTTCTACTTCGTGTCGAAACTCTTTGAATTTCTCAAAAGTTTCCGACTTGTGTTTCATAAGATACACATAACCATAACGCGATGCATCATCCATAAAGGTTACAAAGTATTCATATCCACCTCTAGCCTGGCTAGACATGGGCCCACATACGTCACTATGAACGAGAGCTAACAGCTCGGTGGCACATACACATTTACCATTAAAAGGTGTTTTAGGCATTTTGCCTAATAAACAAGATTCGCAGACATCATATAAATCATGATCAAATCCGTCCAAGTATCCATTCTTCGAAAGAGTGGATATACGAGTCTTGTTAATGTGTCCCAAACGACAATGCCACAAATAAGTCTCATCTGATTTACTCAATTTGAGCCTTTTGTTTGTCA
Source organism: Zanthoxylum bungeanum (assembly GCA_019454045.1). Lineage (NCBI taxonomy): Eukaryota > Viridiplantae > Streptophyta > Magnoliopsida > Sapindales > Rutaceae > Zanthoxylum > Zanthoxylum bungeanum. Next base: position 289,600 of record SKCR01021835.1, read on the forward strand.
TGTTATATGTCTGAGATTCATTTATATTCAAAATATAAAGACCATTATTAACATCTGTTGTACATATCAAAATATCATCTTTATATACAAAACACCCAGTGTTTCAGAATACAAAGGTATACCCGTATCGGGTTAAACTAGATACAGAGATGATATTTCTAGTCAAACTAAGTATAAAAACAGTCACCTAATGTAATTACATGCCTCGAGGGCAGATTCAAAACATAGGTGCCAACGACCAAAACAGCGACTCTCGTCCCGTTTCCGACTCGTAGGTCGATCTCACCTGAAGCCAGTCTCATACTAATCTGCAGATCCTGTACATCAGTACATATGTGAGTACCACATCCAAAATCAAAAATCTAATTTTTTAAAACCAATAGTGGACATGTTTATTTCAATAACAAACATACCTGATGCCGTAGCCTTGCCCGCCCTCGCTTCCTTCAAGTCCGCCTTGTACTCATGGCAGTTACGCTTCCAGTGACCCTGTTTTCCATAATGTAGGCAGACGTCTTGGGATTTTTCATTTGTCTTCCCAGAAGACTTTGACGATTTAGCCTTGACTTTTTTCTTCTTTTTCTTCACACCCCCAGAAGCCTTCGGCTAAGCCTTGGCTTTCTGGGCTATCGAAGTAAGATGCGCCTCGCGCTTCTTGCCCTTCAGAAGCTCTGGCTCTGCTTCTTTCAGCATAGCCATCAACTCTCCAAGAGTCTTCTCTTGGTTCATCATATTGTAGTTCATGATGAACCCGCCCCACCAATCGGGCAGATACTGTAAGATCAAATCTATGGAAGTCTCGGCCTCGAAGGTAATGCCCAGCTGACCTAGCTGTTCGATGTCAGCAATCATCTGCGACACATAGTGTTCGACAGATGTACCATCTGACATACGCGAGCAAAAGAGCTTCTTTTGCAATTAATACTTATGAGATCTAAGATTAGATCTCTGAAGATCCTTTAATTTCAACATCATGTTATAAGGATATGATCATTTGTTCTGACGACGAAATTGAGGAGTCATTGCAGCAAGCATGATGGACTGAGCAGTAAAGTTATCATATCGAAGAGTCTTCCAAAGCTCATGATCTACTGCCCGCTCATGTCCGGGCTCAGGCCCGAGAGGTCTCTCCATAACATAGAGTAACTTCTCAGATCCCATGACTATCCTGAGATTCATTTCCCATTCTGGAAAATTGGAGCCGTTAAAGACATTCTCGCCTATGATTATGTCCCTAACGCTAATCTTTCCATCCATCTTGATTGCTATAGTCCAACTATCCAATCAATGATTTAGGGTACACTATAGTCCAACTATATAACCAACTACAAATGGAGTAGTGTCTTGTACAGTCTAACTGTTCAAAGAAAGCAATAAAAGATATTAGTCCAACTAATATATATATATATATATATATATATATATATATATATTATATATATATATTATATATATATATATTGTTGGGGTTGGTGCTCAGAGCGCCAATCCGCATCGTATTTATGTCTGATTCATGAATATGATCAATTCATTTTTCCATAATATTACTAATTTATGGTTGCACCTCTTATTTTTATATACGTATTCGATCTGATTACGATTAGATTGAAACTAAATGTGGTTTAGTGATATGTATATATTAGACAAAGGCCCGATAATATATAATACAGTACACAGTTACAAAGATAGTTTGTAATTGACATTGGGAAGTGTCACTGCTAAATGTATATTATCAAACATAGTCCCTAGTCAAGATTTACTAACACGGGTTGGTTAGTCAAATTCGTTGAGACCAGTACATGTTGTATATCGAGACTTGGTCCGATGATTTATCCCAATGAACCATGAGTCTGGGGAGACTCGTATAGACGTGTAGGTGTTTATAGTGGATAAACACTGAACGACTCACTGGAGATTCTTAATGGATGGTACACCAACGTCAATAAGAATCTTCTCGGGTTGAGTAGCATAGTGGTCATTCGACTTGAGATACAACTGTGGATGTATGAGACATCCTCAACACTTAGATGGCAGTCATGTCACCGATCTATTTAGATCAGACCTCCATCTGTTCGTTGGGTGTGGACCGATCCTCAGGATATCCTGTGTGTATCAAGATAGGATCCGTCAGTTCTGTGTACAGAGCATATGTAGTCCATATATGATTAGCAGTCTGTTAAATTTGTGGCCACAGTATACTTCAGAAGTAAGTTCCGAATGTTATTTAGAGATTGCTAATAGATACGTCGACGAGATAATACCTATAGAAATTTGACGTTTACATCTATATCTCTGGTATTATCCGGATTCCTGTGACAGAGGGATTATACGTATGCAATGACTTGTATGATTAAGCTAGTTTATCTGTGGTCGTCATAATTTACAGGTGGGTAAATTACGGACATGAAATTGGATTTTGTGACGGATATACCTGAAACTATAGAGTCTCACTAATGAAATATACTCGTAGATCACTAGGACGACTTTTATAAATAATGATGATTATTTATAAATCGTTTAAACGTTAAACGAAAAATACATGCGAACGGGCCGAACCGTCATTTCCTAATTAATGTGTATTTGTATTTAATATATGATATTATTAAATACACATTAATAAATTGTCAAATAAAGGTATTTGAGATATTTAAAGTAAATATAATACATATATTTGAGATATTTGTATTTAATTAATTAATTATTTATTTCATTATTAAATGATTAATATAATTAAAATATAAATATCTCACCAAAGGATAAAGTTAGGAAATGATTATAAGTGTATATTGTTGACTTATACATTAAAGGAAAAAGGTTGTCAAAATGGTTTTGAATACTTGTATATTTGTTTTAATAAGTTAAAATTGAAAATATCCTTATCATTTTTTCGTACCAAATTTCGGCCAAGACCTTAAATAATATAAGTGTTATATTTTTAAGTTGCTTTTGTTGACTTGTTGAATTTTCATTAAAGTTTTAATGATCAAATTGCAAGTTGATTAAAGTAAGCTTTAAATGAAACAAAAATTAAATATCTAGATATTTTCCTTCACCAAATTCGGCCAAGGGCATTTGTGTGAGGTATATATTGTTTTGTTTCATCTTTTAGGGTTAAGACAAGTTCATTAGATACCAAATAAACATAAAAGAAGTTGAGAGAAAAGCTTGAAGGCTAAAGGAAAAAGCTTGGAAATCTTTGAGTTTTGTAAGTTTTTCTTTAAAGTTTTCAACATGAAAAATATTTCTAACATGCTTAGCATCATTTGTGTTGCTTTGGTGTTGTCTCTCTTCTTATAGTTTGTGTTTATTTTGGTTGTGAACTTTGATGAAAGATTGACGCATGTAAGTAAGCTTGAAATGGTTTCAAAGCTTTACTTTTGATTTTTGGAAAATCAAGTTGCCATTCTATAGTTGGTAAGCCACTTCTTGGTGACCTAGAATTGTTCTAGAGTTATTTCAAAGTGGTGAGGCTAGATTGGTGAAGTATTGAATGGATTAATGTGTTGGATTTTGTTAATTTGGTGAAATTGGACAATTTGAAGAAATTGAAAAATTAGCGTTCATAACCCACTCCAAATTCGGGGATTTTCATATATGTGATTTATTATGGTATGAATATAATTCATGTAAAATTTTAGGTTTATTGGATTTGATCTTGGCATGTTTTGAACTAAAGGGACCAAATTGTAATTAATTGAAAATTTTGGGTGGCTCACGACATTAGACTAGAAATTGGGGATTTATGTGAAATCTGATTTTGATCCATTAGATGTGTTGAAAAACATTTTAGAAATGATTTAGAATCATCCAAAATTATATTTGATATTTTTTGGGCTAAAATAATCAATTTACAAAGTTTTGGGGCAATTCGGTAATTACCAAGAAATTTGATCTCTTGTGTAATTTTTTAGAATTTGATAATTGGATAATTAAATAAATAAGTATATTTAATTGATCCAAGAAAAAATTTTGAAATCGGAAAATTTTGATTTTCCACTATTCCGCTGCGTTACTGATATTCCCTCTTAAAACCCCCAACAAAATGGTATCAGAGCGAGTCTGATTCTGGACACGCCGATATGATTAGCCCTTTAAAATTCAATGTTTAATTTATTCTTTACTTGTTGCATGCATGTATTTATTTAATTTGATTAAATAAATTAAAAGAATCTTTTGCGGAAAATCCCTAAATAATAAGGTTTTTGTAATTTATGTATTTGATGCATATTACAAGGTCCGTCTTGTCAATACGGTTTATAAATATTTTTCCGTGACTACATCCGAGACCGTGCCTCTGCAGTGAGGATGTAGCCGATAGAGATTTATTTATGCCGGATGTATATAAGATACTAGATAAATTCAAGCGAAAGCGCAATCCTGAACGTGCCCTAGCTGTCAGGGTTACGCAAGTAACTTGAGTTTATCATTGACAGGTTTAACCTTGGTACGTCTCCTTATGGGCCTGCCTTAGCAGCGACAACGAGAAACGACCAGAACCGGAACCTCGGAGTCACTATTGAGTGATTGAAAAATGAGTTGTCTACCTGTGAATATACGTAGGCGAGACCGTGTCTCTGCTGTGAGTCGAAATATATTCATGGGGTCCACTTCCCATTATGGAATTCGATTTAATTATTGAATTCTCATTTTTCCGTTGGGGATTTCGGTATTACGTAAAATAGTGGGAGACACTGCTAAGTTTAAAATATTCCATAACTTAGGCAGTGTGTATTATTATGGAAATTGCAGCTTGTTTGTTTCCTTATTCTATTGTTTATATAGAATTGAACTTTTATTTACTGCACACATATTTTGATATGTTATCTGACTTGACTCTTGGTTACAGTTATTCTAGAATAGGTTCTAGATACTATTAGACCAGGATATTATTAGATTGGTCTAAGCCATCGGGCACTGTTGTTCCGATTTTCGTGAAAAATAAGATGGTAAACTAAGTCATGATAGATAATCTAGATAGATATCCCGTTTAGGATATAATACTTTAGAGAGAATAGTTTCTTATGCAGTAAGAATTGACTTGAATTAGTTCATGTCTCGATATTCTTGACTGGCATTAAGAAAGCCCCATTAGGTATTTGTTTATCTAGTAATGACATTTCTTAGCTTTAATGACCTTTAGAGGCAATGTTTCTGACACAATTTGCTAATCAATTATTTTTAATTGTTGTAAATAGTTGAATGCAAATAGTAAAGCTAAAAAAATGAGATGCGTATAGTTGTGTATAAAAAATATTGATTTTCACAATACTACAACTATAGGTATTGGATGCCAGATCTCCCGTCTAGTTATTTAAAATATTAGTTAACGATTGTTTTGATATTTGATATCGGAACTTGCGACTATTTGATAGTTACTTGTTCTTTATAAACAATTGTTATATATTTTAAATATAACTAGTAGTGTCATTGACGTGGAGATAAACATTAAGAAAAATTATTCGGTAAAGTAAATAATTTAGAACGGTGCTTTATGAGATTTTATCACTTAAGCATTAGATGCTTATTTCGTATGGTAAAGGATGATTTGATACGAGATCACACCACATATCCTTATCCATTTATTGAATATTTTATTCATGAAGGTGATTAAAATCTTGTTTAACCAATGATTTGTCATTGGACCACCAGATTTATTAAACTGATACATTAGATGTATGTAGTTTAATGAATTGTAATTGCTTAAGGTAGTTTTCTTTACTTCGTAACTTAGTTTATGAATTGTCATAACTTAGTTACATGTTTATGAAAGAACACATATTGAACGTCTTTAAATGATCAAGTACTTTCAATCTGTTATGATGAAACGTAGGTTGAACATTTTTGACTTGTTCAAATATATTCAATCTGAAGTTTTTTTGAGAACTCTATCCTTAAAATTCATTACAAGTCTTTGAACTGTTCAAAGATCTTTGATACGATCAAACATATGAATTTAAAGCAATTAGTTCTAAGGTTATTCAGTGAATATGATTCATATTCAATATTATTCTTCCACGATTCCATCTTGATGGAATTGAGTAGTGGGAGCAGTCGAATCTTATATGATTTGATTCATTTGATATTGAATGTTACCGAATTAGTTTCAATACTCTTGAGGATATGCTCCAGTAATACTAGTTCATCTTTTTAATTTACGTTCCATTAATTTCTACAGTTACATATATAATATGTATAGATTGAAAATCCGAATCTTGAAAAGTTTGATATTTGAATCTTTCTTTTATATAATAGTTATATAATGTAAATTACTTACATCTCGGAGGTATAAGTAAAAGTTTATCATTTATTCTATTTTATAGAATATTGTATTCTATTTGATAGAATATCTTTCCTACGATCCTAGTAATAAAATTGTTTTATTACTTGGTGTGTAACATCAGATGTTAACTATTTTAGAAAAGACTTGACTTATTGAAGTCAAATGTGAGAATGATAAATTATAAATGGAACTACATAATTAATAAGATGAAACAACCCTTATACATCTTTTATATAAGTCTAATAGGATATCGGAATCATACCGAAGAAAATTATCCTATAACTTATAATGGAAGCGATATTTGATATCGATTATAGAAGTTCACCATTGAACCATAGATCTAAGATTGTTCATAGCTTACTACGATCAAATTTTGAACTTGATTAAGCTTTCATTATGAATTAGTTCATGATATGTGCTAATTGTTTGCGCAATGAAAGCAGTGTGAGCTTATTAAAGGTTTGACCTTTATAGTATGACAGTGAGAAAGATTATACTCAGCAATCTATTGTAGATTCTGAGGAAACTTGTCTCTAGTCACACTAATTGAACAATTAAAGATATATTGGTTAATATTGATATTAAACTGTACATTTTAGTTAAAGAATGCAAAGTGGCGTTTTTGAATGACTTATTCAGATAAGAGATCAGTTGTGATTTCTTTGTTTGAAGAGTTCATTCTGGAATGGCCCTAGAGTTTGTGTTATGTTGAGATTGCAATTTAGTGTGTTAACTTATAAAGCCTATTGTAGACTCGGATAAGTCTTCCGGAAATTTGTGTTCTCTATTTTTGATATCGTCAGATTGTCTGATCTTGTCAAATTATAGAGAATACATATGTGATTGAAGGGTTAGTGGAGCGTACAAATTACTTTCTAGTGTTATATATCATAACGACATTATCATTATTATGGTAATAATGAGATGTTTGTAAGGTAAAAGATTTACCTAAGTCTTCTTTACTCCGTGAAAGCAGTGTGGGTAGTCTCTGTTATATTTGATATAAAGTTTTATATAAGATATAAAACTAAGAGACTTGTGAGATACTCCTATTATTTGTGCATTAGTTATGATCTAATGAAAAACACAACAAGGTTATCTGTATGACAATTAGTATAACTGTTTGACAGTTAATGTGTGTCTTATATATAATATTCATCTTTTGTAAAGGATGATTCCTTTTTCGAAAGAGATGTTGATTAGACTGTCTAATCAATCTTATGTATCATTTGATGATAACATAATGAATGCTTTATTGTATGCAATTAAAGATATCGATTTAATCGTAATTGTTACGAGTTATTTTGATATCCTATAGACCATAGGATGGATCTGAAACACGTTCTTTGTGATCTTTGAGATATTAAGAATGAGTTTCTAACTCATGGAGCATACGGTCTGCAACCATTAGGGTCATATTAGTTTTGAGACTAATTATGACGTTAGACAGTCTACGTCATAAAGAGTCACAAAAGATGCAGTGGAAGTGTCTCGAAGGATTCTACTATTTAGTGGAATTAGATGCAACTTATGCAGTATTGACTTATGAAGTTACATAGTGACCTTATAAATTAGAAGTTTTATATTGGTGTTGTGCTTGCAGTTGTCCGCTTAGTATTTTGGATTTGATCCCTGAATACTTGGAAAACTCAGTAGCTGTAACACAATACTGATGTAGTGTCTGATTCATATTAATGTATAATTTAGATTCTATAAAATATGAAAGATACTGGCTATGGGAAACAATTGAGTTTGTTTGACAAACTCCTTATGTTTTAGCGGACCTACTTCTTGCTGCCTACCTCTTAGGTGCTAGGTGAGCTTTTGAGGGCTATGTGTATACGATGCACATTGAGATGTGTATATGATATCGTGGATTGGCACAAGAGAAAGTGGGAGAAATTGTTGGGGTTGGTGCTCAGAGCGCTAATCCGCATCGTATTTATGTCTGATTCATGAATACGATCAATTCCTTTTTCCATAATATTACTAATTTATGGTTGCACCTCTTGTTTTTATATACGTATTCGATCTGATTGCGATTAGATTGAAACTAAATATGGTTTAGTGATATGTATATATTAGACAAAGGCCCGATAATATATAATACAGTACACAGTTACAAAGGTAGTTTGTAATTGACATTGGGAAGTGTCACTGCTAAATGTATATTATCAAACATAGTTCCTGGTCAAGATTTACTAAAACGGGTCGGTTAGTCAAATCCGTTGAGACCGGTACATGTTGTATATCGAGACTTGGTCCGATGATTTATGCCAATGAACCATGAGTCTGGGGAGACTCGTATAGACGTGTAGGTGTTTATAGTTGATAAACACTGAACGACTCACCGAAGATTCTTAATTGATGATACACCAACGTCAATAAGAATCTTCTCGGGTTGAGTAGCATAGTGGTCCTTCGACTTGAGATACCACTGTGGATGTATGAGACATCCTCCACACTTAGATGGCAGTCACTCACCGATCTATTTAGATCAGACCTCCGCCTGTTCGTTGGGTGTGACCGATCCTCAGGATATCCTGTGTGTATCAAGATAGGATCCGTCAGTTCTGTGTACAGAGCATAGGTAGTCCATATATGATTAGCAGTCTGTTAAATCTGTGGCCACAGTATACTTCGGAAGTAAGTTCCGAATGTTATTTAGAGATTGCTAATAGATACGTCGACGGGATAATACCTATAGAGATTTGACATTTACATCTATATCTCTGGTATTATCCGGATACCTGTGACGGAGGGATTATACGTATGCAATGACCTCGACCTGTATGATTCAGCTAGTTTATCTGTGGTCGTCATAATTTACAGGTGGGTAAATTACGACACGAAATTGAATTTTGTGACGGATATACCTGAATCTAGAGAGTCTCATTAATGAAATATACTCGTAGAGCACTAGGGCGACTTTTATAAATAATGATGATTATTTATAAATCGTTTAAACGTTAAACAAAAAATACATGCGAACGGGCCGAACCGTCATTTTCCATTAATGTGTATTTTTTTTTAATATATAATATTATTAAATACACATTAATAAATTGTCAAATAAAGGTATTTGACATATATCATTAATATATGTATTTGAGATATTTAAAGTAAATATAATACATATATACATATATTTGAGATATTTGTATTTATAATTATTTAATTGTTAAATGATTAATATAATTAAAAAATAAATATCTCACCAAATGATAAAGTTAGGAAATGATTATAAGTGTATATTGTTGACTTATACATTAAAGGAAAAAGGTTGTCAAAATGGTTTTGACTACTTGGATATTTGTTTTAATAAGTTAAAATTGAAAATATCCTTATCATTTTTTCGTACCAAATTTCAGCCAAGACCTTAAATAAATATAAGTGTTATATTTTAAGTTACTTTGTTGACTTGTTGAATTTTCATTAAAGTTGTAATGATCAAATTGCAAGTTGATTAAAGTAAGCTTTAAATGAAACAAAAATTAAATATCTAGATATTTTCATTCACCAAATTCGGCCAAGGGCATTTGTGTGAGGTATATATTGTTTTGTTTCATATTTTAGGGTTAAGACAAGTTCATTAGATACCAAATAAACATAAAAGAAGTTGAGGGAAAAGCTTGAAGGTTAAAGGAAAAAGCTTGGAAATATTTAAGTTTTGTAAGTTTTTCTTTAAAGTTTTCAACATGAAAAATATTTCTAACATGCTTAGCATCATTTGTGTTGCTTTGGTGTTGTCTCTCTTCTTATAGTTTGTGTTTATTTTGGTTGTGAACTTTGATGAAAGATTGATGCATGTAAGTAAGCTTGAAATGGTTTCAAAGCTTTACTTTTGATTTTTGGAAAATCAAGTTGCCATTCTATAATTGGTAAGCCACTCCTTGGTGACCTAGAATTGTTCTAGAGTTGTTTTAAAGTGGTGAGGCTATATTGGTGAAGTATTGAATGGATTAAAGTGTTGGATTTTGTAAATTTGGTGAAATTTGACAATTTGTAGAAATTGAAAAATTAGGGTTCATAACCCACTCCAAATTTGGGGCTTTTCATATATGTGATGTATTATGGTATGAATATGATGCATGTTAAATTTTAGGTTGAATGGATTTGATCTTGGCATGTTTTGAACTAAAGGGATCAAATTACAATTAATTGAAAATTTTGGGTGGCTCACGACATTAGACTAAAAATTGGGGATTTATGTGAAATCTGATTTTGATGCATTAGATGTGTTGAAAATTTTTTTAGAAATGATTTAGAATCATCCAAAATTATATTTGATAATTTTTGGGCTAAAATAATCAATTTACAAAGTTTTGGGGCAATTCGGTAATTACCAATAAATTTGATCTCTTGTGTAATTTTTCAGAATTTGATAATTGGATAATTAAATAAATAAGTATATTTAATTGATCCAAGAAAAATTTTGAAATCGGAAAATTTTGATTTTCCACTATTCTGCTGCGTTACTGATATTCCCCCTTAAAACCCCAACATATATAACGTGATATATAATAATAAAATAGTGCGTATTAGCGAGTATTAAACGAAATTTTAAATTTAATACTGGCCTCCCACATTTTCGGCGAGCCTCTAACCCTCTGTTGAGTACTCGGGAAACCCAGTTTCCTAATGGGCTAGGATCCCGTTAAATAACACACAACCTTGACTTTGGCTCAACAAGCTTAATGATTCCAGTTAAGCGCGACCCGTTGACAGTGAGAAAGCTTCGCAATCCACATCGATGTACAGAAGTGACATTGACTTTGGCCAACAAGTCACAACTGCCCAAGACATGCGATGTATAACAAAGCTTTCATGGTTCAAACACATCCGCGATGGACAATGGTCTTGACTTTGGCCAACAAATCAAAGTTAATCTTGGATCTTGAGAGAGAACCACTCAATGGATGGAAAACACTTAATATAAAAATGAGGGTGTTTTTCGTAAATTGGAAACCAATTTATTATCTTTGATTAGGTCTCATCATACACCCTTAAACATGCATTCTAAAAGCATAATAAGGCGCGATAAAATTAATAACGATATGCGGATGGATATATAAAAGAATTTGTTCCCAGAACAAATATCTCCATTTCCTCTCTCCCGCTAGCACTTTACATTCTTCTACCCAATTACATAACTCTACAAGAAACCTCATTTACATTGAGGGGAATTGGTGAGAAGAGAAATACAATGAGATAAGGAGGTGATAGGCTGGACACGCAGGTATAATTGAAATAAATACCATATTTACAACAATTTCCAAAATTGCCCTCACCCATCTAATATCCATCTGATATACATTATTCATACAAATACATCCAAGTATTCACACAAAGCATGTTGTCAATCAATCTAATCCAATTAATTAATCTTCGATTAATGACCATCCAATGTTCATACAACGATTTGATTTGCGCGAGTCGAACTCATTTGAGAATAAATACTCAAAGTAAGTATTTTTGAATTATATCGAACTACAATTTTAAATCCAATTTAAATTGTATCTAATACTAATTCATGTTTAATTCCAAATTAAACAATTACACTTATTTTAGTGCCTTAAAGACTTGGATTCCAAATCCAATCCAATTGGGTCTCAAAGTCCCAATTAGCATCCAATGTCAATTCAATTAAGTCCAATGGGCTTTTAATTAATTCTTTAGGCATGTACTTTGGTCATTATGGATCCAACCCATAATGCCTTGGCCCATTTAGGAATCACCCTACGCCAAAAATCAATTTTGGCCCATTAGGCCCAATTAAATTTTTAAAGGCTCAAAATCATATTTTGGACTTTATGGAAATGGTTTTAGGCCCAATTGGATCCAACCCAATTGTCCAAAATCATACTTGGCCCAACCAAGCCCATTAGCCCAAATACAATTTTAGGAACTAATTTAAATTAACATAATATTCCAAATATCATAGTAATCCAATTAAAGTGTAATTAACACAATTAATTAATTAATCTAATATTTCTAAAATATTAATTAATCTAATTAATCATGCTTTAATTTCAATTCATGTCCAACACAAATTGAAGCAAAATCAATTCTTCCAACATGCTTCAACTCACGGCAATAGGCAAGAAATTAACATTCAATTTTGATTTCAATCCAATTAAATCAACAATCAACATTAAATTTCATGCCATTAACACTTCCAAGTGTCTAATTCAAAAATTACCATGAGATAATCCTAGGGCATGCGTTCGGCAAATGTAAGATTTTGGGGAAGAATTTAATCTAATCAATTTTTCACGATCCAATCATGCATAACTCCAAGTTATCATCATCCAACCATAACTAAACAATCAATTTAGAAATATACATGCTCCAAACAAAATCCCCAAATTAAAGTGTATAAACCATAGAATTCCAAATCAAGTTTAGGAGGCTCTGATACCATTGTTAGTGTCCTACACATGCCACAAGATCTCTAAACAATGATTTGTGTGTGAATTATCCAAGTTAAGTTGCGGAATACTTACATTGGTTGGTAGAGAAATTTCAAAAATTCCTTTGGATGTAGAAGCTCCAAGCTTTGAGATGAGTTCCAAACCCTTGGGTGAGTTTCCCTATCACCTTGATTCAACTCTCCAAGTGCTAGCTTGATCAAATTTGTGAATAAAAAATTTCCTCCAAGGAAGAGAGAGTCACTGTTTTTGGAGAAAAAAAAAAGAAGATGAATAGTTCCAAACTTGTGTGTTGTGTGTTAAGAAAATACCTTTTATAAATGCCAACCACTTCCATCACAAATAGTGACAAGTTTATGTAAGTTACGTGGGTCCTACCACTTTTAAATTCCAAATTTAAGTTGGCTCACACAACAAGACTTTGGGCCCGGGTTCGTTTAATCCAATTAAACGAATTTTCTGTCGCTAAATAATTAAATCCAATTTAATTAAATAATAATGCCTCGCAAAATTATTACGATAGTCGCTTACGAATTAATTCGAAATTAATTCGTTCGCATGATTAAAATCCAATTTTAATTCCGTATTGAAATCCAATTTCAATTAATATATCCGATATATTATTTTAGCCCATATAAATAAATTAAATAGAAAAATCCAATTTAACTATTAAATTTATTTTATCGATTAATTCCAAATTAATCGCGTTCTCTCTTCTAGACGAATTAATCCCATATTAATTCTTGTCGCAATTAATACCAGATTAATTTTCTCTCTCATAATTAACCCCAGATTAATTCTGTTCGAGTTAAATGTCATTGGTGAATCTTTGGGAAGCGACCCAAGAGATTCCCGAATATGTTGGCAGTAAATCCGGTTGTCGGACTATCCGACACGTGCGTACCCCGTACCACGTTCTTACCGATTTACAAGACATGGTTGGCTTCTAGCAAAGCACCGTGCCTACCCAATTCTCAAGAAATATTCAATGAGGAATATATAATATGTATCAGGCGTAGTAATACAATGTATTTTCGTAATACGATCCAGTATCGGATGTCATATGCTAGGCCTAGGGCTGACGCTGTGTCTACCCCGTACGAAGCATATATCTTATCCCGCGTAACTAGTCTCTGTAATCGGATAATCATGACCTAGTCATACTATCCGATAGCTGCAGCATTTAAGAGTACTAGTACCGTATCTTGTGTGATCATCATCTCCATATGACTGAAGTGATACCCTCATCTTGAAATCACATCCAATACACTACGATTCTCAGTAAACCCAGTAGAGGCGTACACAGAACCTGTTAAAGCTCCGGACGATGAAAACCAAAGCAAACTGATTGTCGCAAGTATTAGCGATGCAAGTCTCAGGTTACAGATCACATACACCTACCCTGATTCGGATTCCCATAGACACATAGTCATAATACCAATGGGACTCCGATGGGTCTATCCAGAGCGAAGCTGTTCCCAGTCCAACGGCTAACAGAATCTCTTATCACACTTGCATAAGTATTCAATACCTAAATATATGAGAACTATGCCGTTAAGCTTCCATAACGCGCACAAATGTAATACTAGTCTATTCCGTATTATCGATGTTCAGTCTCGATAATACTACGACTAGAGATATTTAATGATTAAACCGTTCGTGGATTAATATTTTCTCATATCTTATTAATCCAATTTAATCATAAGGACTTTTATAATTTATATATCCAAGTAATCCAATTACAAAATGATAAAATAACAATTTGTACAAAAACACCATGTTCTTTACAAATAGTGATGCTATGGTCATTATTGTCCAACATTCATGTTGTGTCATTAGTATCTTTTCTTCAAGGTTTCCATGTAGAAATTTTTTTTTATGTCCATCTGCTCAAACTCCATGTTCAGCAAGGCTACCATTGTTAAGAGTATCCTAATTGAACTGTATTTGACCACATGAGGGAAAATTTCAGTGAAGTCTATCCATTATCTTTGAGTAAAGTCTCTAGCAACTAACGTAGCATTGAACCTTGAGGGCTCAATTCCTGGAATACCCTCATTTTTTTTCTTGAAGATGTTGGGACAGTTATGGAACCCCAAGGGTCGGATCAGTGTCCTGTGCAGCGGAAATGGGTCTAACCCATGGATATCAAGTATGGGTGAAATTTTAAATTATTTAATGAATACTATATTCCATTACAAGTGTATAGGAAAAACTCGGGACTGAATTGGAGTCCGGAAGCTCCAGAACGAAGCAAAACAAAATTGCCATGCGCAGCGCATACGCGCGAGCTACATTACACGTGCGCACTGTAACGCGCAAACATCAACCTTTTTTTGTTTTTTGTTTTTTGTTATTTTTTATTTATTTATTTTACTTTACATTTCCTTCAGCTCACATTCCAGTGAGCTGAAGGAATTAGGGTCTTTGACCCTAATTCTTTCCGGTCGTCCTTAAACACTTTAAAAACATCCAAAATTAATTTTTAACTTCAAAACCAACATTAACACATGTTATAGATTAAAAATCAAGTTTTTCAAAATATCAAAAATATTTACAAAAACATAAATTTATTCTAAATATGCATTTGCGTAAATTTGAATCCAATACACAAACCAAATTAGAATCCCAATTAGAAATGTCTCGTGAAAAATTCTAGGTCACCCAAAGGTGGTCAAATGATTCTAGAATGGTATCCATAGCTCTAAGTTTTAATCTAGAGTTCCAAACTCTAAATTATGTTTATGTCTAACATAAATATTTTGACCCAATTACAACCATATTGTGTTTATACTTCCAAAGCATCCTAACACAATTTATTAGCCTTATTTCAACATTAAGCTATGTGATCATACATCTAATACACAAATAAACATAGCTCAAGAGAAGATCAAACATTACCTAGTAAGCTTGATGCAAGATCCAATCTACTTCTCCTTTGTTGAAATTGTTGGAGAACCTCCAAGGTGTGCAAGCTTGACTTCAAGATTCAACCTTGATTTCCAATGCTAGCAAACTTCACTTCAAGATTAATCTTGATTTCTCCTAAATGAAATGTTTTAGAGACCTGACAAGCTTCTCTATACAATTCTCTAACTTAGGCTAATTTCTCTAAGAATTTACTTGTATTTATACTTGTAATTAAAACCTTCATAAAACTTGCTATTTATAGCAAAACTTAGGCAAATTTTAATTAATAAAAGCTGTAATCAACTTTTAAGTTGGCTTAATCTAATTTTTTTAAATATGTATAATTAGGTGTGACTAATCTCTATTTTCTCACACTTTAATTAAATCCAATTAAATCAAGCCAAAGATTAGGAAATAGATTAGTTAAATGTTTGCCTCCTTGATTTAATCCAATTAAATCAAGCCAAATTCACATATTATTACATACTTACAATTACCATAATATCCTCAAATGGTAGAGATAATTATGATTTTACAAGTAAGCCCTTGTGTAATTATTGAATTAATCCAATTAGGTCAAAGTAAATAATCAATGTTATCCAATAACACTTGATTATCTTAGTTGATAATTATAATATCAAATATTATCTTTATAAAAAATAATCGGCTACCCAAGTGCTCAACGGGTACACTTCATATTGGGACTCTCTAAGTTTAGACACGTTCGTTATATAAGCCTAGCTAAAATGTACGCAATTCGGCCACCTCCAAATTAGCGAAGAACACGAACGATATTTCTGAACTATACAAGTCGAGGTCATTACATATGTTTAACAATCCATCCGTCGTAGGCTATCCGAGTTATGCTTAGGAAACATAGAATACATCGTCAAGTTTTCGAAGCGCATATCTCATGTCGACATGTCCACGATTCTTCAGAACTGATGCGATCCACCCTAGGTGACCGACTTTGGCCAAAGATTTAAGAATCGTGACTTTACTAACATGGATACCTAAACCATTTATGGTACACATACGGGCCAACGTATCCTATCTTACTTCGTACTTGATTACTGAGTGCATCGGTCCACACCCAACGAACATATAGAGACCAGATCATGAAAGGTTTCTGACATACATGGCATCAAAGTGTGGAGGATCTCACACAAAATCAATGCTATCATATAGTCAAAGGATTACATATGCTACTTGACTCGAGGAGATTCCTATTGACAGTGGTGTGTACATCCAACTATTAGGAATTACCTGTGAGTCATTCAGTATTCGCTTCAACGAATACTCACATGTCTATACGAGTTTCCAAAACTCATGGTACATCAGGTTAAACTATTGGAACTCCAATTCCAATATACGACATGTGCTAATCTTATAGGTTATATGAATTCGACTGTATTCCAAAACCAACACTAGGAATATTTACTTTAAGAATAGTTTACACCCAGTGTCAAAACTATTCTAAGGTCGATGTCATTCTTAGCATATCTAAACATCAATCTAATACGCATAATGACAATACCATTAATAAGGTATGAAATGAAAAATATAGTTATTTTATTAATAAATAATAAAATATACAAATCGGATTGGCACTCCAAGCACCAACTCCATCAGAAGATCCATTTATAACTGACAATCTTCTAATTATTTGGCTTAGGAATAAGGATCCAAGTCTTATTATTCTCCAAAGAACTCATCTCTTCACTCATGGCCTTCAACCACTCTTTACTATGGCTACTTTTCAAAGCTTCTGAGTAGTTCCTGGGCTATTCTATGCTAATGTCATCTGCACTCATCAAAGCATATGATATTAGGTTAGCATAAACATGTTTGTTGAAGCATGAATACCTGTTTGGTGTTGGACAGTTATGACCCATAACATCACTATTTGTACAGATCATGGTGTTGTTGTACAAATTAACTATGTGACAAAGGAAATTATTCTTTTATCATTTGTAATTAGATTACCAAGATGTATAAATGATAGAAGGTCCATATGATTAGTTCCGGATTGATAAGATATGATACAGTATCAATCCACGAAGGTTTAATCATTAAATATCCATAGTCGTAGTATTATCGAGATTGGACATCGATAATGAGGAATAGACTAGTATTGTACTTGTGCGTTGTAATGGGAGCATAACAACATAGTTCTCATATATTTGGGTATATGATACTCATGCAGTGTAATAGGAGGTTGTGTTTACCGATGGTATGGAACACAGCTTTGCTCTGGATAGACCTCTCGGAATTCCATTGGTAGTATGACTATGTGTCTATGGAAGTCCGAATCAGGGTAGGTGTATTTGGTCTTAACCTGAGACTTGCACCGCTAATACTTGTGACAATCAATATACTTTGGTTTTGGTCTTCCAGGGATTTAACAGGTTCTGTGTACGCCTCTTCTGGGTATATTGAGAATCGTAGTGTATTGGGTGTGATGTCGAGATGGAAGTATCACTCCAGTCATAGTGGAGATGATGATCACGTAGGATACGGAACTGGTTTCTCTTATATGCTGCATCTATCGGGATATTATGACTAGGTCATGTTTATCCGATAATAGAGACTAGTTACCAGAGATCCGATATGTGATTCGTACGGGGCAGACACGATTCCAGCCCCAGGCCTTGCACGTGACATCCGATGCTGGATCGAAAAACGCAATACAACGTATACTACGCCTGATATAGATCACATATTCCTGTAAGGATATTTCTGGAGAATTGGGTAGGCATGGCGCTTTTCTAGAAGCCAACCTTGTCTTGTAAATCGGTAAAAACATAGTACTATGTACTTACGTGTTCGGATAGTCCGACGACCGTATTTACTGCCAATATATCCGGGGATCTCATGGGTCGCTTCCCAAAGATTCACCGATGACGTATGACTCGCCTTTATTAATCTGGGATTAATTATAAGAGAGAGAAAATTAATCTGGGATTAATTACGGAGATATTTTATCTGGGATAAAATATCATTTAAAGAGAGAATACGATTAATTTGGAATTGATCGATAAATTAATATATTCGATATATTAAACGAAATTGGATTTCGACGCGGAATTAAAATGAGATTTTAATTCGGGCGAACGAGTTAATTTAGAATTAATTCGTTAGCGACGTGAATAGTGATTTTGTTAGGAATAATTATTTAATTACGTCACAACAGAAAATTCGTTAATTTGGAATTAGCGAACCCGAGCCTGGGAGTGTTTGCAGGCGCACTCGCATTTCGAATTCAAGTGCGGCCCACAAGTCACATCAAGCGTCAAACTACTAGTCACATCAAGCGTCAAATCACTTGTCACTTTGAGTGATGTGATGTCTAGTCACTTTTGATGTGAATAGTGATGGAAGTGGTTGTGGCTTTAATTGGCTTGACTTTTTGAAAGCAAATTTGGTATATCTTTATTTGATTTTTTGGAAATTCAAATAAGTGTATTAGATACACAAACCAAACACATATTCCTCTCTCTCATTCTCTCCTCTCTCACGCCCAAGGGGCTGTTTTTCTTCTTATGTTTTTCTGTCATTGCCGAGATATGAAGGAGAAACAATGAAAGATTTACGACAAATTTTTCCGGAGTGCTAGCACACTTTTGGGTCTTGCGAAGGTGATAGGGAAACCGATTTGTGAGCTTGGAATCACATCACAAGCTTGGAGCTTGGTGGATCATCCATGGCCGAATGGAGGAGCACAAAAACCTGCAAATGTCGAGAGCTTCAAGGGAGCTTGGAGAAGTTTTGTGTTCATCGTATCGGTCAACCGATCATTGTAAGTATTCCGCAACTTCTTTTAGTATTCGCAAATATGTTTCATTGCTTGATTTGATCATTGGGACTTAATAGAAACCCAACACTTGGAAGCTTTACTTGTCTCATTTCTATATCCTTTGCCAAATTATAATCGTGTAAATTGATTCATGTGGCATACTCAGTTCAGATTCACTACTTTCTTGCATCTCTTATGGCAAAGCATGATCAAATATCACCCATTCAGATTCTGTTATGTCTGAATGAAGCTCCATTTTAAGCTTAGAACTCTCAGAGGGAGGTTCAATTGCTTTGATGTTGGTGTCATGATCATCTCCAATTTTGATCATAGCTTCTTTATTAAACACCATATCTATGCTGATTATGCACCTTGCATGTTGTCCACACCAGACCTTATACCCTTTGACATCATTAGGGTAACCTACAAATCTGTCTTTCAAGGCGCTTGCATCTAGCTTTCCTTGTTTGACATGCACATATGCTGGACAACCAAATATCCTGAGGTTGCCATACTTTGCCTGACCATATTTTTCTGGGGTGTCTTGAACTGGATAGCTGATGAGGGACTCCTATTGACCTGATAATAGGGTGTTGTAACAGCTTCTGCCCAAAAATTCCTTGGTAACTTGGAATTTTTTAGCATACACCTAGTTTTGTCAATAAGGATCATATTCATTCTCTCAGCTAAACCATTTTACTGAGGAGGAGTGAACCTTACTGTCTTTTGCCTCAGAATTTTATTGCTTTGACAGAATCTTCAAACCATATATTACAAAACTCCAAGCCATTATCTGTTCTTAATACTTTAACTTTCTCCCAGTTTGATTCTCTACAAGAGTCTTCCACACTTGAAATTTTTCAAACACTTATTTTTGGAATTGAGTACGTACACCCTGTTGGTTTCTATTGATGTCCCAAGATCATTTTAAGCCACGAAAATAGAATGAATACTAAAAGAAATGTGGCGGAAAAACACACTTACAATGATCAGATTGGATGTGATGCTCAAAAAAACCTTTCCTCCAAGAAGCTCCAAGATTCGGCCAAGGTGATTTGTTGAAGAAGATGATGATGCTCCAAGCTTTAATGGAAATCCATGCTCTAAGATAAGCTTCCCTATCACCTTGTTTGATCCTTTGATTGTGCTAGCAAAATGAAGAAAGAAAATCCAATCTTCCCTTCAATGGAGCTCACGGTTTTGCAAGAAATAGAGAGAGGGAGAGTTCTGTTTTTCTATTCTTTTGGCTTCCAAAACCGTAAAAATTGAATGAAAAACAATTACCAAATGTTTGGTATTAATTTACAAAAAGTCAAAGCCAATTTTGGCTCCAAAATTGTAATAAATGATCTCAACAACTTGCATCATGAATAGTGACATCATGTCACTCTCAAAAAATGACTTTGACATCTATCACAAATTAATGACAAGTGATGTGACTCGCGAGCGGACTTGTGGGCCCTCTCGAATTCAAAATGCGAGTGGGCCCGCAATCAATTTCGGGCTCGGTTTTGCTAATTTCGAATTAACGAACTTCCGTCGCGACGTAATTAAATAATTACGCCTAGCAAAATTACTATTGACGTCGCTAACGAATTAATTCTAAATTAACTCGTTTGCCCGAATTAAAATCAACTTTTAATTCCGCGTCGAAATCCAATTTCGTTTAATATATCGAATATATCATTTTGTCGATTAATTCCAAATTAATCTTTCTCTCTCTTCAAATAGTACTTTATCCAAGATAAAGTGTCTCCGCATTTAATCCCAGATTAATCATTCTCGAATCATACGTCATCGGTGAATCTTCGGGAAGCGACCCAAGAGATCCCTGGATATGTTGGCAGTAAATACGGTCGTCGGACTATCCGAACACGTGCGTACCTCGTACTACGTTTTTACCAATTTACGAGACAAGGTTGGCTTTTAGCAAAGTGTCATGCCTACCCAATTCTCCAGAAATATTTTTAATGGAATATACGATCTATATAAGGCGTAGTATACCGTAGTATTGTGTATTGTGATCCAGTATCGGATGTCACGTGCAAGGCCTGAGGCTGGAATAGTGTCTGCCCCATACGAAGCACATATCGGATATCAAGCAACTAGTCTCTTTGAATCGGATAATCATGACCTTGTCATATTATCCCGATGGTTGCAACACAATAGAGAACCAGTTCTGAATCCATGCGTGATCATCATCTCCATATGTCTGAAGTGATTGATTATCCCGATGGTTGCAACACAATAGAGAACCAGTTCTGAATCCATGCGTGATCATCATCTCCATATGTCTGAAGTGATATTTCCGTCTTGACATCACATCATATCCAATACACTACGATTCTCAATAAACCCAGAAGAGGCGTACACATAACCTGTTAAAGCCCTGGATGACCAAAACCAAAGTTTACCGATTGTCGCAAGTACTAGCGATGCAAGTCTCAGGTTAAGACCAAATACACCTACCCTGAAACGGACTCCCATAGACACATATACATACTACCAATGTGATTCCGAGGGGTCTATCCAGAGCGAAGCTGTTTTTCCGTACCATCGGTAAAACACAACCTCTTATCGCACTTGCATAAGTATCAAATACTTAAATATATGAGAACTATGCCGTTATGCCCTCACAACGCGCACAATTGCAATACTATTCTATTCCACATTATCGATGTTCAATCTCGATAATACTATGACTATGGATATTTAATGATTAAACCTTTATGGATTGATACTGTCTAATATCATCTCAATCCAGAACTAATCATAAGGACTTTTACCATTTATATATCAAAGTAAATAAATTACAAAACGGTAAAAGGCAATTTCATTACAACATAGTTAATTTGTTAAAAACACAATGTCTTTTACAAACAGTGACGCTATGGGTCATAACTGTCCAACAATCTCCCACTTGGCCTATAGCCAGTCACTCAAGCATCTAATACCTGAACTATGTACATGTCGTTCAAACTTTTGCTGAGGAAGCTTTCGTCAGCGGATCTGCAATGTTTTCATCTGATGCGACCTTTTCGACCTTCACATCGTCACGATGTATGATCTCCCGAATCAGATGGAAATGTCGAAGAACATGCTTGGATCGTTGATGAGACCGCAGTTTCTTAGCCTGTGCTATAGCCCCGTTATTGTCACAATACAATGGAACGGGCTCAGCTGCTAATGGAACTACTCCTAATCCAATTAGGAATTTTCTGATCCAAACTGCTTCCTTTGCTGCTTCAGCTGCAGCTATATACTCCACTTCTGTTGTTGAATCGACAACAGTCTCTTGCTTGGAAGATTTCCAGCTCACTGCTCCGTTATTCAAACAAAAAAATGTACATAGATTGCGACTTGCAGTCGTCTTTGTCGGTTTGGAACCTTGCATCGGTATACCCAGTTACCTCAAGTTCTCCATCTCCATAGATTAAGAAAGTATCCTTAGTTCGTCTAAGATACTTCAGGATATTCTTAACCGCCATCCAGTGACCTTCACCTGGATCGGCCTGATATCGACTACACATGCTCAAAGCATATGAGACATCAGGTCGTGTACATATCATGGCACACATGATCGATCCGACTGCAGAGGCGAACAGTATCTGACTCATGTTGTCTCTCTCAACTTGAGTTTTAGGACACATGTCCTTAGATAGATAAACACCATGTGACACTGGCAACAGTCGCCTCTTGGACTGGTCCATGTTGAATCTCTTCAACACTTTGTCAAGATATGTACTCTGGGAGAGTCCAAGCAGCTTTCTAGATCTATCCCGATAGATCTTTATTCCCAGAATAAAGGCTGCTTCTCCCAGATCTTTCATGGAGAATTTCAATGAAAGCCAAGCTTTCACCGACGTTAACATGGGAATGTCATTGCCTATAAGTAATACATCGTCAACGTAAATGACATATAAAAGTCAGTGCTCTCCCACTAACCTTATTATATACACAAGGATCATCTTCGTTTTGAATGAAATCATATTCTTTTATGATCTCATCAAAACATTGGTTCCATGACCGTGATGCTTGCTTCAGTCCATAAATGGACCGATTTAACTTACAAACCTTGTTTGCAAGTCTAGGCAAGATAAAACTGTTAGGCTGTTGCATATAAACATCCTCCGAAAGGTTTCCGTTAAGAAAATCGGTTTTAACGTCCATCTGTCATATCTCGTAATCGAAATATGCAGCAATTGCAAGCATTATCCGAATGGATTTAATCATGGCAACGGGTGAGAAAGTTTCGTCGTAATCGACACCATGTCGTTGACGATACCCATTCGCTACAAGCCTAGTTTTGTACGTTTGTACGTTGCCATCCATGTCGGTCTTCTTCTAGATGACCCATTTGCAACCAATAGGCTTTACACCTTCTGGTGCATCAACCAGTGTCCAAACTTGGTTGGTGTACATGGAATCCATTTCGGACTTCATGGCTTCTTGCCATAAATTGGAATCGATATCTTGTATCGCTTCCTCATACGTAGCTGGTTCGTTATCCTCAATGAGATTAATATCTACATGAGGTGAGATCAGAAACCCATACCTCTCAGGTTGTTTCCTGACTCTCTCCAACCTACATGGTCCTTGTGTAATAGAAGATTGTGGTACAGTCTCATCCCGGATGGACTGTTCTTGTTCCGTTGAGGATTCTATGCCAGGAACAGTATCACTCCGATTTTCATCGAGTTCTACTTTCCTCCCACTAATCACTGCATTTAGGAATTCCTTCTCAAGGAAAACCACATGTAGAGCAACAAATACTTTGTTCTCTCATGGGTGATAAAAGTAATATCCTTTGGTTTCCCTAGGATATCCTACGAATATGCATTTATCCGATTTGGGCTCAAGTTTGGTACCTTCCAAACGTTTGACGTATGCCCAACATCCCAAATCTTCAGGAAAGAGAAACCCGGTTACTTTCCTGTCCATATCTCATATGGTGTCTGTTGTACAGACTTTGATGGAACCTTATTCAAAATAAGAATTGCACTGTTAATGCATATCCCCAGAAGGAAATAGGTATCTCAGTGCGACACATCATAGACCTAACCATGTCCAGCAAGGTTCGGTTTCTCGTTCGGACACACCGTTTAATTGCGGTGTTCCAGGAGGAGTCCACTGTGAAAGAATACCATATCTTTCAAGTAATCTAGAAACTCATTGCTCAAGTATTCGCCAACACGGTCCGACCATAATGTCTTTATACTCTTGCCGGTCTGTTTTCAACTTCATGTCGAAACTCTTTGAATTCTCAAAAGTTTCCGACTTGTGTCTCATAAGATACACATAACCATAACACGATGCATCATCCGTAAAGGTTAAGAAGTATTCGTATCCACCTCTAGCCTGGCTTGACATGGGCCACATACGTCACTATGAACGAGGGCTAACAGTTCGGTGGCGCGTTCACCTTTACCGCTAAAAGGTGATTTAGGCATTTTGCCTAATAAGCAAGATTCGCAGACTTATATGAATTTAGATCGAATCCGTCAAAGTACCCACTCTTTGAAAGTATGGATATGCGAGTCTTGTTTATGTGGTCCCAGACGACAGTGCAATATAAGTTTCATCTTATTACTCATTTTAAGCCTTTTGTTTGTTATATTATATGTTTGAGATTAATTTATATTCAAAATATAAAGACCATTATTTGCATCAGCAGTGCAAATTTCTACATCATTTTTATACAAAAACAACCATGTGTTACTGAATACATAAGTATACCCACATTGGGTTAACATAGATACATAAATAATATTCCTAGTCAAACTAGGTACATAATAACAGTCATTAAGTTCAAGTACATGCCCCGAGGGCAGTTCTAAAACAAAAGTGCCAACGGCCAAAACGGCGACTGGTGCCCCATTTCCGACGCGTAGATCAATCTCCCCTGAGGCCAGTCTCATGCTAATCCGTAAATCCTGCACATCAGTACATATGTGAGTACCACAACCAGAATCAAAAATCCAAGTTTTAAAACTAGAAATAGTCTTGTTTATTTCAATAACAAACATACCTGAAGCCAGTGCCTTGCCCGCTTTAATCTCCTTCTGGAGCGCCTTGTACTCGCGGCAGTCACACTTCCAGTGACCCCGCTTGCCGCACTGGAGGCAAACATCCTGAGATTTGTCCTTAGGCTTCCCAGAAGCCTTTGACGATTTGGTCTTGCCCTTTCTTTTATGCTTCTTCTTCTTCACACCTCCAGTCGTCTTGGGCCCAGCCCTCGGTGTCTGAGATGTCGAAGCAAAGTGCGCCTCGCGCTTTTTAACTTTAAGTAGCTCATTCTCAGCTTCCTTGAGAATTGACAACAACTCTCCAAGAGTATCATCTGTGTTCATCAAGTTATAGTTTATGATGAACTGTTTCCAACTATCGGGGAGAGATTGCAAGATCATATCTATGGTAATCTCAACCTCTAAGACTATCCCCATCTCAGCCAGCTCGTCTATGTCAGCAATCATCTGTACCATATGGGACTCAACAGACATGCCTTCTGACATACGTGAACGGAAGAGCTTATGTGTTAACTCATATCTCTGCGACCTTCGGTTAGATCGGTGAAGATCGTGCAACCTCGGCAACATGTTATAGGGATCCAAGTCCCTGTTCTGTCGACAGAAATGCTAAGTCATAGAAGCAAGCATAATAGACTGAGCAGTATCATTATCATTGTCGTGAGTCTTCCAAATCTCCAGCTCAAGTAACTGATCAGGTTTGGGCTTAGGCCCAAGAGGTGTCTGTATAGTATATAGCAGCCTCTCGGCTCCGAGGACTATCCTCAAATTCATTTCCCAATCGGCAAAGTTCGTGCCTTTAAAGACATTTTCGCTCATGATAATGTCTCAGACATTTCCCTTTCCTGTCATCTTGATTACGATAGTCTAACTATCTAATCAACGATATATGGGTACAGTCTAACTGTTACAAGAAAAATAACATTATATTAGTATAACTAATAATATAATTTTGACGAAATAATATGAAAGCGTGTAAAGCTAAATATTGGAATGAAATTGCAAATTCAATACTAGCCTCCCACTATTTTTCGGCGAGCCTCTAACCCTCTGTCGAGTACTCGGGAAACCCAGTTTCCTAGTGGGTTAGGATCCCGTTAAATAACACACAACCTTGACTTTGGCCAACAAGCTGTATGATATTTAACTAGGTAGATCTCGAAGATCAATTGGATCTAATCCAATTCCAGATCTGGTAGGTGGATATCCAAGTCCGAACATATATACAGTATATATGCCAATATATCCAATATATTTTCCCTAAACCTTTTTCCTCTGAATCAACTAAGTCTTGGCTTTGGCACAACAAGCTTAATGATTCCAGTTAAGCGGGACCCATTGACATGGAAAGCTTCGTAATCAATGTCAATGGACAAGAAATGATCTTGAATTTGGCCAACAAATCACGACTTGGACAAGACACCGATATGGAACAAAACTCTCACGATTCAAACACATCCGCAATTGACAAAGGTCTTGACTTTGGCCAACAAACCAATGCCAACTTTGGATCTTGAGTAAGAATCACTCAACGGAAGGAAAAAACGCTTAATATGTTTTGAGGGTTTTTTGCGTAAATGGCAACCAATTTATTATCTTTGTTAAGGTCTCATCATCACCCTTAAGCATATGCATTTTTAAAAGCATAATAAGGCGCGGAAAGTAAATTAATAACGATATTCGGATGGATATTTAAACCAGATTGTTCCTAGAACAACATCACCCCAGTCCTCTCCCCGGCTATCACTATTATACTTCTACCCAATTACATAATACAATAAGAGAAACCTCATTAACATTGAGGGGAATTAGGTGAGAAGAGAATACAAAGAAATAATGAGAGATAAGGCTGGACACGCAGGTCCAATTTATAAATTCTGAATTTACAACAATTTCTAAAATTGCCATTTCCCTTCTAATATCCATCTGATATACGCTTATTCATACATCACATCCATGTATTTATTCAACCATGTTATTCAATCAAACTAATCAAAATAATTATCTTTGAATATTAATGATCATCCAATGTCAAACAATGATTGATTTGCGCGAGTCCAACTCGTTTGAGAATAAGTACTTAAAGTAAGAATTCTTGAATTATATCGAACTACTCGTTAAATCTATTTAATCGTGTATTCAATACTAATTTCATGTATTTAATTCCAAATTAAATATCTACACTTTTTAATGCGCTTTAACGACTAAGATTCCAAATCTAATCTTATCGGGTCTCAAAGCCCAACTAACATCCAATGTTCGTTTAATTAAAGTCCGATGGACTTTCAATTGATTTCATAAGGCATGCTTTGGTCAATATGGGTCAACCCAATTACCAAGCCAATTGAGGAATCACCCTCATATGCCAAAAAACCCAATTTTAGCCCATAAGGCCCAATTAAACTTTTTAAAGCCCATTTATTACATTTGGACTTAATGGAATGATTTAGGCCCAATTTGGATCAAATCCAATTGGCCTAAACCAATTTGGCCCAACCAAGCCCTTATGCCCAAATATACAATTTCAAGCCCAATTCAAATTAAGCCCAATTAACCAAATTTTAAAAATTCCAAATTTTATAACTTAATTAATTAAAGTGTAATACATCAATTAATTAACATAAATCAATATTTCCAAAGACAATTTAACCAATTAATTATGTATCATATTTTTTCAACTAATGTCCAACAATCTTGAATCAAAAATCAAGTCGATACATGCTAAGAAGCTCTCGGCCATGATAATGATTTTGTCTGATTCGTTTTTCAATCCGATCGAATACAATCGACATTTCCAATTCGTTTCAAGTCATCCAATGATCATCAAAACAAAAAATACCAAGACTTCCAAGGGTAATACATATTCGGCCAAGCCAAGTTTTGGGTGAAAAATTGATCCAATCCATTTTTCTCAAAATTGATCACATACAACTCAAAGTCATCCATCCATAAGCATGCTCAAACAAGTAATTTATTCAAACATGCTCAAATCAATTTACCCAAATTTTACCCTAAAATATTTCATGCTTAAACAAGTCTCATTGATACCATTGTTGATTTCTATTGATGTCCCAAGATCATTTTAAGCCACGAAAATAGAATGAATACTACAAAGAAATGTGGCGGAAACACACTTACAATGATCAGATTGGATGTGATGTTCAACAAAACTTTTCAATCAAGAAGCTCCAAGATTTGGCCAAGGTGGTTTGTTGAAGAAGATGATGAAGCTCCAAGCTTTAATGGAAATCCATCCTCTAAGATGATCTCCATATCACCTGTTTGATCCTTTGATTGTGCTAGCAAAAAATGAAAGAAAATCAAATCCATCTCCCCTTCAATGGAGCTCACTGTTTTGCAAGAAATTGAGAGAGGGAGAGTTCTGTTTTTCTATCTTTTGGGCTTCCAAAACACGTAAAAATGGAATGAAAAAACAATACCCAAATGTTTTGGTATTAGTTTACAAAAAGTCAAAGCCATTTTGGATCCAAAATTGTAATAAATGATCTCAACAACTTGCATCATGAATAGTGACAGCATGTCACTCTCAAAAAATGACTTTGACATCTATCACAAATTACTGACAAGTGATGTGACTCGTGATTGACTTGTGGGCCCCACTCGAATTCAAAATGTGAGTGGGCCGCAATAACTTCCGGGCTCGGTTTCGCTAATTCCAAATTAACGAACTTCCGTGGCGACGTAATTAAATAATTACGCCCATCGAAATTACTATTCACGTCGCTAACAAATTAATTCTAATTAACTCGTTTGCCCTAATTAAAATCTAATTTTAATTTCGCGTCGAAATCCAATTTCGTTTAATATATCGAATATATCATTTTGTCGATTAATTCGAAATTAATCTTTCTCTCTCTTCAAATAGTACTTTATCCAAGATAAAATGTCTCCGCGATTAATCCCAGATTAATCATGCTCGAATCATACGTCATCGGTGAATCTTCGGGAAGCGACCCAAGAGATCCCTGGATATGTTGGCAGTAAATAGGATCGTCGAACTATCCGAACACGTGCGTACCTCGTACTACGTTTTTACAAATTTACGAGACAAGGGTTGCTTCTAGCAAAGCGCCATGCCTACCCAATTCTCCAGAAATATTCTTAATGGAATATACGATCTATATCAGGCGTAGTATACCGTAGTATTGTGTATTGCGATCCAGTATCGAATGTCACGTGCAAGGCCTGGGGCTGGAATAGTGTCTGCCCCGTACGAAGTACATATCGGATATCAAGCAACTAGTCTCTTTGAATCGGGATAATCATGACCTTGTCATATTATCCCGATGGTTACAACACAATAGAGAACCAGTTCTGAATCCCTGCGTGATCATCATCTCCATATGTCTGAAGTGATACTTCCGTCTTGACATCACATCCAATACACTATGATTCTCAATAAACCCAGAGGAGGCGTACACCGAACCTGTTAAAGCCCTGGATGACCAAAACCAAAGTTTACCGATTGTCGCAAGTACTAGCGATGCAAGTCTCAGGTTAAGACCAAATACACCTACCCTGAAGCAGACTCTCATAGACATATATACATACTACCAATGGGATTCCGCGGGGTCTATCCAGAGCGAAGCTGTTTTCCGTACCATCGGTAAAACACAACCTCCTATCGCACTTGCATAAGTATCCAATACTTAAATATATGAGAACTATACTGTTATGCCCTCACAACGCGCACAAGTGCAATACTAATCTATTCCGCATTATCGATGTCCAATCTCGATAATACTACGACTAGGGATATTTAATGATTAAACCTTTATGGATTGATACTGTCTCATATCATCTCAATCCGGAACTAATCATAAGGACTTTTACCATTTATATATCAAAGTAAATAAATTGCAAAACGGTAAAAGGCAATTATTACAACATAGTTAATTTTGTACAAAACACAATGTCTTTTACAAACAGTGACGCTATTGGTTTTATAACTGTCCAAAATCTTCCACTTGGCCTATAGCCAGTCACTCAAGCATCTAATACCTGAACTATGTACATGTCGCTCAAACTTTTGCTGAGGAATTACTTTCGTCGGCGGATCTGCAATATTGTCATCTGATGCGACCTTCTCGACCTTCACATCGCCATGATGTATGATCTCCCGAATCAGATGGAACGTCGAAGAACATGCTTGGATCGTTGATGAGACTGCGGTTCCTTAGCCTGTGCTATAGCCCCGTTATTGTTACAATACAATGGAACGGGCTCAGCTGCTAACGGAACTACTCCTAATCCAATTAGGAATTTTCTGATCCAAACTGCTTCCTTTGCTGCTTCAGCTGCAGCTATATACTCAACTTCTGTTATTGAATCGGCAACAGTCTCTTGCTTGGAAGATTTTCAGCTCACTGCTCCGTTATTCAAACAAAAAAATGTACCCAGATTGCGACTTGCAGTCGTATTTTTCGGTTTGGAAACTTGCATCGGTATACCAAGTTACCTCAAGTTCTCCATCTCCATAGATTAAGAAAGTATCATTAGTTCGTCTAAGATACTTTTTCGCCGTTTTCGCATATTTCAACTCCGAAACAATTTTCGGCAATTGTTCCAATGCCCAAAATACATCCAATATATTAATACAACATACTTTTTATCACCAAAATCACAGAATTTCCAGATCTGATTTGGTAACTTAAAATATCATTTTTCATGCTTTAAATCCAATTTTCTCAACATTAATCATATCAACATTAACACCAACCAAAACCACCAAAAATGAAGAACTCAAGAACAATTCTAGGAGTTACAAGAGTGGTCATAACACTTTAGAATGACAACAGTCATCAACTGACAAATTGAATCAATATTACACTAATATCATCCAATCCAACTTCACACATGCATCTAGCCTCCAAATACGGCCTCCAAATCAAAAAGCCCCAAAATCTAAGAAAGGAAAAACCCTAGAACTATTCTAGATATTCAAGAACAAGAAAACAAGCTTTCTAAGTTTAAGATTATTGAAAATTACCTCCAAATCTTGTAATTTCCTCAACGTTTTCTTGAATTTCTTCACTTTCTTCTTTCTTGACTCTCAAGATAAGTTTTGGGTGCTTTAATGGAGTTAAGTTTTGGCCATGGCTTATAATTGAAGGAGAAAACAAAATTTTTCAACTTTAAAATATAAAGCCAAAACCGACTTTGGGTGTAAAGAATGGTATTTTGGTCATTTTTAATCTAATTAAATAATAATAAGCTTTTAAGTTGACAAATCCAATTTGTAAACTTTAAGCTTAATAAAATCATGCCACATGTAACCAATAATAATCAAACATATTGCATAACATTTAGGTAATATTGAAATAATTTAATTATCTAGATATTTAACATTTAAAACTAAATAAATAATTAAAAAAACAATTATTATTATATATGTATTTTTATTACATTAAATAACAAATACATATATTAATGGCATGAGTCAAAATCTTATTTGACAATTAATTAATATGTATCAAATCAAATTTTGTATCAAATACAAATACACATTAATTATTAATTGTCCCAAATGCCCTAATGCATGTATTTTCATTTAATTAACCGTTTAAACGACTCGAATTAACTCATTTAATTCGGTGAAGTTTATATGAATAATCTATATTATTCATAATGTGTTGCCCAGTGCTCAACGAGTACACTTCATATTGTGGGACTCTCTAAGTTTAGGTTTATCCGTCACGAAATCCAATTTCGTGTCCATATTCACCCACTCATGAATTATGATGACCACAGATAATCTCGCTAAACTATGCAAGTCGAGGTCATTTCATACGTATAATCCATTTGTCACTCCATATTATACATGGGATATAGATAAGAACGTCAAATCCTTATGGTATAATATAGTCGACTTTCAAATTTATGATCTATAAATAACACTTTGAACTAGCTTCCAAAGTTATAACACGGCCATTGATTTACTAGATCGCAAACACGTGTAGGATACCTATGCCATGTACACATAACTGACAGATTCTATCTTGATACGCACTGGATATCATGAGCATCAGTCCACACCCAACGAACAGACGGGGGTCTGATCTAAATAGATCGGTGACGTGACTGCCATCAAAGTGTGGAGGATAACTCATATAACCGTTGTGGTATCTCAAGTCGAAAGACCACTATGCTTGCTCAAATCGAGAAGATTCCTATTGACATTGGTGTACCATTTATTAGGAATTCAGTGAGTCATTCAGTGTTTATAAAATAAACACCTATATGTCTATACGAGTCTCCCGAGACTCATGGTTTATTGGGATAAATCATCAGACCAAGTCACGATATACGACATGTACTGGTCTCAGCGGATTTTACTAACCGACCCGTATTAGTAAATCTTGACCAGAACTTTATTTAAGGATATACAACTTATAGTGACGCTTCCCAATGTCAATTACAAACTACGTTGTAACTGTGCAATACATTGTAAATCTTAGGGTCTTTGTCTAATATACACATATCACTAAATCAGATTTAGTTTCAATCTAATCATAATTAGATATGTAATCGTAATTAGATTGAATATGTATATAAAAGACAAGAGGTTCTACCATTAATAAGTAATATTATGGAAAAAACATTGTTCGTATTCATGAATCGGACATAAATACGATCCGGATTGGAACTCCGAGCACCAACCCTAACAATTTCTCCCACTTGCTCTAGTGCCAATCCATGGTATCATATACACATCTCAATGTGTATGACATACTCATGGCCCTCAAGAGATCACCTAGTACTCAAGAGGTAGGCAACAAGAAGTAGGTCCGCTATAACAAATTGAGTTTGTCCAACAAACCCAATCGTTTCCCTTAACCATCATCATTCATATTTTGTAGAACCCAAGTTCTACATCAATATGACTCAGATGCGATATCAATATTGTGCTATAGCTATTAAGTTGTCTATGTATTTAGAGATCAAATCCAAAATATTATGTAGACAACCACAAACACAATACTAATACCAAAACTTCTAGTCTATGAGATCATTATGCAACTTCATAAGTCAATACTTCATAAGTTACAACTAATTCTACTAATTCAGTAGAATCAACTGTGACACTCCCACTGCATCTTTTCTGGCTCTATATGACGTAGACTGTCTAACGTCATAATTAGACTCAAAATTAATTTGATCCTAATGGTTGCAGATTATATTCTCCATGAATAAGAAACTCGTTCTTAATATCTCAAAGATAACAAAGAACATGTTTCAAGACTTATCCTATGGTCTACAGGGTATCAAAATAGTTCATAACAATTACGATCAAATTGATACCTTTAATCGCACATAATATAATATTCATTATGCCATCATCCTATTATGCATAAGATTGACTAGACATTCTAATCAATTTCTCTTTCGACAAAGGAATCATCATTTACGAAAGATAAATATTATATACAAGAGACACACGAACTGTCAAACAGTTATACTAACAGTCACACAGATAGTCTTGCCATGTCATTTATTAGATCATATCTAATGCACGACTAATGGGAGTATCTCACAAGTCTCTTGTTTTATATCATATATAAAACTTTATATCGAATATAACAAAGACTACTCGCATTGCTTTCACAGAGAAAAAAAGACTTAGGTAAACTTTTTTACCTATAAACATTCATTATTACATTAATAATGATAATATTGTTAGGATATGTAACACTAGAAAGAAATTTGTACGCTCTCACTGACCCTATTATCAAATGTGTATTCTCTATGCTTTGATAAAATCAGACAATCTGACTGTTATCAAAATTAGAAAACACAGATTTTCAGAAAGCTTACCTGAGTCTACAGTAGCCTCTATAAGCCAGTACATCAAATCGTGATCTTAGCAGAATACAAACTTTAGGGCCATTCTAGAATGAACTCTTCAAACAACGAAACCACAATGGATCTCTCATTCGAAGAAACCATTCAGGAACGCCACTTTGCATTCATTAGCCAAATACATAGTTTAATATCAGCATTAACCAACAGATCTTTAATCGTTCAATTAGTGTGACTAGAAACAAGTTTTCTCAGAATCTACAATAGATTATTGAGTATAACTTTTCTCATTGTCATACTATAAAGGTCAAACCTTTAACAATCTCACTTTGCTTTTGCTGCGCAAACAATTTGCACATTTTATGAACGATTCATAACGAAAGGTCAATCAAGTTCCGAACTTGATCGTAGTAAGCTATAAATAATTTTAGATCTATGGTTTAATGCTAAATTCTGAAATCGATATCAAATATCGCTCCCACTATAAGTTATATGATAATTTTCTTCGATAAGAAAACAGTAGAACCATTAAGTATCAAATACTTTACAAATGATTCTGACATCCTATTGGACTTATATGGAAGCTGTCTAAGGGTCTTTTCATCCTATTAATTACGTAGTTCCATTTATAATTTATCACTCTCACATTTGACTTCAATAAGTCAAGTCTTTTCTACAATCATTAACATCTGATGTTACATACCAAGTAATAAAATAATTTTATTACTCGGGATCATATAGAAGAGATATTCTATCAAATAGAATATAATATTCTATTAAATAGAATAAATGATAAACTTTTACTTGTACCTCCAAGGCTCAAATACTTTCAATTATATAACAATTATACAAAAGAAAGATTCAAATCTCAAACCTTTTAAGATTCAAATTTTCTACTTGTACATATCATATACGTAACTGTAGAAACTAATGGAACCTTAATAAAAAAGATGAATAAGTGTTACTGGAGCATATCCCATGGAGTATTGAAAACTAATTCGGTAACACTCAATATCAAACGAATCAGATTATATAAGATTCGATTTCTCCCACTGATCAATTCCATCACGATGAAATCTTAGAAGAATAATATTGAGTAAGAATCACATTCATTAAATAACTTTAGAACTAATTGCCAAAAATTCATATGTTTTATTATATCAAACATCCTGAACAATTCAAAGACTCACAGTGAATTTTAAAATTATAGTTTTCAACACTTCAAATAATATATATTTGAACCATTTAAAATATTCTATCCGCATTTCATCAGAAACATATTGAAAGTTCTCGAACCATTCAAAGCGTTCAATATATATACTTTTATAAACACGTAACTAAGTCATGACAACTCATTAACTAAGTTAGGAAGTAAAGAAAACTATCCAAAGCAATTTCCAATTCATTAAACTACATACATCCAATGTATTAGTTTAATAAATTTGTGGTCCAATGACGATCATTGATTAAATGAGATTTAATCACATCATGAATACAATATTCATTAAATGGATAAGGATATATGGTGTGATCTTGTATCAGACCATCCTTTTCCATACGAAATAAGCATCTAATGCTTATGTGATAAAATCTCATAAAGCATTGTTCTAAGTTATTTAGTTAACCGTGTATTTTTCTTAATGTTTATCTCTTCATCATTGACACTACTAGTTATATTAAAATATGTAACAATTATTTATAAAGAACAAGTAACTATCCAATAGTCGCAAGTTCTGATATCAAATATCAAAACAATCATTAAACATTATCTAAATAACTAGATGGGAGATCTGGTATCCAATACCTACAGTTGTCGTATTGTGAGTATCGTATTCTCTACACACAACTATACATATCTCATTTCTTCTCTTTATAATTTGCCTTCAATTATTCACAACAATTACAAATAATTGATTAGCAAACTGTGTCAAACACGTGACTTCTAAAAGTCACTAAAGCCAAGAAACGTCATTATAAGATAAACAAATACCTAATGGAGTTTTCTTAATGCAGTCAAGAATATCGAGACATGAACTAATTCACGTCAATTCTTACCGCACGAGAAACTATTCTCTAACAATTATATCCTAAAACAGTTATCTATTTAGATTATCTGTCGTGACTTAGCAACTAAGTCACTAACCATCTTGATTTTTAAGAAAATCGGAACAACAGTTCCCGATGGTTTAGACTAATATAACAATATCCAAGTCTACTAACATTCTAGAACCTATTCTAGAAATTTGCAACCATAAGAGAAGTCAGAAAACATATTCAAATAATATGTATGCAGTGGATTAGAATTTTAATTCTATTAACAATATAGAATAAAGGAAAACAAACAAGCGGCAATTTTCATAATATTACACACTACTTTAGTTATGGATTTTTAACCCAGCAGTGTCTCCCACTATTTTACGTAATACCGTAATCCCCAACGGAAAATGGGAATTCAATAATTAAATTGAATTCCATAGTGAGAAGTGGACCGCGTGAATATATTTCGATTTATAGCTTTGGCACGATCTCGCCTACGTATATTCATTAGGTAGACAACTCATTGTCAGTCACACTCACTGTGACTCCTGATTTTGGTCCTGACTATTTCTCGTTCTGACAGCTTTGGCACGTTCACAAGGAGGCGTATCAAGGCTTCACATGCCAATGACAAACTCAGCTACCGGTGTAGTCCTGACAACTTTGGCACGTTCAAAATTTCCACTTTCACTTGAATTTGTCTAGTATCAAATATACCTCCGACATGGATAAAATTCTATCAACTACACCCTTACTGCTTTGGCACTTTCTCGGATGTAGCCATAGAAAGATACTCATAAATCGTATTGACAAGACATACCAAGAAATATGCATCCAGTACATGTCACTTTACTGCCTTATTTAAGCCGGGATATTCCTAAAAAAACATTAATCTACATCAAATGCATAATATAATCTAGATCAATTTCTAAACAATTCAATTCTACCTTAGAAAACATAACTGAACTTAACATTAAATTCCCCATCACGTTTCCCGTTAGCGTAGAACTAAAAGAGAAGAAACATCTAAATTACATGCATGTACAAACATAAAAATTGGATTATATATCATATATCAAGCATGACAGATGTAATGGATGAAGGATCAGACCTGCTCTGATACCATTTTTTGTTGGGGTTTGGCCCGAGCACAGCAGAAGCTCGTGATTCGGGTGAAATCGTAATTTTAAAACTTTTTAAATTACCGAATAAATTATTCAATATCCAATATGAATACTTTATTCATATTTCACCTAATCATATTTATTCGATATCAAATAATGACATAATAGCTAAGAAACTCGCGAAACTTTAACGAAAATGTTTTTTCGCAAAATGGCATAAAACATGTTTTTGACCGAACCGACCACCCAATGCACATGAGGGCTGCCCAGGTCAGCCCCAACAGTACCAGGGCAGTTCATGGGCTACCCAAATAGTGACCAATTCACTGTTTGGACAGTGGACACCCGGTAAGCCCGAAACTCACCCGATAACGCCATTTTTTCATTTCCCGTTTTCGTATATATTTCAACTTCGAAATAATTTCCGGAAATTGTTCCAATGCCCAAAACACATCCAATACATTCATAAAACATACTTTTTCACCAAACTCATAGATTTTTTAGATCTGATTTGGTAACTTTAAATATCATTTTTCATGCTTTAAATCCAATTTTCTCAACATTAATCATATCAACATTAACACCAACCAAAGCCACCACAAATGAAGAAATCAAGAAAAATTCTAGGAGTTACAAGAGTGGTCATAACACTCTAGAATGACAACAAGTCATCAAATGATAAAATTGAATCAATATTACACTGATATCATCCAATTTAACTTCACACATGCATCTAGCCTCCAAATCCGTCCTCCAAATCAAAAGCCCCAAAATATAAGAAAGAATAAACCCTAGAACTATTCTAGATATTCAAGAACAAGAAACAAGCTTTCTAAGTTTAAGATTATTGAAAATTACCTCCAAATCTTGTAATTTCCTTCAACGTTTTCTTGAATTTCTTCATTTTCTTCATTGACTCTTCAAGAAAAGTTTTAGGTGCTTTAATGGAGTTAAGTTTTGGACATGGCTTCTAATTGAAGGAGAAAACAAAATTTTCAACTTTAAATACAAGGCCAAAACCAACTTAGGGTGTAAAAGAATGGTATTTTGGTCATTGGTCATTTTTAATGTAATTAAATAATAAAAAGCTTTAAGTTGACAAATCAATTGTAAACTTTAAGCTTAATAAAATCATGCCACATGTAACCAATAATAATCAAATATATTGCATAACATTTATGTAATATTGAAATAATTAATTATCTAGATATTTAACATTTAAACACCTAAATAATTAATTAAAACAATTATTATTATATATGTATTTTATTTACATTAAATAACAAATACATATATTAATGGCATGTGTCAAAATCTTATTTGACAATTAATTAATATGTATCAAATCAAATTTTGTATCAAATACAAATACACATTAATTATTAATTGACTGAAATGCCCATAATGCATGTATTTTCATTTAACCGTTTAAACGACTCGAATTAAATCATTTAATTCGGTGAAGTATTATGAATAATCTATATTATTCATAACGCGTTGCCCAAATGCTCAACGAGTACACTTCATATTGTGGGACTCTCTAAGTTTAGGTTTATCCGTCACGAAATCCAATTACGTGTCCATAATTCAACCATTCATGAATTATGACGGCCACGGATAATCTCATTAAACTATGCAAGTGAGGTCATTACATACGTATAATCCCTCTGTCACAGGCTATCCATATTATACATGGGATATAGATAAGAACGTCAAATCCTTATGGTATAATATAGTCGACTTTAAAATTTACGATCTCTAAATAACACTCGACTCACTTCCGAATTTATACCACGGCCATGGATTTACTAGATCATAACACGTGTGGGATATCTATGCCCTGTACACAGGACTGGCGGAATCTATCTTGATACACACTGGATATTAAGAGCATCAGTCCACACCCAACGAACAGGCGGAGGTATGATCTAAATAGATCGGTGACGTGACTGCCATCAAAGTATGGAGGATAACTCATATATCCAATGTGGTATCTCAAGTCGAAGGACCACTATGCTCGCTCAACTCGAGAAAATTCCTATTGACGTTGGTGTACCATATATTAGGAAATCTTCAGTGAGTCATTCAGTGTTTATCAAATAAACACCTACATGTCTATACGAGTCTCCCGAGACTCATGGTTCATTGGGATAAACCATCGGACCAAGTCACTATATACGACCTGTACTGGTCTCAGCGGATTTTACTAACCGACCCGTGTTAGTAAATCTTGACCAGGAACTTTATTTAAGGATATAAAACTTATAGTGACGCTTCCTAATGTCAATTACAAACAACATTGTAACTGCGCACAATATTGTAAATCCTAGTGTCTTTACCTAATATACACGTATCACTAAATCAGATTTAGTTTTCAATCCAATCATAATTAGATATCTGACCGGCGTAACACACACGTATAACGCAAGCGTACGTATCGTTCAAGTAGTAGTATAAAGTATCGATCCCACGAGGACTTAAAACCTATCTTATTAATTTTTATGAGGTTAACTGTTTACTGTATCTAACGAATTGAATTGATTTGGTTGGAAAAAGGCGATGATTCTAAATTTAAAACAAGTAAATAAATTTTTGCTTAAGTGAAATGAAGAAAAATTCAATTTATAAAAAAATATCCAGGGTTGTGACTATTTCATATTATTTAAAAGATGAAGTAGTTATCCTATAGTTGGGTATATATCAATTTAATAACCTGGAACACTAAATTATGTAAAAGCCTCTTCCGATGGTCAATTACAAATACCTAGTATAATTCAATTGAACCATATGTCTATGTCACTAAATTACGTAGATTCATTAAGTTAAATTCCAATTATGGCTACCCCCGCCCGACAGGTATATTCCTATCCTGTAAGGAAATCTATTAAAGGGTTATATATCCTCAAGGAAGATCGTGGGCTATTGAGTCTAAGGTTTTAAACTTAAAATCCCTATGTCTAGTTCATTTTAAGTTTACCTAATCAATTTAATTAATGGCCAGTTAATTAAAAGGCTTTAAGATTAAGATTCAATAAATAAATCTTTAAATTACCCAAACTATAATCTAACTCTTATAAATCAGTTTAATTGAAATTCATCACAACCCTAGATAAATAACTTAGCTACGACACATAACTAGGGCTAAAAACTTAAAAGACTTAAAATAAAATTATTGC